>OZ022498.1:52009123-52609123 GCA_963989385.1 Ctena decussata | reverse complement strand
TAATGCGTTTTATTATTGCAGTATAAATGTTAATTTTGAAGGCGATAAACTCCCATTTAAAGGCTCATATGATAAAGAGAATCTTACACTCGTGGCCGAAGGCTTGTTTCATATTTTTCTTATGAAATGACCACTCGTGTAAAATCCCCTATGTCACTCGGCTAAGTCTTCATTGTTTGCTAAAATGACTCTTATTAATCATGTCGAAAGGAAAGGCCAAAGGCTGCAAAGATACACTTGTCAATCTTAATTGTTTCTGTCCCAATAGGCCATGCTGCTTAAATAATAAAATATCTAAATATGCTGCAATGCGTTCTATGAAGAACCGTTGAGAGTACAGGCTATAAATATATTTGAACACAAGGAGGCCCCGATGCTCAAAACTTTGTGTTCTCAATCGAGAATATGTGAGTACGTTTACAAATGTATAATCCTTTCTCTAACATCTCAATTTACAACGCTATGACGCAGCATATGTCAACACAGTTCAACATAATTTTTTAATTTCTCGAGTAGACATTTGCATAGTACAGTTGTACGTGAAGCTTGCAAAATTACGATGCACTACAGACATCAAATAACGTTACGCATAGTACTTCTATATAACTAACTCCTCCACTGATAAAAGCTTTAAGCTAATACTGGGATTAGACGTATACTTCATTAACTGGTCCAATGTTGTTAAATCAAACTGTTGCTGCTAACGGGAGATACTTTGAACGACAACTTAGTGAGCTCCATATTGAAATCGTTGGGGCTGTATTATTTTGCGTGAATAAAACCGTCAAATTTAGTATGCTAGGGTGACATTGTACTATATGACATTACTTTAGGCTGCCAAACAGTCAGTCGGCTGCACGTACAAAAAAGGTTTATCAGTAAAATGATCCCATCAGCGATTGTTTCTTTTATTTTTTTTTATGTTTATTATTTTTTCATGAATGTGGATACATATATATGACTGATATTTATCTGAGAAACAATACGGTCTGGTATAAGTATATGTAAAGTAAACTGTTATTTTCATCCATTTTGCAATCTACTTGTGTACGCGTCTGCAAAAAAATAACACTGATGAGATTTCACAATCATTCAGTGCGTCTCCTTTTGAGTAAATTAGCGGCGCTGTTTTGCTGACTAATTTAGCACCAGCTGTATTTGAATTAATTATCCACCATTTTCTGCTATAAATAGACAATGACATGAATTGCTTTCACAAGGTACAACTTAATCCCATTTGAGTCGCGACACGAGAAAACCAACAAAGTGGCTGTGCGCCCAGCACCGACTCAGATCAGCCTGGGCATCCGCCAGTCTGATCAGAGTTTGCGCTGTCCGCATGGTGGTAGCTAAGACCCTTAACTACCATTTAAGCGCTTAGCAAAGAGTCTGATCAGACTGGGCGGATGCCCAGGCTGATCTGAGTCTGCGCTGGGCGCACGACCACATTGTTGGTTTTCTCATGTCGCGGCTAATTTAATCAATGAAATGGAGAAACAACACTAGCAGTCTCAAAGAATTAAAAGAAAAAGTGCAAATAAGTTACAATTGGCTTGTTAGGAAAATGCAAACTATTTTTGTCCTATCCTCATAATCATGCTCCCCAGGAGGCTCGACGGAACGAATTCCTTGTTTAAGTCTTAGCACAGAGTCTGTCTGTCTGCCCCTTTCTTATTCGAAAAGGATTATATCCAGTTGATCTTAATCTTACATCTTCTGGCGGGTCAAAATTGAGGCTACCGTATTTCTTCAGTTACATGACGGATGTTTTACCTTCCAAAACAATCTCAAAACTCTAGATCCATCTTATAAGATGTATCTGAATTTTTAGAATTGTTTCAGAAGGAAAAACCGATCTCATTAGCAGAATTTTATAAGACTGATCTACATATTTGCGGTAATTTGGAAGTGTAAACTCCTCGAATAAGTGCAAATCTAAAGAGACTGTTGGCTTATAAGGATATTTTAGGAAGAAAGTTTCGCTGTTCTACAGAATTAGTCTTTTCTGCACCTGTAAACCTTCTTGAGGCTTGTCGTTTTATTTTTTTAGCTGTTCCTTCCAACATACTCTGTTGATAGCAAATCTCCAAGAACAAATTCTCGGTAATAGAAAAAAAACCGTCATGATTGTCATGATTGGAGAAATGGCAACACACCTTTCCGGGCCACACCTAGAATGTCAGATGTCACTGGATATATATGAGCCGCGACACGACAAAACCAACAATGTGGTTGTGCGCCCAGCGCAGACTCCGATCAGCCTGGGCATCCGCCCAGTCTGATCAGAGTCTTCGCTGTCCGCATGGAGGTAGCGTAGACCTTTAGCTACCCTCTAAGCGCTTAGCGAAGAGTCTGATCAGACTAGGCGGATGCCCAGGCTGATCTGAGTCTGCGCGGGGCGCACAACCACATTGTTGGTTTTCTCGTGTCGCGGCTCATATAAAAGGTGACGATGATCAGACATAGCTTCAACTGAACTCGAACCCTTCCTTTGTGCGAGATAGAAACATTTACAAGACATAAATGGATTAATATGACGTATTATTTTCCTTGACATTCCTTGAGACGGTGAGAAACTGTCTCAGAACGTTGGCTTGAACTGCTTTTCCTCAAGGGCATTTCAATTATTTTACCAAGACAAAACTTTCACAATTATCGTTTGTTTGATGTATAGCGTTTTTTATTTGATCTTTTGTGATATTTTGCGAACGTTTAAAAGAAATTGGATCGTTTGACATTAAATGTACATTTAACGTGAAAATTTTGAAAAACAGCATTATATGGAAAAAAAAACAAGCAAAATGTCAGACCTTGCAATGAAAAACAAGAAAATAGTGGGTACGAATTATTTCCGCAATATAAACATAACTAATTGTGTCAGGTCACCGCTTGGATCTATGCTGGTATCCACTGGGCACCGTCGCTGTTTCCTAAAGGAAGTACATTTCACATTTGTTTGGCTGACAATCTCAAGAATTCAGCGGAATGCTATGCCGCACCTGCAATGCGCTTCCACAGCAGCAATTTCTGCGTGTTATCCTAAAAAATGTTTCATCTAGGTTTCACACGAGGGGTGATCAATAAATAATGGAAAAACCTTTGTAGATTAGTTGATTATATATGGGGATAAATATCGTTCATGTATTACCAAAGATTGGCTTTTGAGCTTTCGATCCATGTTTGAACTTGAAATATTAACGTGTTACCATAGCAATATATGACGTCACGTTCATGCCGGGTCCCGCGTGTGAATTGTTTCGACGTCATTTTGGAGGTTCTTGTATTATGCTTATAATGGGCGGTACGTAAAGAGAAGTTAAAAATTTAGGAAAACCTTCGGTTTAAGTTAGGTTTTTGCTTTAGAAACAAACATATAATGATTGTAAATGAAAACGTTCTGAAATCTGGCATGTATTTTAGCTAAAGCAAGGGTTTAAATAACTGATTTTTATGGGGTTTGACATTTTATTTCGTAATTTCTAGTATTATGCTAAAGTTAGTTTATCGGTTATCAAGTGCAGGATAATTTTGGTTCTTTCTGTCATACAATGCTCCCAAGACTCTGCTTTTTATAGTGAAATGACGTCACAAAACTGGTCCCTCCGGCTAAAAATCAGCGAAAAACGTCAAATTTTGCTCGATCAAACTTCTTTCATGGTCTGTATTTCTGCCAGGTATGAGAGCAAGTCATGAATAACTATATATTAATTTAGAATCTGAGACTTGCATCAAGACATCACACCATCGCAAACTTTTATCCATTCTGTGTTACTAATCAGCAGCAAATATATATACAATATGCAAAGATTTAGAGACTGAACCCTTATAAGTTTAAGGAATCGTTGCCATGGCAACGATATTACTGAGCAGTATTTTAGAACTTCATTATATGTCATATGCTTGTTTCTTGGGACTTATATATCTGGAATACTATGTTAACACATAGCTAATGAAATAAATGCTATTTTACATAATTTAATGATCACTCCTCGTAGTTGCCACCTACAACGTCATGGAGGCAGGTAATGGGAAAGGAGCACCGTATGGCATTGGACTTGCGATAGAGAGGCAGGCGGACACCAAGTTGAGTTGTTGCCACAGAGATGGATGGATGTATGGATGGATCGACGGATGGATGGATGACACGAATTTACATTCAAAAGTAAGTCAGTCATATCAGGACAACGAAACGTTGGTAATGCAAGCCTGTTTGAGTGGAACTCCGTTTACGGTTGAAAAGTTTTCCACCTCAAGCGGGAATCGAACCTGGGACAGCTAGATCAGCAAGCCAGCGCTAAATCCACTGAGCTTCCGGAGCTCCGTGTAGTTGTTGTCACGGAGACAGACATTCCATTTAAGACCGACCTAGTACGAGGTTTGGCTTCCGTGAAGAATATGGACATCTCAATTGAAATTTCGAAGAAGCAGAGAAGAATTTACCACTTTGCGTTAACCATGAAAATTCAACAGGTACTCGATCTCTCTTAACTTATTCAGAGATATCAATGTTAATGGCATTTTTGTACCTTTTCTACTCTGGAGATCGTTGCAAAATTGGTAGGTTAACGATTTTATATAACTTTATACCAAGCATTTTCTGACAAATGTATCATTATGTGACAATTCAAAAATAAAATTCGATGACAAGAATCTATGCCTTTGCGCTTTTATTGAAATTTCGGATTTTTTTTCTCTCTATCGCACGATATGAACATGACGACATGAGGAGCATTATTAATGGATAAAAAACACTCGGTGCGTATTCACGTTAGCAATTCGATTGACGTTCAATATCAAGTGACTCATGAGTTGTTTTATCGGTAAGAGCATTCGCAGTGTCACTCATGAAAAGCCAGATGTATGCCAGCATAAATGCGTGGTACACTGAGCAAAATAAAAGCATAACTTCAGAGATCGGTTATTTTTTTTAGATATTAGTAAATAATAAGTTAACTATCTTCTTCAAATTGTTGTGCCAGAGAGACTTGTGGTACTATCTCGCTGCCTAAATTGTTTGTGTCACTCGCCAAATACCTCGATTGCTACAGTCATTTAAGGTTTGTTCCATAATATGAGCCGCGACATGACAAAACCAACAATGTGGTTGTGCGCCCTGCACAGACTCAGATTAGTCTGGGCATCCACCAAGTCGGATCAGAAGCTTCGCTAAGCGATTAGAGGGTAGCTAAAGGTCTACGCTACCTCCATGCAGACAGCGAAGACTCTGATCAGACTGGGCGGATGCCCAGGCTGATCTGAGTCTTTGCTGGGCGCACAACCACATTGTTGGTTTTCTCGCGTCGCGGCTCATATATCCTGTTGCACCCAGACATGTTATCTGAAATTCAAATACTGTTTCAAATACTGATTTATTGTAGACAGAAAGTTAATGAGCAACCTTTATAAACATTGTTGTATTAACTTATTTACAGAGACAAGATGACCTTGCGCAAGACTCATTTAGGCTAAAGGGTTGTTAGCGTACAACGCTGACGGTCCTTCGAAAGATTTTGCTGAAGACTCATCGACAAACATCGCTGAGGATCCATCCACAGATATCGCTGAAGGACAGTCGACAGAATTAAATATAAAGACTGAACAGTCGGCTGCGCCCAAAGACAAAGGTACTTTTGTACGTAACCATACACTCTTGACAGCCAAGTATTTATTTCAAAACATCATTACTCGCTGACACGCAATGATACTATCTTAGATTGCACATCATTATATAACCAATACTTGTGAAATTTCCGAAAAACATAGGCTCAACCGTTTTTGGTTCTAACTTCTTTTTAATGCGGTATCTAAACGTTCGTGATTTGCTTGTATATGGGACAGGAAACATAAGGTCTCTCTCAGTGACTGGTTCATTTAAATACAGGTATTTCAAAGTAATTACGTTTAAGTTTGCAGACTATTGTTTATGAAAAATATGAGTTACAGTAACCCCATTTCAAATCAAAATGATAGAGAACACAAAGTAAAGAAAAGGGCATTGGTCAGGAACGGATTCAATCGAACTCCACTCCCTGCCCTGCACACCAAACGGAAGAAAGACAGCTACAGCTAAAATGACACTGCAATAAACAGCGCCAGCGAAAACCTAAGGAGACAATTCTTTCCCAATAGATGGCCACAAGACTATCCTTAACAAATTGAACAATTAAGTCAAAGACAAACAGAGGGCAGACGAACAATTACAACCACAACAGAGGCAACGCCTTGGCCCTTTGGGGGCGTTTAAACCGGTTAACGCCCAAGCAACCTCAAAAGTCTGTCGTAGCAACCAGAGGCAGTTGATGAGTATCTAATAATCAAAAGGTGAGATATGGAGTACGACTATCTAACATTTCCGGGCGTCGTTCACGATGTGTATGCTAGAAGACTAAATTTTGCATGAAATTGGGAGAAACAGTTCTTTCTGGCCTTTGATGGGTGTCGTTCAAGATATGCAATAATAACGGGTTTTTTTGAATGACCCAGTATTATGATAGCTGAGAATAGACAAGGAAAAAATCCAATAAATCAATTATTTTTTCCCAAGAAACGTATCCTAAAGCAATTCGTACATATGGATCAGAGTAATAGACATGGTTGGAAACAGACCAGATCAGTACAGGTTTATATATTTTAAAGAAAAAACTTTAAGTTGAATTTTCTTTTGGGGTTCCTGGAGTGCAATTTTTAAGACTTTAAAAGCTCCAATTCTACGGAAGCAGTAATGACTTCCGCTTGTCTGGTATCAGAAAAAGTTTGACAAACTCTCTTCATTAGATACGGCTCAAGAGCACAAAGGAGAATTTTATATCGAGAAGCCAGTGTAAAGATAATCTCTCCAATTTTCATTAGATCTCGTTTTTCTTAATAGTTAAGTTATCTACGTTGAACCGCTTAATCTAAGAATTAAAATTTGATTTTTCAGCGTTCATTGTATGATGAAGCCAGTGGGCGGAGCTAAAATTCCATGAAGTGCGAAGCGCTGTCTGTAGAATTTTAGCAACGACCACTGCCTTCATCACACGATGAACCCTGAAAAATCAAATTTTTATTCTTAAATTTACACTTTATTTTTAGACCGTTTCTGTGTCGCTTCCATAGTAGTTTAGTGTAAAATCTGCACAATATGGGTCAAAGAAAAGTATGCTACGATGTTTTCGGCCATCATGTTAAACAGCCGTCACCATAAAGTGGCGTCAATCGAAGACATAGAGGATATTTGACTTTTTCAGTGCGAGATTGATTTTTATTTCACCGAATAAACACCGAAAAGTATTTTCACGAGTGGCGAAGCTACGAGTCAAAATACCACTTTTGGTGTTCATGAGTGAAATAAAAATTCATCTTACACTGAAATAGTTAAAAATTTCTTTTATGCTTTAAAATAGCACAAAATCACTTATTCCAATGTGTCGGTCATCACGACAGAGACACAACCGAATTCTAGCCGTTTTGCGTCAAATTTGTTGCTTCCAGGGTGTTTACTGGGCATGATATCGGTTATAAACACAGCTTGCAACTGGAAAATTGCTTGAAATCTTATTTAGACGAACAAATCTAAAGAAAATTCTAAACGAGAATGCCGATAAGAGACTTAGGCAGCCTGACGTCGCGTGCATTAACAGTGTTACGTTGGCGCATTTAGTGACGTTATTAACGTCGTAAGGACGTGCAAACATGCGTGACGTAATTTAAGTCAAGCCCAGGTAAGGTTTAGCCAATTAACCAACAAATAAATGAGAATATTTAACGAAAATTCAATTTTTTGAAACCCTGATATCTTAAGTGATAATTTCACTGCTTGAAACAGTGAGATTATCAGTTTTGATTTCACCGAGAAATCTCTATAATTCGTTGAAAGGTATAAATTAAAGAAAGTTTACATTAGATGTCGCTTGACGACAATGTCACATAATCAATTGTCTGTCATCGGTGTATGAAGCTAGTTGTCCTATAAGGCTTATCAAAGAGAGGTCAGTGACAAGTGAAAATACAATACATTATTGCAGTGTCAGGCATTTATTTTACATATAGCCAAAACAGTGATGCGTTAAGAGTAAAACCATAGCCGTTTTAGGTGGCGGAAATAATGCAAATTCCTCATTTGAGTAAATTCTTAGACAATAATCGGCGGTAAAAGAGATGACAAGGAAGCAGTTAATATACAATCTTTGTATGATGCTACAAAAACTTAATAGGCAGCAATCCTCGCAGGCGCCTATCGTGTGCGATTCGAGGCATCGACGCTACTTAGAAAACTCGTAAGCTCTATGATAGTACATTAAAAATTTAAATTTTCAGCATATGCTTACTTAATGTCACTTTAGGACAAACGTTTTATTTTCCTTATTTAGAAATTTTATTGGTTGATTCTACTAAATCGGAAGTGACGTTTAACTTATATATTGCACTGACGAAATGTCTTTTATGCACAGGACGCTAAACCAACTACAACTGCTAGCATATTTCTTCGTTTTTAGACATCTTTCTATGTCATTTGATTACAGATAAACCTTTCGTCTGTAAAATTATTAGACCAGAAACAAATCGATGAAGTAAAATTCACATTCGCTGTGATAGCATATCGTCTGAAAACTGTACGGACAGATTTTCTTGTTCGAATTTGTTTACAAGTCTATATAGTTTAGATTTTGCTTTCATATTATCGAGACCCGGATCTAGGTCAAAACTTAACCTTATAGTGCATTTCTGCAAAAAATCTGATGCACACACTATAATGCAAGAACTCATGACTTTGAAAATTATTTTTAATAAAATTCGATGCAGCTAAAAATACAGAAAATTTGATATTTTCTTCTCAATGGCAGATAACATTCTTTCAGTATCATACAAATAGACAGCGATGCTAGATCATTGGCAGTGCTTTTTTTTCATTCTATGCTTCCAACTGCTTTATTGTATATATTGTATATAAATATATATAGTTTTGTTTTTATTTGTTCAATTGTTATAGAGGGCCATGTGATAGACTAGTCGTATTGCTAAATGTGTTTTACCTTCTTCCAATATTGTAATATAATTCAAATAATAAACAAATAGTTTATGCGGTTTACAGGATTCCGTGATAAAATATTATTTCGTGCCGATAAAGCTTTCTAAATCTGAGTCAAGCCGAGGCTTATGTCACAGTGCTACAGATAAGAAGGGGCAGCGCATTCTTAACCAACAAGGTCGCTCCTTAACATTTATGGAAATATTTTTGCTCACGCGACACAAGGCTATTTGGCAACTTCAGCGATGTCATTTGATATTGAACACAAAATTCAGCAACAGAAGAACAAAAACTTCTGTCGTGCAACGAAGCAACAAAAAACAACAACAACAACAAAAAAACAACTAAATACGCGAGTTTGGCCATCCTACAGTGGTTGCGAGATAATGAACCTGTCGACTTTATATTGATTAAAACAATTTCTACTTTGAATTGAGGCTGTTCGCAGATATTGGAGAATATAGCGAATTCTGACATCGAAACGGAAAATAAGTTGATTTGGGCACATCTCAAGGTCTTCTGGCTAACATGGACAATTCTGCAAAGCACAGTGAAAAGAAAATGAAGAAGTAGACAGAAGAAGAGATGGGATGACAGTGAAGATTGGATGACAATATTAAGGAGTGGACAGGGAGCGACTTTACTACCTCAACTAGGCAGCTGAAGACATGACTAGCTGGAAAGGGATAGATGTACATGTACCATCATCTGTGGTGCATCAACGACCCCAGAAGGTCGGAAGGTTAAGGGATAGACTAGACTAGATTGTTTACAATATACCTTTTTCGTTATATTTACTTTTTGCACGTAATTGATAGAAAGGTTGGAGGGTGATGTAGATATTGTGCCACTGGCGTTGTTTTAAAACCTGAATCTGAGATTCTGATTGCATTGTGGTGAAGTTTTGCTTTCGACACATTTATTCATACCGCAAATGAGTATAAAGGCAGGATGGAACATGCAATGCCAAGCGGAGGGGGGGAGGGGGGTACATGTTATATCGACTTCTTCTGTCTCTAATATTCTGTTTTTGTCAGTGTAATTCCTTGCTCCGCTATTAATCTTGATGGAAATAATTCCTGCAGTATCTCATGATGTTTTGTTTATTTGCACTTTAAGAGTATATAGTTGTTGGCTGTGTTAATATAATTGAGCCGCCCAGTCTGATCAGAGTCTTCGCTGTCCGCATGGAGGTAGCTTAAACCCTTACCTTTCCTTTAAGCACTTAACGAAGAGTCTGGTCTAACTGGTCGGATACCCAGGCCGATCTGAGTCTACGCTGGGTGCACTACCACATTGTTGGTTTTCTCGTGTCGCGGCTCAATTGTTGTGTGTGTTTCTCTCGTATTTTGGGGGGAAATTCGGAGAACTAAATAATTTTGATTGGTGTGCACCTCGATGCTCTACGAAAGTAGTCGTTTTATAGACAGTTTGAAGCCATTACATTTTAAAGTCAATTGTCTTGAAAGAAAATAAAAAAGGACAGAGTTTTTAAACTTATATACCGCTGTATATATGAAAATCCAAATCTTGACTCTAAAATTCTAACTTTGCAAGAAGGTCATTTGCCTCAATTTTGCACAAAAAAAAAAAAAAAAAAAAAAAAAACAATGTCCCTTGATAATACCCTAGTTTGCATTGGCGGCTCATAGACGTAATTCAGAGGTGACTTTTCTTTAAGATAACAGATACTTTGCCGGAAAAAGAACGGAACATCTAGATAAAGGATGTGATGAAAGGGCCGTCAAGATAGATGAATTTGACCTTATCCGTACTGGTTGATTAACAATTTGACTGGATAGATGACTGACTTGCAAAAAATGTTTTACGTCCTTTTCAACAGTTTTTTTAGACAATCAGAATGGTGGGAGGCTGATGATAGTGTGTGATAGAACCTGTTTCACTGGGATTCGAACCCGGCCCGCGGCATAAAGTTATTGCATTGTAATGCCCCAGTCACACACACACAATACGGATTAGGCGGATAGTTGTGGATAAAAATCCACGGTAATCCGCAGAATTTATGGGCGCGGCCTATTTTCTCGATTAATTTATTTACGGATACAGTTACCTATAGATGCGTATGGTTAAGGATAAATGTGGACGTCAGCGGTCAGACAGTTTCTCTTTGAATAAATACGATGAGGGATGATACTTACCTTCCATTACCTTCTGTTACTTCTAGATGCGGAAAGATGTTGTTGATGCTACGGATGACCCGTTCATATATGTCCGGTGTCATTCGTAAAGGACCGTTTCGCATCCGCAAAATCTGTAACTGTCCGTATCGTATCCGTAGGGTCCACAAAATCCGATTCCAAATTTTGAAAATTTTCAAAATTCAGGCGCGGACGAGTAAAGCGTATTGATCCGTAACAAAAGGTAAATGAAGGCATTCATCCGCATTTATCCATATACATGTATAATCCGTATCTAATCCGTAACTTATCCGTATCTAATCCGTATATAAACCTATCATTCGGCAGCCCACCCCAAGTTGTGGACTGATATGGTTCACGCAGATCGTTACCTTCTTCGGAGTTTTTTAAGGACTTTTACCTTCAGATACGTTTCTATACGGATAACTTACACACCAATACTGACAGATACGTATTGGTGAGGATAATTGCGAAAAGCTAATCTGACTGGGGCATTAGTCCGTAACAATACGCAGAACGAGACCCATTACTTACCGTAACAATCCGCATGAAACCGTATCTGTCCATAAATTTTGGGTGGACCGCGGAACGATAGGTCGAGATACGGATTAGATACGGACAAGATACGGATAAATGTGGATAAATACCTTCAGTTACGGATCATTATGGTGAACTCGTCCGCGCCTGAATATCTAAAACTTTCAAAATTTGGTGGCATATCCTGCGGACCTTGCGGATACTATACGGATACGATACGGATTCGATATGGAGAGAGACCGCGCCCACAAATTGTGTGGATTTAAAGTCCGCAACTATCCGCCCAATCCGTAATGTGTGTATGACTGGGGCATTAGGGAAAGTAAATTTGGTTTAAATCATAGAAGATGTCGTAATAATAATGCGTTGAGCAAAAACTACGAAGATTTCACCACCTAAGGAAAGTTCAATGAGCCACGACACGAGAAAACAAACCAAGTGGTATGTGTGCCCAGCGAAGACTGAGATCAGCCTGGGCAGCCACCAAGTCTGATCAGAGTCTTTGCTTTCGGCATGGAGGTAGCATAGATCTTAGCTACCCTTTAAGCGAACAGCGAAAACTCTGAACCGACTGGGTGGATACCCAGGCTGATTTGAGTCTTCGCGTGGCGCAAATGCCACTTTGTTGGGTTTTCTCGTGTCGAGGCTCATTTGTACAGTTGGTGAAATACCCTTCCGCTTGTTCACATTTAAGGATAAGCTATTTAGAGCTAAGCTTTTTTCTAAATTCTATCGCAGACACCATGAATTGGCTTCAAAATTTGATGTCGGATTAAAATTTCTTTTACACCAAGGCCTATCGGAACCAGAATTTTATGGTGACTTAGTATACAAATTCAAAAAGATTAAGGGTAGGACTGATTTTTCTGATCAATTCCGAAATATAATAATACGTCACAAACGTATTGGCTATAATTTAAATGTTATGCGACAGTCTGCATGCTTAGTGATTAACCCAATCACGGTTGATAACTTTGCTGCACTCTTTAATTGCACACCGGGGGATCGGTCGTCAGACTCTATGATGGCCCCGACCTAAAGCTATATATTTTAGTTGGTTGGGACCGGAGCCTTTTTGTCTGTTGCTTGGTCCACCGGGGCTCAACTGGTGACATTCTTTTGCTTCAGATTTCCAGTGGGGTTGTTTGGCAGGACAGGGATCTCCACCTGTCAGACGGCCCGTTGTATCTGTTGAGTCCTCGTCTTTGCTTCTTCATGGTGTTGAAATTTGATTTATGTGTTTACCGTGATGATTCATTGACGAGTTAGAGAGTTATCATGCGAACCGAACAACTAAATGTTTTGTACCACTTCAGAAACTGAGGGTGAGGTTGGGCCTGTAAAATCGATTTAAGCCCCACAGTACTTCATTACTGACCGTTCCAAGGCGGTAGTTCTGTTGTGGTTCTCTGTTGCCTGTTTTTGGTGTCAGAGTTTCTGTGATGTTTTACCTTATGTATGTTCTTATTATTTTTGGTTCGGTTTGGGTTGCTGAGGGGCCACCTTTTGGGAACAAGCTGCTCACTCGGTTGGCCATATGTTCTCTGTATCTTGATTATTTGTAATCTTAGTTGTTTCCAACTATGGTTTGAGGGCTGGATTTGGATTTTGATTGTTTCAGTTCCTGGTCTTTGCATACTTTTTACTTTCTTAACCCATTAACATCTAGCGCCCAGTCAAAAGACAAGCAAGCAGTGTAGACTCTAATCAGACGCCGCGTTCTGCGGCGCTTGATAAGGGTCTACACTATTTGCATAAAATTTACAGCAATGTCTATAAAAACGATAGAAATAGATAAATCAGACACGCTTAAAATGATGAATGGCCTTGCCCAACTCACGAGAATAGGAAAGCTTCTTATCACTGTATCACTGAGATGAAGTGCAAACCACGCCTTTCATGCCACTCCTTATCATTTGAGCCGTGGTTGGTCAGACTAAACATTAAATGATAACGATGAGGAGAATAATAACCAGACGAGCGAATCGGTAAAGTCTACGCAATGCATAGGTATATCAAATTCCAAGCAGCAGTCAACGACTTGGCTCAGGTTAGAGACCCCAAAGAGAGAACAGACGTCCCACAGCCGCCGTCTTCCGGAATATGCCTGCGATATGTGAAGGGAGGAAATGTTTGATTCAGCGAGAAACTAAAAAGTGGAAACCTCACAGTAGGCACATGACGTCTTATTGACGTCGATACGGTGTAATGACTTTAATCTCATATTTACGTCGATGCGGCGAAATACCCTCGCATCGACGTCAGTGCGACGTCATTTCGACGTCATGTGCACGCTGGAAGCTGAGTTTGCTGTTGTTCACTTTTCAGCTTTTAACATAGTTCTGGAGTAAATTTAGACAATATTACCCGGTATGACTTCGGTACGGTGACCTCTTCCTTCCTGTTAAATGTACTCTTTTAGTAGGGACTGCAGTACCAAAGTACCAAAATTAGTAATTGTATCATATGAGGTACATTTCTAATACATATAATAGGTCTTCCTTTTCTGCTTCGTTTTCTCAATTATGCTTATTTCGTCTTCTCTTCAGGCGCTCCATTATTTGAGTCGCGACACGAGAAAACCAACAAAGTGGTGCACAAAGCGCAGACTCAGATCAGTCTGGGCATCTGGCCAGTCTGATGAGACTCTTCGCTAAGCGCTTAACGAGTAGCTAAGGGTCTCAGCCAGCTCCATGCGGACAGCGAAGACTCTGATCAGACTGGGCGAATGCCCAGGCTGATCTGAGTTTGTGCTGGGAGCACAACCACTTTGTTGGTTTTGTGTTCGCGGCTCATTTGTTGGGGTCTAGACGTTGATTCTTTACATTTATCTTATTCATTTCATCTTCAAGCCTTCCTTCTTTGAAAATAAGCAACACTAGATCAAGACATCTACCTTGCAGCCAGTCAAAATATCTCATATAAATCAATTTCTAGCTACTAAACACTGTCTCTTTTTCTCGTTGCTTGTAGCTGTCGCCTTTTCTTCTTCTTTAGAGATGACACTAGCATAAAATTAGTCACAACAGGTAATTCATATATAAGCGTATATTTATAGTGAATATATAGACTACAAGGAAAGTTCAAAAGATGAATGACTTTCAATTTTAACAGTTTAACACGTATTATCAGCGTGCCTACTAAGTTCTACTGACCCAAAAAGCCAGAGAACGTATTGCATGCCGAAGTGTTTGTCCAGTATCTCCATCGTCTGTCGCCTGTAAACTCATTTTACTTTGAATCTACATTTCGATGGATTCATGGAACACAAGCTTACAGTGAATTGTAAATTTTCAAACTTCTTTACCTTAGGGTTAAATTTGCACAGACTGCGAGCTTCTCAACAAAATTCAGTGTACTTTTTATGCCATTCGAAGACTTTGAGGGGACAAATTGGTTTTGGCATCAGTGTTCGTACGTGCGTCCGTCCATCGTTTCTCTTTTGTTCGTTCGTTCGTTCGTACGTAACATTACGTTTACTCAAGATTACTAATTGCTGGGACCATAGTGTTTTATAAAGGATAGACCATTAGCTGAACATGTACTTTATTATTGTAGTTCTAGTGCTATTCCCCTTTTCTAAACAATAAATGAAACTTTGTTCTCAAAATCTTGGACAACCGTTTGAGCCAAGGTGCTCAAAGAAACACTCCTAGAAGCTAATATGTAAAGCACCTGGGCCCCAGGTTATAAAAAAAAATCATGCTCATGTCAGCTGAGCATGAAATTTAAAATGCTCATAAATATAGGTAAAAATACCAAGACATTCGTATTTTTTAGGCTCAGATAAGCCAAGAATGCGATTTTTGCTGCTCATAAATGTTAAAATGCCAAATAGTTCATGCTTAGCTGAGTTGAGCATGAAACATTTTTTCTAACCTCGGGCCCAAAGTTTTTAGCCGATTTCTCAAACTATGATTGAATTATGTCCCAATGTTCTGTTTGGCACCACTTTCTTTAAAATTTTGAACATTTTAGCATTAAAAGCTGAATTTTCCTACTATTAGTATTTGATGCGTCGAGCATTCTGATGATAGCTAAAGTATGTTCCAGTACTTATTAACAGTAATATGCCCCTATTGTCAACCATACATAACATTTTAGGGGTGATCTTTCACTCAAAAGCCATATTTGCCAGAGCCTATATATAGGTATAGAGGCATCAGAAAAAAAAAAAATAAGCGGACCCGTATTTTGTTCTTTTTTAATCGGGCTTGTACATTATAGTTTTGATCGTTACCTTTTTTATCCAGTATACTTTAACACAATATTCCCCAAAAGCCTGGGAAAACCGTTGGCGCTCAGATGACCGTATTTGATACACTGTTGAAGGCTAAGGTGTTGTTCACCTGAAAAGCTTTTGGAATAGTTTCGTAAAAATGAATAACTTAATTCCCTTTGTTGACTTTGGCATTTGGTCACATTTGATTTTGGTATAAGCTGTTAGTATTTGATGATGAAGGTTACGTTATCCTGCATGGGTTATTGACAGAGACATGTAGTCCATTCTTATTTTACTGGTATTAATAAATTGTAGTTTTGACGGGTATGTCTACATGAAACCGACGGTCCCGTGAGGGCGAGTCCAATTAAACAGTACGCAGGACCGTTTACAAATATTAACCTATTCGAGATATCTCAAAACAATGTAGAATATTGGATATATCTATTTTAATCCACAGCTCAGATAATATACATGTTACTATCGAAGCAATTCAGCTGTTATCGTGTGATTTTTCTTTCTGTACGAACCAATTCCTCCAGTGGCCTTGCCTTTTTATATCCAGCAAAACGTAGGGGGCATAGTGTTTTACAAACACATTTTATTGTTTTCAAATTCTTCTTCCAAGAATGAACAAGGATACTCTGCATGGAGAATCATCTCATAATATATCAGAAGAATTAAAGGGAGTTTTACACAGAATTAAAGATGAAAGTGGTCAAAGTGTGTCAAAGTACCCAAATCATTAGTCCAAACTCCATTGCCAATTCCGGAATATTTTAGATACAAAGACATGGGCCCCAAAACAGAGCTGTGATTACTCACGAGTATTGAGCATCACATGCCTAATATAATACCCGCCATACACTTTAAAAAAATCCCGTAGATTTTACGGTTAAATAACTGGAAAGCAGCTGCCAGTCCATTCCCGTTATTTTTACGGGCGCCCTTAAAAATTGCAGGAACCATCACTTACAGCAGGACAGATGAGGGCAGGCATTGTTTTAGTCATATAGCCCTTCAACACTATAAGTTATTTTCGAGTGCGGCCAGTTAACATAACACTGCCATATCGTGATTTCCGAAAATGTCTTACAGGCAAACGCCCGTAAAAATAACAGGAAATGGACTGGCAGCTGGTTGCCAACTATTTTGCTGTAAAATCTACGGATGTTTTCACAGTGTATCTATGTATCTCTGGAAAAAGTCAGTGAAAATGGAAGTCCGGTATTTGAAAGCCCTACTAGGCTTCGGCTGAGGCCATCATAATCGGAAATAAGTTAAGAAACGGCCACATTGTAAGGATCAAGGAAGGCATCGTGTCTCCCATAAAAATTTTAACTGTTGACACAAGCTTTACTTTGTAATAACCCTGTGTCAACAGTTTACAAGTGAGTAGCGGCTTTTAGATTTTAATTTCCTCTATCAACAAAGTCAGGCTCCAGTCAACAGTCGACATGTATGAAAGACATAAACTCCGTATGCATGTGTCGAAGGAATATTTCTACTCAAAAATGGAAAGTTACCTTTGGGAAAATTAAAGTTTTCATTCTTGTCATAAAGCCTAGTAACACGCTTTCTATTCCTAATATAGAGATAACAATCTAAGTATGAGGCAGATGAACTGGGCTCTGTGGTATCTTTAATTTCTGGATAGATGAGGTCAACAAGCTCCGAAATCTTTGTATTGTTCAGATAGAATATCATCTATGTACCTGTAGGTGAAGATAAATTTCTGTGCAAGGCTTTTATTACCGGCTTTTAAGATATGTTGTATAAAATCCGCCTCATACCCGTAAACAAGTCGGTTAGTAAGGGCGCGCAGTTAGTGCCCATTAGGGTGCCACCTGTCCGTTGAAAAATCTGTCCGATAAACTTCTCGTAAGTATTGTTGAAAAGAAGTTTCTAGCATTTTAAGACTTCAAACTTGAGACTACTCCGGCACTGAAAGTTACCCAGCACCATCGCCCGACCCGACTTGTACTGTATGCTACGTAGAAGGTTTTACACACGGTGGACACGGGTGTAGAGCCTTATGCGTCGCCAGGACGGCGGAGGGTGACTTCCGGTTAAAGGGTTATCGACCAGTGTATTACATTAACAAGGAAACTCTGACAGCGTTAGAATTTTTGATGTTTATATATATGGTAATGTAAATGCTATATACAGACAATACAATTTACAACCGTCACAATTAATATAATATACAACACATATCAGTTCATGTCGCTGGCCCAAGTAAGGTGTTTGTTTCAAATCTGTAATCGATTTGCGTGGATATGCAAACAGATTACCGTCTGGCGCCAACACCGTACTCGGCTCAGCGCCATGAACTAAAGGGAAATACAAAGAAAAAAAACGTTAACTGAGCTCACAAAAAATAAGGTCTAATGCCGGCAGAGTTATACTGGTCGCTCCCTGGATCCTACCATGGGCCAGTCCATATATTATGGGAAACACCCACTTACACCGTATCGCGCGCATTAATATACTGGTCTTTCCCTGGATCGTACCAGGGACCAGTCTATAAATTATGGGAAACACCCTAGTAAACGAACACTACTGGTTCACCTCGTCCCACACTTTCATCAGAGAATCACCTCGACACTATCGGCCGACTTCGCCTAGTAAACGTGCGTCCCGCCTTGGCTAGGACTCTTGAGCAGGGCGTTGTGATTTTGCGTCTACCCGGGTTAGTATTAACCTGGAAATGTATGTAGAATCTCCAGGTGAGACGTGGCTCTAAGCCCAAACAGCTGACTGCCGGACTTGAAGTGCCTAAAAATAACGAACTTACACTTAAAACATTATAACTACATAATAACAATACGTAAGACGTGGGCCTGTCTTGGAAATAGCGTACAACGCCCTCGACGAATGCCGAGCATAACGTGCACACGCCAGCCGTGTCACTAGACACAACCCGCGCTCACGATGTAAAGCCAAAACTGTGCTTACCACTTCCGCCAATGAAGAAACGTAGATCCTACCACGCGTGTGCGCCGAAGGATCTGACGTCGAACATTGTAAAGAAGTATACTGACGTCAACAGGTACCACCATGACATACCCCACATAAGACATGAATGATATAAACAATGACCTATCTACATTAAATTGATTTACCAAAAATCTAACTCGCATATGTATTAATTCATATCTTTAAACCAAGCATATGACCATTTGCCATAGAAAATATCCTTTGAATAGCACTATGAGCGTTTCTAACACATTTGGGATCATAACGTTTGATCTGACATCATGACGCCATTGATGTCATACCATATGACGTCATCTAGTGAAGGCAAATCAAACGCATGACGACCAAATGTTACCGTCATAACATATGGAAAAAGCCTTTAATGCGGTGCATGCTATGACGTCACTTGACGTCACGAGTATGTAAATTAGTCCCATTACAAATCAATCTACTTCTTTAGGCCACGTATACTTGAAAGTAATATAAAAAGTGCTGACGTCGCAATAACATGAATGCAACTGATGTCACATGAATAACATGAATGCAACTGACGTCACTCGACGTCAAATAGACGCACACCACTGCAACCAACATCAGTGTTATAAACTATTTCCTTAATTTACAAAACTTCCTAATATACAAATACCATGCGCAGCATGATCATTATTAAGAAAATCAGTCGATACATCCTAATCTACAAATACCATGCACAGCATGATCATTACCAACAAAATCAGTCGATACATGCGCAGCATGATCATAATCACCAAAATTAGTCGATACATTTAATCATATCATTTCAATCAGAAGTCATCTTTTTCATTCTTAGCCAAAACTATTCTGAATAAATATAATAAAATCTTACCTTCAGGTTTTAACACTGAACCAAGGCAATAATAATATCCTTCGTCTTAGACTTAAAAAAGCCACGTCTAATTTTTTCGATTTTTAAATCATGCGACTCGAATTAAACATACAGGTACTCACCTTAAAACCATGCAATACGCTGTACAGTAAAAACTGCCACGTGAGGTATTCACCAATAACCCACGCATGACCTAGCCAAAATTTCCGTAAATGCTTTATTACCACAGTTACCCTAAAAAATGTAGCCCTACTGATTGAAAGGATTAAAATAATTTCAACGACATAGTCGACGATCCGATTCATTTCGTAACACTATAGATGTTAGTTTCAAAACATAACCTTGGGATCAAATTTCTCAAGCTACGGGCTCATCAGCAAATAAAGAAGGATCTAGTCTAGTCTATTCAATAACCTTGCAAGGTCATTGGGGCATCACAGATGACTTTACAACAGTCCCTTTCCACCATTTTATTTTAGCTGCCATAGTTATGCTGACAATGTCCATCCTTGTCCACTCATTAAAATTGTCTTCCCACCTCTTCTCAAATCTACCTCTTCTTCCTCTTCCTTTCGCTGTGTCGTGTCAGACTACTTGAGATGTAGCCAGACCATTTCAGTTTACGTTTCCTTATCATCGTTAGGAATTCATCATATTCTCTAATGGCTGCTGGAAAATTTTCTGTGATCAAACGTCCTCATTATTTGCTGGTATGAGATGTTCAATAACCTTCGGTAGCATCTCGTCTCAAAAGCGTGTGTTCTTTTCTTTTATCTGCTGTCAAGGTCCACGACTCACAGGTATAAAGACATATGGATACGACAAGGGAGCGCATTAGTTTCACCTTTGAACCAAAATATATTTTATTATCTCTTAAAATTTGCTTCAAGTTTGTCAGGGCTGCAGTGGCTTGTGCAATCCTTGAGAGAACTGTCGGTTTGAAGCCATCATCTGAGACAATTGCTCCGAGGTATTTGAAGTTTGTTACAATTCCCACCTTCTGTCTTTACTTTGATCTTCATCTAAATGTCATTGGAGCTGTTTGTCATCAGTTTGGTCTTTTCGGCACTTATCGCCATTATATACCTTAGGCGGGTTGTCGAGACTATCGACTAGGGCTTCTAGCTCCTGCTTTTCCTCAGCAAGAGCAGCAATGTCATCAGCAAACTGCAGATTGTAGACAAGAAGATTAAGAATCAGTAGGAAAAAAAATAAAGTATCCCACAGAATGCCATTTTTGCGTCGAAAGAGAAAAAATTAAAATGTGCAGATTACGCTGTATTTGAGGTGATACATTTTGATACATTTTGAAAAAAAGACAGCGATACGTACATTCCCTGAAACAGGGAATAAGTGAGTACAACACATGGATATGTAAAATAACACAAATGCAGTGACAGCCTTAACTATGCATATCACGGACTGCCCCTTTCTCGTATCAGTGACTCAAGGAATGGGAATACTTTTTTTGTTTTGTTTTGTTTTGTGTCTTTCTTCTTTTAAGTCTATGTTTAGCCTTTGTCATTTTCAAACAGAGTCCATTAATAGAATTATTATTGTTATCATTTTTTTTTTGCAAAATAAAAGATTACAAAACCGCGCAGTTATCTAGAAAACAGTATCATGCATGAACTTAACGCACGTAAAATGATATTAATATCTGTGTAAGAGAAAATAGTTTTTAATCACTCCAACGCAATAACAAAATGAAAATTGTCTAGTTTTAGTTTTCCAGTTATCTTTTCTGGATTAACACTTAAAGCACCAGAAACGAAAATAGTTGAATTCACAAAAAGCGTAGATTCAGATGAGGCGACTAATACTGAGCCGCTTCATGCGTATATATACTGTTAGTCTTCGAATTCTCAGTACGATCTGGCTTAGAAGAAACATGCTTTGAAATATTGTAGACTTAAATGCTGTCGTCTGCTTTATTGGCATTCCAAAGGTTAAAATAAGTCTCCGCTGATATAGTTTGAAGTTTGTGCGTGACAGAAACAATGAAGAGGGTTTTGTTTTCCTAGCGATAGAAAGTACAGAATTCCATTTAAGACTGTAAGACTGTTGGGAAAATTGCAATGTAGGATTGTGACTGGATAAATTTAACAAATCAGCTTATATTACGGTAAATTTGTAAAGCAAACAGACATAACTAGAAAATTGTGTCTGAAAGACACTAATGATGCCCCCCCCCCCCGTGAAGCGCCTGTCACAGGACGTGTACCTCCCTACAGCACTTTTTAAACACAAATAACATCTACAAGGAACCCACTGAAAACATTACAAAAACTTCATAGCCTATAGTGCAAAAATGCAGCCGAAAATTACTAAGATTACAAGGCCATAATGCCATCAAAATTGTAATTATTTTTTCAAATCAAAAACCAACATGCACATTTTCAAAAAGTATATAAAGTCTCAAATACAGCCACTGAAAATTGTGGGAGGAGTTGATTACACAAGTTCTTACCCTACAATACAAACATATGCCTAAAATGACTAAGTTTGATAGGCCGTAATTCTGTCAAAATTTATTCTAGCTCCGACGAAAACCTACATGCACATCTTCAATATGTTCATGGTATGAACAAAAGGTTTGAAAAAGATCCATTGAAAGCTGTGAGAGAAGTTGATTACACAAATTCTATACCCTACAATGCAAAAATTTGCCTAAATGACTAAGTTTAAAAGGCCGTAATTCTGTCAAAATTAATTCTAGCTCCAACAAAAACCCACATACACATCTTCAATATGTTCACAGCATGTACAAAACATTTGAAAAAGATCCATTGAAGGTGTGATGAGTTGATTACACAAGCTCCATACCCTACAATGCAAAAAATTGCCTAAATGACTAAGTTCAAAAGGCTGTGAGTCTGTCAAAATTAAGGTCTAGCTCCAACAAAAACCCATTTGCACATTTTTAATATGCCTGCAGCATGTATGCAAGGTTTGAGAAAGATCCATAGAAAAAATGTGGGAGGAGCTGATCATGTGACCTCGACCCTTTGAACAAATTTTTGTTCAATCAGCCCCTGGAGGCTATATATGAAATGTGCTTACAACTGGCCCTTTGTCCTTAGAGGAAATGTTTAAAAATGTCAAAATATGAGAAATCTAGGTCAAAAGTCAAAGAATAACCTTGACTTCTTGTACTCATAATTCTTCATGACCCCATTAAGACGACTGTATATACCAATTTTAAGGCCAAATTCTTCCAAACTTCCCATGAAATCTTATAGCATTTTCCAATATTTGACCTTGCTGTAAAATGGGTCACGATCAACACAAGGTCATAATTTGAATAATCATGATAGTACTGGAGCACACAATACTACAAACCTAGTTTCAAGGCCATCGGTCAATTGGTTCTGAAGAAGAAGATCTTTAAAGGTTTTTACCATATACGGGCATGGCGGCCATGTTGATCATGTGATCCAGACCATTTGAAGAAATTTTCATTCCCTCAACCCCTGAAGCGTCTATATGATATTTGGTTACAACCGGGTCAGTAGCTTTTAAGAAGAAGTTTGAAATTGTCAAACTATAATAATTCAGGGTCAAAGGTTAAAGAAGACCTTGTATTCATGACTCCTCATGTCTCATTTAGATGACTGTATTTATCAATTTTTAGGCCTTAATATTCAAAACTTTCCATGAAATCTTATTTTCTAGCATTTTCCCATATTTGACCTTGCCGTAAAAATGGTCAAGGTCAACCCAAGGTCATCATTTGAAAAAAAAAAACTTGATAGTACTCGAGTATCCATTGCTACATACCAAGTTTCAAGGCAATCAGCCAATCGGTTCTTGAGAAGAAGTTTTTTTTAAGGTTTTTACCATATATGGGCACGGCAGCCATGTTGATCATGTGACCTGGATCGTTTGAACAAAGTTTCATTCCCTCAACCCCTGGAGGCTCTAGATGAAATTGGTTACAACTGGCAAAGTGGTTTTTGAGGAGGTCGTTTGAAAATTTCAAAATATGAGAGTTCTGCGTCAAAGGATGACCTAAACCTCTTGTACCCACAAATTTTCATGTACCCATTAAGATGACTGCATATACCAATTTTTAGGTCTTAATCTTCTTAAATTTCCTTGAAATCTTATGTTGTAGCATTTTTCCATATTTGACCTTGCCGTAAAAAAGGTCAAGGTCAACCCAAGGTCATAATTTGAACCATCTTGATAGTACTTAAGTACCCCATGCTACAAACCAAGTTTCAAGGCCATCAGTCAATTGGTTCTGGAGAAGAAGATTTTAAATGTTTTCACTATATATAGGTGTGGCGGCCATGTTGTTCATGTGACCTCGACAGTATGAATAAATGTTCGTTCCCACAATCCCTGTAGGCTCTATATGGAATTCGGTTTCAATTGGCCCAGTGATCTTTGACAAGATTGTTTGAAATTGTCAAAATATCAGAGTTTTGGGTCAAAGGTCAAAGAATGACATTGACCTCTTGTACTCACAAATCTTCGTTTACTCATTCAGATGACTGTCGATACCAATTTTTAGCCTAAAATCTTCAACAGTTTCCAAGATATCGTTTGAAAATTTCAAAATATGAGAGTTCTGGGTCAAAGGATGACCTTGACCTCTTGTACCCACAAATCTTCATGTACTCATTAAGATGACTGCATTTACCAATTTTTAGGTCTTAATCTTCATAAATTTCCTTGAAATCTTATGTTGTAGCATTTTCCCATATTTGATCTTACCGCAAAAAAGGTCAAGGTCAACCCAAGGTCATAATTTGAACAATCTTGGTAGTACTTGCGTACCAAATACTACATATCAAGTTTCAAGGCCATCAGCCTATTGGTTCTAGAGAAGAAGATTTTTTTAGGTTTTTACCATATATGGGCATGGCGGCCATGTTGGTCATGTGACCAGGACCGTTTGAACAACTTTTCGTTCCTAAGGCCCCAGTAAACTACATATGAAATTTGGTTACAATCGGCCTAGCGGTTTCAGAGGAGAAGTCATTTGAAAGTGTGGACGGACGGACGGACGGACGACGGACCCATGACGACGGACGACGGAGCCTGTCTATACTATAAGCTCCCCCGGAGCCTCTTGCTCAGGTGAGCTAAAATGGAAGAAATATTTGAACGAGGACAAAAGTTCTGCATGGATGTTAAATTAGTATAAGTTCAAAAGGAATCTAATATTGTAATCGGACAAATCTGATGATTGCGATATATAACCGTCTTTTTACACACAGTTTAGAGAGTCTTAGCTTTTCCCTTAATAATACAATAAGTATAGCATTCCTACTGCTGTTAGATAAATCGCAGCTTCCTAGACAATGCAACAACAAAGTGTTTTGCATGAATGTGTTGACTTAGGCATAATAAAGAGGGCTTGAGCGTGATTTTGTCAATTTGTAATATTCCTATAAGCTAACTAAATACAATTTTATGAAGAAGGATATATGTATTTGAAATTTCCGGTCGCCGAAATTTTTATCATTATTTTTATTTGCTTTTTATCTTTATTTTTCTTATTTCAATTTTCCGGTCACAGAAATTTTATCATTATTTTTATATGCTTTTTATCGTTTTTTTTATTTCTATTTTTGTACTGACGTATTGTTTATTTTTGTTGTTGTTTTTTTCTTATACTTTTTTCTACTTTTTCCTTTTCTTTTCTGTCTTGTATTTACTTCTTTTTTATTTGTTTTACGTTGCTCTAAACTATTGACCAAAAAAAAAATTAATTAATTAGTAAATAAATGGATAGATGTACTTGAAAGGAAGCCAACACTATAGTAACTGAACGTATTCAACGTTTTTTTTTTTTCAGGAATAAGGCTTTTAGCCTTAGTTTTTGACAGAGAGTGCCTAATCATGCCACCTATTTTCCAGATTTACAGATGTACACTGACTTTCCTAATGCTCAAGGCTGCTACTCATATACAGTCAAGGGACAAATTTATTCTTATAATCGCACAATCTTTGTTACATATTTATTTTCACAGTTTATTCCTCACAAGCCTTTCAACGTTTCGGCTAATGAAAGCCTTTATCAAGAAGTTTTTTTTCTTTCAACACTACATTGCTTTATTGTTGCTGCAGCCCACCATTTTGAATTGTTAACAATTTGTTGAATTGTTGACATTTTGATGTAACAATTCAAAATGGTGGGCTGCAGCAACAATAAAGCAATGTAGTATTGAAAGAAAAAAACTTCTTGATAAAGGCTTTCATTAGCCGAAACGTTGAAAGGCTTGTGAGGAATAAACTGTGAAAATAAATATGTAACAAAGATTGTGCGATTATAAGAATAAATTTGTCCCTTGACTGTATATGAGTAGCAGCCTTGAGCATTAGGAAAGTCAGTGTACATCTGTAAATCTGGAAAATAGGTTGCATGATTAGGCACTCTCTGTCAAAAACTAAGGCTAAAAGCCTTATTCCTGAAAAAAAAACGTTGAATACGTTCAGTTACTATAGTGTTGGCTTCATTTCAAGTACATCTATCCATTTATTTACTAATTAATTAATTTTTTTTTTGGTCAATAGTTTAGAGCAACGTAAAACAAATAAAAAAGAAGTAAATACAAGACAGAAAAGAAAAGGAAAAAGTAGAAAAAAGTATAAGAAAAAAACAACAACAAAAATAAACAATACGTCAGTACAAAAATAGAAATAAAAAAAAAAGACAAAAAGCATATAAAAATAATGATAAAATTTCTGTGACCGGAAAATTGAAATAAGAAAAATAAAGATAAAAAGCAAATAAAAATAATGATAAAAATTTCGGCGACCGGAAATTTCAAATACATATATCCTTCTTCATAAAATTGTATTTAGTTAGCTTATAGGAATATTACAAATTGACAAAATCACGCTCAAGCCCTCTTTATTATGCCTAAGTCAACACATTCATGCAAAACACTTTGTTGTTGCATTGTCTAGGAAGCTGCGATTTATCTAACAGTAGTAGGAATGCTATACTTATTGTATTATTAAGGGAAAAGCTAAGACTCTCTAAACTGTGTGTAAAAAGACGGTTATATATCGCAATCATCAGATTTGTCCGATTACAATATTAGATTCCTTTTGAACTTATACTAATTTAACATCCGTGCAGAACTTTTGTCCTCGTTCAAATATTTCTTCCATTTTAGCTCACCTGAGCAAGAGGCTCCGGGGGAGCTTATAGTATAGACAGGCTCCGTCGTCCGTCGTCATGGGTCCGTCGTCCGTCCGTCCGTCCGTCCACACTTTCAAATGACTTCTCCTCTGAAACCGCTAGGCCGATTGTAACCAAATTTCATATGTAGTTTACTGGGGCCTTAGGAACGAAAAGTTGTTCAAACGGTCCTGGTCACATGACCAACATGGCCGCCATGCCCATATATGGTAAAAACCTAAAAAAATCTTCTTCTCTAGAACCAATAGGCTGATGGCCTTGAAACTTGATATGTAGCATTTGGTACGCAAGTACTACCAAGATTGTTCAAATTATGACCTTGGGTTGACCTTGACCTTTTTTGCGGTAAGATCAAATATGGGAAAATGCTACAACATAAGATTTCAAGGAAATTTATGAAGATTAAGACCTAAAAATTGGTAAATGCAGTCATCTTAATGAGTACATGAAGATTTGTGGGTACAAGAGGTCAAGGTCATCCTTTGACCCAGAACTCTCATATTTTGAAATTTTCAAACGATATCTTGGAAACTGTTGAAGATTTTAGGCTAAAAATTGGTATCGACAGTCATCTGAATGAGTAAACGAAGATTTGTGAGTACAAGAGGTCAATGTCATTCTTTGACCTTTGACCCAAAACTCTGATATTTTGACAATTTCAAACAATCTTGTCAAAGATCACTGGGTCAATTGAAACCGAATTCCATATAGAGCCTACAGGGATTGTGGGAACGAACATTTATTCATACTGTCGAGGTCACATGACCAACATGGCCGCCACACCTATATATAGTGAAAACCTTTAAAATCTTCTTCTCCAGAACCAATTGACTGATGGCCTTGAAACTTGGTTTGTAGCATGGGGTACTTAAGTACTATCAAGATGGTTCAAATTATGACCTTGGGTTGACCTTGACGTTTTTTACGGCAAGGTCAAATATGGAAAAATGCTACAACATAAGATTTCAAGGAAATTTAAGAAGATTAAGACCTAAAAATTGGTATATGCAGTCATCTTAATGAGTACATACAATTTGTGGGTACAAGAGGTTTAGGTCATCCTTTGACGCAGAACTCTCATATTTTGAAATTTTCAAACGACCTCCTCAAAAACCACTTTGCCAGTTGTAACCAATTTCATCTAGAGCCTCCAGGGGTTGAGGGAATGAAACTTTGTTCAAACGATCCAGGTCACATGATCAACATGGCTGCCGTGCCCATATATGGTAAAAACCTTAAAAAAACTTCTTCTCAAGAACCGATTGGCTGATTGCCTTGAAACTTGGTATGTAGCAATGGATACTCGAGTACTATCAAGTTTTTTTTTTCAAATGATGACCTTGGGTTGACCTTGACCATTTTTACGGCAAGGTCAAATATGGGAAAATGCTAGAAAATAAGATTTCATGGAAAGTTTTGAATATTAAGGCCTAAAAATGGATAAATACAGTCATCTAAATGAGACATGAGGAGTCATGAATACAAGGTCTTCTTTAACCTTTGACCCTGAATTATTATAGTTTGACAATTTCAAACTTCTTCTTAAAAGCTACTGAGCCAGTTGTAACCAAATATCATATAGACGCTTCAGGGGTTGAGGGAATGAAAATTTCTTCAAATGGTCTGGATCACATGATCAACATGGCCGCCATGCCCGTATATGGTAAAAACCTTTAAAGATCTTCTTCTTCAGAACCAATTGACCGATGGCCTTGAAACTTGGTTTGTAGTATTGTGTGCTCCAGTACTATCATGATTATTCAAATTATGACCTTGTGTTGATCGTGACCCATTTTACAGCAAGGTCAAATATTGGAAAATGCTATAAGATTTCATGGGAAGTTTGGAAGAATTTGGCCTTAAAATTGGTATATACAGTCGTCTTAATGGGGTCATGAAGAATTATGAGTACAAGAAGTCAAGGTTATTCTTTGACTTTTGACCTAGATTTCTCATATTTTGACATTTTTAAACATTTCCTCTAAGGACAAAGGGCCAGTTGTAAGCACATTTCATATATAGCCTCCAGGGGCTGATTGAACAAAAATTTGTTCAAAGGGTCGAGGTCACATGATCAGCTCCTCCCACATTTTTTCTATGGATCTTTCTCAAACCTTGTATACATGCTGCAGGCATATTAAAAATGTGCAAATGGGTTTTTGTTGGAGCTAGACCTTAATTTTGACAGACTCACAGCCTTTTGAACTTAGTCATTTAGGCAATTTTTTGCATTGTAGGGTATGGAGCTTGTGTAATCAACTCATCACACCTTCAATGGATCTTTTTCAAATGTTTTGTACATGCTGTGAACATATTGAAGATGTGTATGTGGGTTTTTGTTGGAGCTAGAATTAATTTTGACAGAATTACGGCCTTTTAAACTTAGTCATTTAGGCAAATTTTTGCATTGTAGGGTATGGAATTTGTGTAATCAACTCCTCTCACAGCTTTCAATGGATCTTTTTCAAACCTTTTGTTCATACCATGAACATATTGAAGATGTGCATGTAGGTTTTCGTCGGAGCTAGAATAAATTTTGACAGAATTACGGCCTATCAAACTTAGTCATTTTAGGCATATGTTTGTATTGTAGGGTAAGAACTTGTGTAATCAACTCCTCCCACAATTTTCAGTGGCTGTATTTGAGACTTTATATACTTTTTGAAAATGTGCATGTTGGTTTTTGATTTGAAAAAATAATTACAATTTTGATGGCATTATGGCCTTGTAATCTTAGTCATTTTCGGCTGCATTTTTGCACTATAGGCTATGAAGTTTTTGTAATGTTTTCAGTGGGTTCCTTGTAGATGTTATTTGTGTTTAAAAAGTGCTGTAGGGAGGTACACGTCCTGTGACAGGCGCTTCACGGGGGGGGGGGGGGGGCATCATTAGTGTCTTTCAGACACAATTTTCTAGTTATGTCTGTTTGCTTTACAAAGGACGGGTAACACTTTGGCCGTTTTTGTGCCCATGACCGATCTTGATAATATATATGTAAATAAAAGCTTGGCATTTGGCAGTTTATATGAGCAGACTTTTAAGTTTGCGGTTTCTTAATTAATCACGTGACTTCCGGTTTATTGCATATGGGGTGCTGAACGGGGTACACTAACTACCTGCGGGTTTTCGATATAATCAGCGATTCCGCTGGCATATCAACCCTCCGAACTGACAGATATAATACTTTTGGTTCTTATCCATTGTCTAAAAGAGATATATTCGCTCAAAACATCCAGTAAGGAGAAATTTTATTTGAATTTTTACGAAACCTCAGAACAGTAGATTTTACAAGTGTTTATTAACACAATAATAAGCATGTAAAGCGGTTGTTTTGGGGAAAATAATGAAACAAATGAGCAGGAAGCCGATTATAACCGACCGATAAGGTTAAACAAATGTATTCTTGGCAAAACAATTTGCACGCTTGTGCTCTGGCAAGAGCATGAAAAGGTCATCAACCTTCTTCTTTTCTTAAGCATTATTCACTACTTATACATATAATGAAAGCTTCGTCATATCAAATATTAATAAACACGTATGAAATATTACGTATTTATGGATGCTACACAGGTACAGATGTTTAAAATAGTAGACAAATTCAGTGAACCAAGAAATTCAGGTCACAGGGACCTACATGTAGTACCAAATGAGACGCAGCGCTGAAGTGACTTACTATTCCGAGTCCGAGGAAGATTCAATTAAATATTAGTTTTAAATAAAACATTTATTCAATGGATCCTGAAATACAAGTCACAATGACCTACAAATAGTATGACATCATTTGCAACGTCTAACTGAACCATTGTCTTTAGTATGATGCATATATAATGTTGAATATATCAGAAAAGAACAGTGAACTTTTAAATATACGTCACAGTAACCTACAAATAGTATGAGGATATTTTTTTGCATCGTTTGATTGACCAACTATTTGTAATCATGTTGCAAATCCAAAAACCGTGTTGAGAAATAAGTGAAAATTCTGGTCCATGCATAAAGTTTAAAGACTCAGTTAGCATGGATGCTTTGCAGTTTCTACATTAAATGGATATGATCTGATCAAATATATGCACTCTTACCCCAATGCAAAGATATCAAAAAGGTAAGGAAAAAGCTTATCCAAGTAACTTTTCATACAAAGTTAGTGGACAAAAGTTCAAGGTCACAGAATTTTACAATGCATCAGCTTCAGGCAGAGGAATACATCATCTGACAACGTCGCAACATTACACCATCAGAGGCTATATCACAGCATGATGATGGAGGACATTCAGTCTAACGCCTTACATACGCATATTATGCCATACCGATACGTATGCCCAGCGCTGCGCCCCCTCCCCCACCCCCACCCCCTCGCCCCTCCACCACACACATACATGGAATCCTTGGTGGGGGGAGGGGGCATTGGGAACACATACTACATAAATGAACACTTTGAGAAAGATGTGTTGTGTCGAATAATGCCACTATTTTCTGTCAGTTACAAAATATACTGCTCCGATTTTGATATAAATCCTTTAGTCCTAGTGTTGGATACATGAAAATTTACCCGAAAAGTTTATTTTTCGTTTAATCCTACCCTCGTAACCACTCTGATATAACCCGATTATGATGAATATGTATATGAGGAATAATTATATATAAAAATTGTAGTGGTTACGAGGGTAGGATGAAGTGAAATTTGGATGCATAGTGGACGTTGGTAGTTCAAATTCCTATAGGCTCAATGTTAACTGCTGCAGACAGTACATGTATTTAACCGCAAAATTAACCTAAAAGGCATTAAAATAGGGGGAAATGAAATCGTACAGAATAAACTAGAAACATATAGTTAACATTTCTGCATGTTTTTGTGGTTATCTGCCTTTCTTCGAAAATCGGCCTTTTCAGTGGGCACATTGCAATAGTAAAGTGTAACTCGTCCTTTACCGTAATATAAGCTGATTTGTTAAATTTATCCAGTCACAATCCTACATTGCAATTTTCCCACCAGTCTTACAGTCTTAAATGGAATTCTGTACTTTCTATCGCTAGGAAAACAAAACCCTCTTCATTGTTTCTGTCACGCACAAACTTCAAACTATATCAGCGGAGACTTATTTTAACCTTTGGAATGCCAATAAAGCAGACGACAGCATTTAAGTCTACAATATTTCAAAGCATGTTTCTTCTAAGCCAGATCGTACTGAGAATTCGAAGACTAACAGTATATATACGCATGAAGCGGCTCAGTATCAGTCGCCTCATCTGAATCTACGCTTTTTGTGAATTCAACTATTTTCGTTTCTGGTGCTTTAAGTGTTAATCCAGAACAGATAACTGGAAAACTAAAACTAGACAATTTTCATTTTGTTATTGCGTTGGAGTGATTAAAAACTATTTTCTCTTACACAGATATTAATATCATTTTACGTGCGTTAAGTTCATGCATGATACTGTTTTCTAGATAACTGCGCGGTTTTGTAATCTTTTATTTTGCAAAAAAAAAAAAAATGATAACAATAATAATTCTATTAATGGACTCTGTTTGAAAATGACAAAGGCTAAACATAGACTTAAAAGAAGAAAGACACAAAACAAAACAAAACAAAAAAAAGTATTCCCATTCCTTGAGTCACTGATACGAGAAAGGGGCAGTCCGTTATATGCATAGTTAAGGTTGTCACTGCATTTGTGTTATTTTACATATCCATGTGTTGTACTCACTTATTCCCTGTTTCAGGGAATGTACGTATCGCTGTCTTTTTTTCAAAATGTATCAAAATGTATCACCTCAAAAACAGCGTAATCTGCACATTTTAATTTTTTCTCTTTCGACGCAAAAATGGCATTCTGTGGGATACTTTATTTTTTTTTCCTACTGATTCTTAATCTTCTTGTCTACAATCTGCAGCTTGCTGATGACATTGCTGCTCTTGCTGAGGAAAAGCAGGAGCTAGAAGCCCTAGTCGAAAGTCTCGACAACCCGCCTAAGGTATATAATGGCGATAAGTGCCGAAAAGACCAAACTGATGACAAACAGCTCCAATGACATTTAGATGAAGATCAAAGTAAAGACAGAAGGTGGGAATTGTAACAAACTTCAAATACCTCGGAGCAATTGTCTCAGATGATGGCTTCAAACCGACAGTTCTCTCAAGGATTGCACAAGCCACTGCAGCCCTGACAAACTTGAAGCAAATTTTAAGAGATAATAAAATATATTTTGGTTCCAAGGTGAAACTAATGCGCTCCCTTGTCGTATCCATATGTCTTTATACCTGTGAGTCGTGGACCTTGACAGCAGATAAAAGAAAAGAACACACGCTTTTGAGACGAGATGCTACCGAAGGTTATTGAACATCTCATACCAGCAAATAATGAGGACGTTTGATCACAGAAAATTTTCCAGCAGCCATTAGAGAATATGATGAATTCCTAACCATGATAAGGAAACGTAAACTGAGATGGTCTGGCTACATCTCAAGTAGTCTGACACGACAGAGCGAAAGGAAGAGGAAGAAGAGGTAGATTTGAGAAGAGGTGGGAAGACAATTTTAAAGAGTGGACAAGGATGGACATTGTCAGCATAACTATGGCAGCTAAAATAAAATGGTGGAAAGGGACTGTTGTAAAGTCATCTGTGATGCCCCAATGACCTTGCAAGGTTATTGAATAGACTAGACTAGATCCTTCTTTATTTGCTGATGAGCCCGTAGCTTGAGAAATTTGATCCCAAGGTTATGTTTTGAAACTAACATCTATAGTGTTACGAAATGAATCGGATCGTCGACTATGTCGTTGAAATTATTTTAATCCTTTCAATCAGTAGGGCTACATTTTTTAGGGTAACTGTGGTAATAAAGCATTTACGGAAATTTTGGCTAGGGCATGCATGGGTTATTGGTGAATACCTCACGTGGCAGTTTTTACTGTACAGCGTATTGCATGGTTTTAAGGTGAGTACCTGTATGCTTAATTCGAGTCGCATGATTTAAAAATCGAAAAAATTAGACGTGGCTTTTTTAAGTCTAAGACGAAGGATATTATTAGTGCCTTGGTTCAGTGTTAAAACCTGAAGGTAAGATTTTATTATATTTATTCAGAATAGTTTTGGCTAAGAATGAAAAAGATGACTTCTGATTGATATGATATGATTAAATGTATCGACTGATTTTGGTGATTATGATCATGCTGCGCATGTATCAACTGATTTTGTTGGTAATGATCATGCTGTGCATGGTATTTGTAGATTAGGATGTATCGACTGATTTTCTTAATAATGATCATGCTGCGCATGGTATTTGTATATTAGGAAGTTTTGTAAATTACGGAAATAGTTTATAACACTGATGTTGGTTGCAGTGGTGTGCGTCTATTTGACGTCGAGTGACGTCAGTTGCATTCATGTTATTCATGTGACATCAGTTGCATTCATGTTATTGCGACGTCAGCACTTTTTATATTACTTTCAAGTATACGTGGCCTAAAGAAGTAAATTGATTTGTAATGGGACTAATTTACATACTCGTGACGTCAAGTGACGTCATAGCATGCACCGCATTAAAGGCTTTTTCCATATGTTATGACGGTAACATTTGGTCGTCATGCGTTTGATTTGCCTTCACTAGATGACGTCATATGGTATGACATCAATGGCGTCATGATGTCAGATCAAACGTTATGATCCCAAATGTGTTAGAAACGCTCATAGTGCTATTCAAAGGATATTTTCTATGGCAAATGGTCATATGCTTGGTTTAAAGATATGAATTAATACATATGCGAGTTAGATTTTTGGTAAATCAATTTAATGTAGATAGGTCATTGTTTATATCATTCATGTCTTATGTGGGGTATGTCATGGTGGTACCTGTTGACGTCAGTATACTTCTTGACAATGTTCGACGACAGATCCTTCGGCGCACACGCGTGGTAGGATCTACGTTTCTTCATTGGCGGAAGTGGTAAGCACAGTTTTGGCTTTACATCGTGAGCGCGGGTTGTGTCTAGTGACACGGCTGGCGTGTGCACGTTATGCTCGGCATTCGTCGAGGGCGTTGTACGGTATTTCCAAGACAGGCCCACGTCTTACGTATTGTTATTATGTAGTTATAATGTATTAAGTGTAAGTTCGTTATTTTTAGGCACTTCAAGTCCGGCAGTCAGCTGTTTTGGCTTAGAGCCACGTCTCACCTGGAGATTCTACATACATTTCCAGGTTAATACTAACCCGGGTAGACGCAAAATCACACCGCCCTGCTCAAGAGTCCTAGCCAAGGCGGGACGCACGTTTACTAGGCGAAGTCGGCCGATAGTGTCGAGGTGATTCTCTGATGAAAGTGTGGGACGAGGTGAACCAGTAGTGTTCGTTTACTAGGGTGTTTCCCATAATTTATAGACTGGTCCCTGGTACGATCCAGGGAAAGACCAGTATATTAATGCGCGCGATACGGTGTAAGTGGGTGTTTCCCATAATATATGGACTGGCCCATGGTAGGATCCAGGGAGCGACCAGTATAACTCTGCCGGCATTAGACCTTATTTTTTGTGAGCTCAGTTAACGTTTTTTTCTTTGTATTTCCCTTTAGTTCATGGCGCTGAGCCGAGTACGGTGTTGGCGTCAGACGGTAATCTGTTTGCATATCCACGCAAATCGATTACAGATTTGAAACAAACACCTTACTTGGGCCAGCGACATGAACTGATATGTGTTGTATATTATATTAATTGTGACGGTTGTAAATTGTATTGTCTGTATATAGCATTTACATTACCATATATATAAACATAAAAAATTCTAACGCTGTCAGAGTTTCCTTGTTAATGTAATACACTGGTCGATAACCCTTTAACCGGAAGTCGCCCTCCGCCGTCCTGGCGACGCATAAGGCTCTACACCCGTGTCAACCGTGTGTAAAACCTTCTACGTAGCATACAGTACAAGTCGGGTCGGGCGATGGTGCTGGGTAACTTTCAGTGCCGGGGTATTCTCAAGTTTGAAGTCTTAAAATGCTAGAAACTTCTTTTCAACAATACTTACGAGAAGTTTATCGGACAGATTTTTCAACGGACAGGTGGCACCCTAATGGGCACTAACTGCGCGCCCTTACTAACCGACTTGTTTACGGGTATGAGGCGGATTTTATACAACATATCTTAAAAGCCGGTAATAAAAGCCTTGCACAGAAATTTATCTTCACCTACAGGTACATAGATGATATTCTATCTGAACAATACAAAGATTTCGGAGCTTATTGACCTCATCTATCCAGAAATTAAAGATACCACAGAGCCCAGTTCATCTGCCTCATACTTAGATTGTTATCTCTATATTAGGAATAGAAAGCGTGTTACTAGGCTTTATGACAAGAATGAAGACTTTAATTTTCCCAAAGGTAACTTTCCATTTTTGAGTAGAAATATTCCTTCGACACATGCATACGGAGTTTATGTCTTTCATACATGTCGACTGTTGACTGGAGCCTGACTTTGTTGATAGAGGAAATTAAAATCAAGAAACTTCTCCTAGACAAGATTGACAGACTGGACTTCAAAAAAAGTTCTTGAAGCAAATTCTTTCTTTACATAATACAGTGGCAGACCCAGCAATACATATCCTATCTGGCTCAATTTAAATTGAAGGAGTTATCCATAAAAGGGCCCTCAATTTAGTCGGCGTCAGTTGAATCTGTTGAGAAACAGCTGGTCCGACGACAGTTGATAGTCAAGGGAGGTATGTTCTCCAGTTGGTATATCTGTGTCAGGGAGCTTCTTGTCAAGTACGACCTGCCAATGCCCCGGGAACTACCGGAAACCCCGCCAACCAAATTGGGATGTAAAAAAAAGGTCAAGAAATAGGTAGATGACTATTGGATGGGTATGATAAAATCAAGAGCTGTTCTGTACCCGAGCCTCAAGTACCGCTATATTGATGGGTTCACCCCTGGCACTACACATCAAGCAATTAAAGAAGCTGGAATGAAAGCTGTTTCACGCATTCATAGCAAACCTAAAATGCTGACAGGTTCATACATCCTACAGACAAACAGAGCATTTTTCAGTCCTGTATGCCTATTGTGTCAGGCAGATGTCGAGACCACAGAACATTTACTAATACAGACTGCTGCCCTTGAACCCGTTAGACAGCTGATGACAGTATACGTTTGCTTCGACATCTTTGGTTGCACATAACTAGAGCAGATTCCTCTTCTCCATTCCAGACTTGAGATCGAAGGGTCGCGAGTTCTATCTCTGGGAGAGGCGCCATGTATTGTGTCCTTGAGAAAGATCTTCGGTAGAACCACTTCCAGGCCATACACCATCAGAGGGAGAACGTAGGTCTGTAGTATATGAATGGCAGTTTCGGGATCCGATCCGTTTGTAATTTATAACTGCAACTGCAAAAATATGTTCACGCGCGTATTGAAACGTTGATTCATTTCTCGGCTTTGAAGTGACCAAAACCCTCTGAAAAGTTAAAAATGTGTGCTAGAAGAGGAATCAATCAATCATAAATTATATCTAAACAGAAATTTGCCTCGTGGTAATACCATTTTCGGATCACTAGACAAATTTAGGCCCATGCTTCTGGTCAAGATTATCTGACGCACAGATAGAATGCTATTGGCAGCTACAGTCCTGTGTCAAGCACTGTTAACCGCTGATAGAGTCTGGTGTCAGGCGCAGATAGCATGCGGAGACATTGTTAAAGGTAAAAAAGCCGATTTTCTTCAAACAGGAGATATTCTCTCAACTCGGAGCCTTACAAAATTTTAAATTAAATCATTAGGGTCAAACTTATCCAACCGATCTGTTTTCTTTTCATTGTGTTCGCAACTTATCGGCGTTCAAAGTGGACACACCCTTCAACATTGTCAAATCTTGACTTTCATTTCAGCTTGTAGACTCGAAAGTAAATACCAAATGGGCATAACAGCTACAGATATTGGGAGACACGGGTGTCTGATGATCCATGCATCATATGTCCCATACGAAAATGTGTTGTTAACAATGATAGTAGAGTTTAAAAACACCGTTTTCCATTTTGGAACGGATAGATTCCTAAACTAACGCAAATAGACTCCGAAATACACAGAGTCCAGTTTTCACAGATAGCGTCCAATATGGTTATGCACCGTGATGTATCACAATTTTGTTGATTAAGAAAACTGATTATATCTTAGACAAGCGTGAACTAGATCACAAGAAAACAAAGAGACGAGTAAAACACTTCAATCTATAGAATTGAAATAATAGTTAAAGCGTTATTTGAGCCGCGACACGAGAAAACCAACAAAGTGGTTGTGCGCCCAGCGCAGACTCAGATCAGCCTGGGCATTCGCCCAGTCTGATCAGAGTCTTCGCTGTCCGCATGGAGGTAGCTTAGACCCTTAGCTACCCTTTGTGCACTTAACAAAGAGTCTGGTCGAATTGGGCGGATGCCCAGTCTGATCTGAGTCTGCGCTATGCGCACAACCACATTGTCGGTTTTGTCGTGTCGCGGCTCAATTTTGTCCTTGCTTTTCTTACTTCTGTTTTAATGCAGCCTTTACCTACAACGGGAATACGACCTTAACATCTTTCTTCAAACAGAGAATTCATTTAATGCAATCTAATTTGCATCGCTAGAGTGACAAACCGTGTAAAGAGATGTTACGAGACTATCATGTCATTCTTCATTATGGCATAAATGTCATGAATGTGAAATAAGGGAACGTTGGTGCATCATTATGTAAACACACCGTCTCCCTGCAAGCATAAAGGCGCCAAAATTTTCAAATGATATCTGATTTAAAAGAACCCAACAAATTTCAGTCAACTTTCATAATTGACGTGTTGGTGGTAGTTGAACAAAATATCTAAATGACTTCGGTCTACAATTCTAGACGACCGTCATTTCCACAAATGGTATACCATTCAAACGATTTCTTCTCTAGAGCCACTGAACCGATTGGGTTAATATTTTGTTGGAAGCATATAGAACACATCTTAATGTACAGCAGCTGAAGTCCTTTCTGTCGGGTCATAAACACTCTTTGAGAGGGGTGGTAAGTTTGGAACAATGACGTAAAAAATTAAAACTATGAAAGCTTCATGTTTGCTAGTTTAGGCACGAGTATTTCAGAAAATGTGTGTATAGTCTTACGACATTACTGCCGCAACAAACGGACCAAAGCACAACTGAAAAAATTCCAGACGTTTGCTAGGATTCGAACCCGGAACTCCCGGGTGATAGTGCAATGCTCTAACCACTGAGCCAAAGAGTTAACTCACTGACACAGTTGTCAGAGATTGAACAAATACGGAGCTATGCGTAAATCTACTATTGTAGATATTGGAAGGTAGGAGAGTTGGTCCGTAACACTCCCCCACTTCAAGGAAGTCATCATTTATGATGACTGAAAGCCATTTCGGCTAATAATGTCCTATCCCGGACGAGCCCCCATCTAACGACATTACTGCCGCAACAAACGGACCAAAGCATAACAGAAAAAATTCCAGACGTTTGCTGGGATTCGAACCCGGAACTCCCAGGTGATAGTCCAATGCTCTAACCACTGAGCCAAAGAGTTAACTCACTGACGCAGCTGTCAGAGATTGAATATATACGGAGCTATGCGTAAATCTTCTATTTTAGATATTGGAAGGTAGGAGAGTTGGCCCGTAACAATAGCAAATAATTTAGCCGCAACACGAGAAAACCAACAAAGTGGTTGTGCGCCCAGCGCTGACTCAGATCAGCCTGGGTATCCGCCCAGTCTGATCAGAATATTCGCTGTCCGCATGGAGGTAGCTTAGTCTCTTAGCTACCCTTTAAGCGCTAAGTGAAGAGTCTGATAAGACTGGGCGAATGCACAGGCTAATCTGAGTCTGCACAGGGCGCACAACCACATTGTTTGTTTTCTCGTGTCGCGGCTCATATTATGAAGTTTGTCTGAAATCAAAATGACAACTTTCGCTTGCATAGCAACTGCTTGTAAAATATTCAAATGGCAGTGTCTCAGAAATAAGCAGCCGATTTCAGTAAAAGTTGTCATGCAAAATTGCCTGACAAACTGGTCAAAGATATACTTTCGAGATACTACAGAAGTTCCCTTGAAATTTGTTAATCGCAGTCTCTGTTATTGCCATTGAATATATTACTGTAATCTGAAGCACAAAGATCCACTTTCTGTTAGACAAAGACAGGTTTTATTATCAAAACATATAAAAATGGGAAATGTTTCTTTCTAAGTTGCATCCCCAACCTTTATGCCTCAATAAGCCACTTTACGTGTTGATCTGTACCATCATTATGCACTATATACAGTCAAGGGACATAATTATTCGCCACCCAAGAAGAAAATTGGTAGACTTGGTTTACACAGTGTGCTTATTTTGCTCTGTGCTGCTCACACACAAATAATTAATTATTGGAAGTTATATGATTTAATTGCTTGTAGCCTCATGCTGATGTCACAAGGTCGATTGATGACATCATTACCATGGTCACAGAGTGCAAGATGGGTAAATAGCCTGTCTACCAAGCACAATGATTTTGACATGGAATGTTTAGTTAATTTATAGATGACAAAAAGTTATAAAACATGATGATCATATTTTGCATTGTCTGAAGCCACAGTTTTATGACTGTTGAAGGAAAAAAATAAAGTTTGTGTTGTGAAGACACGAAGAGCTCTAGACTGTGATAGTAGATCTATGTGTATTTAGGGGAGAGTCGGATAACTTGGGACAGCGGGTAAATTCGGACAGTAACATTTTTCCTTTATATGTCAATTGTCTGGAACTAAGACAAATCAATAACTGGCCAAACAGTGAAAATCCTGATGAGACGGCTCATTATGAGCCATCTCATCTGGATTTTCACTGTTAGCAATGGTATGTCCGAATTTACCTGCCTGTCCGAAGTTACCCGACTCTCCCCTACATCCAAAGCAGATAGCTTAATTTGAATTTGGTGAAAATTAACAGCAAGACGACTGTGGGAGAATTCAGTGATATACTGGAATTTGTTATTAAGTACAGATTTTACAGAAAAGTAATAAAGAGGAATCGACAAAAGGGCTGTTAGAAAATACAAGGATCATTTGAGATGGGTGGGGTTTTGAGGAGGTGGGATGATGAAGAGGATGGCATAGAATAAGTAGTAGAAGGACTTGATTATTGAAATCCAATGGGGGTGAATGGACATCCAATGATGATTGTCAGCTACCTTATGTTTTATTTTCTTATAATCCTGGGATGTGGAGAGACAATTTATTACATGCCCGTCACTGGCAGGAGCCTCACTGTAGACAGTAAGTCAATACTATTGTTTTCTGACTGTTTGTTTTAGAAGCTTTTGCGAATCTAGCTCAGGAGTAAAAAGTATGAATGTCCTAAAATTAAGAAAATATACCAAACAAACTTAAAAATTAACTAGTACCAATTAATTTGCAATTAAAGATCAGTCTTCAAAATCAGGACCCCCTCTGTACAAATGACATAGCCCTTAAATTTCCACAAGGCCCAGGAACTAAATCAATCACGAAATTTCCTCAAAAATCATGGTTTGTCACAAAGTGAAGTCAAGAAACTTATGTTTAAAAGCCTACCTCACTCATTTAACAATTGGGACCAATTCAATCTGCTTGAAAAAAACATGCAGTTTTAATTTTTCAGAGATCAACAGCAAAATATTGAAGGAAAGCGGTATGTAGTAAAAAAACAAGAGCTGTCGCCTGACAGCATAGCTCGCCTGAATAGGTGCTTGCCCATCACACAGTTGCTATGGTGGCGAGGACTGCTAGGCATAAAACTTCAGGCAAGCATGTCCATAATGACAACACATTTATAAACGAAAGCTGTCTCAGAAATCAGTCTTAAAATAAAATTAAAATAAAAAATCCACATGAAATTTCAAAGTCCATGAGCTTGAGTTCAAAGAAATAAGGGGTGGGGGTAGGGGGGGAGGGGGGGGGGCTAGGATGTAACAAAACCTTGAACCATTATCTAGCATCAGTCCAAGTACATGTATTGGTATCCATCCTGGCACTGTGAAACTATGTCTTCATAAATATAAAACTTTAACCCAAATCTTTAAGACAAAATTCAAAGTCAATGACCTTGACTTCAAGGTCATCCAAAATAGTCAAGGTCATCCAGTGGGGTAAGTATATAGTGTTTTGTTAAAACTCAAAAAAAGTGTCTAACATCAGTTCAAGTGTAAACTAAATCTCTGCCAAGCATTATGAATCAGTATGCAATATAAAACTTTAATAAAGACCAACTTTCCTGAGTCCCTGACCTTGACATTAAGGTCACTGAGCGGGGTCGGGGTAGTACTCTGTAAAACTTTGGACTAATACCTAACTACAGTGCAAATATAAAAAGAATTCATATATGAGTTCAGGAGATATGTGTCTTTAAAAAACTTTAACCAAAACATCCAATTAATAAAAAGACAAATTTCTAAGTCCATGACCTTGACATCAAGGTCACTGAGGGGGTGGGGGTAGTACCTTGGAAAACTTTGGACCAATATCTAACAACAGTGCAAGTATCAAAGGAATCCATCTATGGGTTAAGGAGATATTGGGCTTTAAAAAACTTTAACCAAAACATCCAGTCCAAAAAAACTCCCAATTTTCGAAGTCCATAACCTTGACATCAAGGTCACAGAGTGGGGTAGGGGTGGTACCTTGTAAAACTTTGGACCAGTATCTAACTACAGTGCAAGTATCAAAAGAATCCATCAATGGGTTAAGGAGATATAGGTCTTTAAAAAACTTTAACGAAAACATCCAATCCGGACGCCGACGCTGACGCGGACGCTGACGCGGACACTGACGCGGACGCTGACGCCGACGCCAAGGTGACAACAATAGCTCTTCCTGAACTTTCGTTCAGGCGAGCTAAAAAGGAGATTTATTTTTCAAAATTTCAATGAAAAAAAAATCAGGAAAATCAGGATAATAGCACAGTGCCAGTTTGAATTCGCTGCATCATTTCCTTGTTTATGTCGGCCATTTTGAAAGTGGCGAATGATTATGTTTATTTTCACAGGCTGCAATTTGTTGAATTGTTGACATTTTGATGTAACAATTCAAAATGGTGGGCTGCAGCAACAATAAAGCAATGTAGTATTGAAAGAAAAAAACTTCTTGATAAAGGCTTTCATTAGCCGAAACGTTGAAAGGCTTGTGAGGAATGTGAAACTGTGAAAATAAACATAATCATTCGCCACTTTCAAACTGGTCCAAAGTTTTACAAGGTACCACCCCTACCCCACTCTGTGACCTTGATGTCAAGGTTATGGACTTCGAAAATTGGGAGTTTTTTTGGACTGGATGTTTTGGTTAAAGTTTTTTAAAGCCCAATATCTCCTTAACCCATGGATGGATTCCTTTGATACTTGCACTGTTGTTAGATATTGGTCCAAAGTTTTCCAAGGTACTACCCCCACCCCCTCAGTGACCTTGATGTCAAGGTCATGGACTTAGAAATTTGTCTTTTTATTAATTGGATGTTTTGGTTAAAGTTTTTTAAAGACACATATCTCCTGAACTCATATATGAATTCTTTTTATATTTGCACTGTAGTTAGGTATTAGTCCAAAGTTTTACAGAGTACTACCCCGACCCCGCTCAGTGACCTTAATGTCAAGGTCAGGGACTCAGGAAAGTTGGTCTTTATTAAAGTTTTATATTGCATACTGATTCATAATGCTTGGCAGAGATTTAGTTTACACTTGAACTGATGTTAGACACTTTTTTTGAGTTTTAACAAAACACTATATACTTACCCCACTGGATGACCTTGACTATTTTGGATGACCTTGAAGTCAAGGTCATTGACTTTGAATTTTGTCTTAAAGATTTGGGTTAAAGTTTTATATTTATGAAGACATAGTTTCACAGTGCCAGGATGGATACCAATACATGTACTTGGACTGATGCTAGATAATGGTTCAAGGTTTTGTTACATCCTAGCCCCCCCTCCCCCCCTACCCCCACCCCTTATTTCTTTGAACTCAAGCTCATGGACTTTGAAATTTCATGTGGATTTTTTATTTTAATTTTATTTTAAGACTGATTTCTGAGACAGCTTTCGTTTATAAATGTGTTGTCATTATGGACATGCTTGCCTGAAGTTTTATGCCTAGCAGTCCTCGCCACCATAGCAACTGTGTGATGGGCAAGCACCTATTCAGGCGAGCTATGCTGTCAGGCGACAGCTCTTGTTTTTTTACTACATACCGCTTTCCTTCAATATTTTGCTGTTGATCTCTGAAAAATTAAAACTGCATGTTTTTTTCAAGCAGATTGAATTGGTCCCAATTGTTAAATGAGTGAGGTAGGCTTTTAAACATAAGTTTCTTGACTTCACTTTGTGACAAACCATGATTTTTGAGGAAATTTCGTGATTGATTTAGTTCCTGGGCCTTGTGGAAATTTAAGGGCTATGTCATTTGTACAGAGGGGGTCCTGATTTTGAAGACTGATCTTTAATTGCAAATTATTTGGTACTAGTTAATTTTTAAGTTTGTTTGGTATATTTTCTTAATTTTAGGACATTCATACTTTATTACTCCTGAGCTAGATTCGCAAAAGCTTCTAAAACAAACAGTCAGAAAACAATAGTATTGACTTACTGTCTACAGTGAGGCTCCTGCCAGTGACGGGCATGTAATAAATTGTCTCTCCACATCCCAGGATTATAAGAAAATAAAACATAAGGTAGCTGACAATCATCATTGGATGTCCATTCACCCCCATTGGATTTCAATAATCAAGTCCTTCTACTACTTATTCTATGCCATCCTCTTCATCATCCCACCTCCTCAAAACCCCACCCATCTCAAATGATCCTTGTATTTTCTAACAGCCCTTTTGTCGATTCCTCTTTATTACTTTTCTGTAAAATCTGTACTTGATAACAAATTCCAGTATATCACTGAATTCTCCCACAGTCGTCTTGCTGTTAATTTTCACCAAATTCAAATTAAGCTATCTGCTTTGGATGTAGGGGAGAGTCGGGTAACTTCGGACAGGCAGGTAAATTCGGACATACCATTGCTAACAGTGAAAATCCAGATGAGATGGCTCATAATGAGCCGTCTCATCAGGATTTTCACTGTTTGGCCAGTTATTGATTTGTCTTAGTTCCAGACAATTGACATATAAAGGAAAAATGTTACTGTCCGAATTTACCCGCTGTCCCAAGTTATCCGACTCTCCCCTAAATACACATAGATCTACTATCACAGTCTAGAGCTCTTCGTGTCTTCACAACACAAACTTTATTTTTTTCCTTCAACAGTCATAAAACTGTGGCTTCAGACAATGCAAAATATGATCATCATGTTTTATAACTTTTTGTCATCTATAAATTAACTAAACATTCCATGTCAAAATCATTGTGCTTGGTAGACAGGCTATTTACCCATCTTGCACTCTGTGACCATGGTAATGATGTCATCAATCGACCTTGTGACATCAGCATGAGGCTACAAGCAATTAAATCATATAACTTCCAATAATTAATTATTTGTGTGTGAGCAGCACAGAGCAAAATAAGCACACTGTGTAAACCAAGTCTACCAATTTTCTTCTTGGGTGGCGAATAATTATGTCCCTTGACTGTATATAGTGCATAATGATGGTACAGATCAACATGTAAAGTGGCTTATTGAGGCATAAAGGTTGGGGATGCAACTTAGAAAGAAACATTTCCCATTTTTATATGTTTTGATAATAAAACTGTCTTTGTCTAACAGAAAGTGGATCTTTGTGCTTCAGATTACAGTAATATATTCAATGGCAATAACAGAGACCGCGATTAACAAATTTCAAGGGAACTTCTGTAGTATCTCGAAAGTATATCTTTGACCAGTTTGTCAGGCAATTTTGCATGACAACTTTTACTGAAATCGGCCGCTTATTTCTGAGACACTGCCATTTGAATATTTTACAAGCAGTTGCTATGCAAGCGAAAGTTGTCATTTTGATTTCAGACAAACTTCATAATATGAGCCGCGACACGAGAAAACAAACAATGTGGTTGTGCGCCCTGTGCAGACTCAGATTAGCCTGTGCATTCGCCCAGTCTTATCAGACTCTTCACTTAGCGCTTAAAGGGTAGCTAAGAGACTAAGCTACCTCCATGCGGACAGCGAATATTCTGATCAGACTGAGCGGATACCCAGGCTGATCTGAGTCAGCGCTGGGCGCACAACCACTTTGTTGGTTTTCTCGTGTTGCGGCTAAATTATTTGCTATTGTTACGGGCCAACTCTCCTACCTTCCAATATCTAAAAAAGAAGATTTACGCATAGCTCCGTATATATTCAATCTCTGACAGCTGCGTCAGTGAGTTAACTCTTTGGCTCAGTGGTTAGAGCATTGGACTATCACCTGGGAGTTCCGGGTTCGAATCCCAGCAAACGTCTGGAATTTTTTCTGTTATGCTTTGGTCCGTTTGTTGCGGCAGTAATGTCGTTAGATGGGGGCTCGTCCGGGATAGGACATTATTAGCCGAAATGGCTTTCAGTCATCATAAATGATGACTTCCTTGAAGTGGGGGAGTGTTACGGACCAACTCTCCTACCTTCCAATATCTACAATAGTAGATTTACGCATAGCTCCGTATTTGTTCAATCTCTGACAACTGTGTCAGTGAGTTAACTCTTTGGCTCAGTGGTTAGAGCATTGCACTATCACCCGGGAGTTCCGGGTTCGAATCCCAGCAAACGTCTGGAATTTTTTCAGTTGTGCTTTGGTCCGTTTGTTGCGGCAGTAATGTCGTAAGACTATACACACATTTTCTGAAATACTCGTGCCTAAACTAGCAAACATGAAGCTTTCATAGTTTTAATTTTTTACGTCATTGTTCCAAACTTACCACCCCTCTCAAAGAGTGTTTATGACCCGACAGAAAGGACTTCAGCTGCTGTACATTAAGATGTGTTCTATATGCTTCCAACAAAATATTAACCCAATCGGTTCAGTGGCTCTAGAGAAGAAATCGTTTGAATGGTATACCATTTGTGGAAATGACGGTCGTCTAGAATTGTAGACCGAAGTCATTTAGATATTTTGTTCAACTACCACCAACACGTCAATTATGAAAGTTGACTGAAATTGGTTGGGTTACTTTTAAATCAGATATCATTTGAAAATTTTGGCGCCTTTATGCTTGCAGGGAGACGGTGTGTTTACATAATGATGCACCAACGTTCCCTTATTTCACACTCATGACATTTATGCCATAATGAAGAATGACATGATAGTCTCGTAACATCTCTTTACACGGTTTGTCACTCTAGCGATGCAAATTAGATTGCATTAAATGAATTCTCTGTTTGAAGAAAGATGTTAAGGTCGTATTCCCGTTGTAGGTAAAGGCTGCATTAAAACAGAAGTAAGAAAAGCAAGGACAAAATTGAGCCGCGACACGACAAAACCGACAATGTGGTTGTGCGCATAGCGCAGACTCAGATCAGACTGGGCATCCGCCCAATTCGACCAGACTCTTTGTTAAGTGCACAAAGGGTAGCTAAGGGTCTAAGCTACCTCCATGCGGACAGCGAAGACTCTGATCAGACTGGGCGAATGCCCAGGCTGATCTGAGTCTGCGCTGGGCGCACAACCACTTTGTTGGTTTTCTCGTGTCGCGGCTCAAATAACGCTTTAACTATTATTTCAATTCTATAGATTGAAGTGTTTTACTCGTCTCTTTGTTTTCTTGTGATCTAGTTCACGCTTGTCTAAGATATAATCAGTTTTCTTAATCAACAAAATTGTGATACATCACGGTGCATAACCATATTGGACGCTATCTGTGAAAACTGGACTCTGTGTATTTCGGAGTCTATTTGCGTTAGTTTAGGAATCTATCCGTTCCAAAATGGAAAACGGTGTTTTTAAACTCTACTATCATTGTTAACAACACATTTTCGTATGGGACATATGATGCATGGATCATCAGACACCCGTGTCTCCCAATATCTGTAGCTGTTATGCCCATTTGGTATTTACTTTCGAGTCTACAAGCTGAAATGAAAGTCAAGATTTGACAATGTTGAAGGGTGTGTCCACTTTGAACGCCGATAAGTTGCGAACACAATGAAAAGAAAACAGATCGGTTGGATAAGTTTGACCCTAATGATTTAATTTAAAATTTTGTAAGGCTCCGAGTTGAGAGAATATCTCCTGTTTGAAGAAAATCGGCTTTTTTACCTTTAACAATGTCTCCGCATGCTATCTGCGCCTGACACCAGACTCTATCAGCGGTTAACAGTGCTTGACACAGGACTGTAGCTGCCAATAGCATTCTATCTGTGCGTCAGATAATCTTGACCAGAAGCATGGGCCTAAATTTGTCTAGTGATCCGAAAATGGTATTACCACGAGGCAAATTTCTGTTTAGATATAATTTATGATTGATTGATTCCTCTTCTAGCCCACATTTTTAACTTTTCAGAGGGTTTTGGTCACTTCAAAGCCGAGAAATGAATCAACGTTTCAATACGCGCGTGAACATATTTTTGCAGTTGCAGTTATAAATACAAAAGGATCGGATACCGAAACTGCCATTCATATACTACAGACCTACATTCTCCCTCTGATGGTGTATGGCCTGGAAGTGGTTCTACCGAAGAAACTTCTCCTAGACAAGATTGACAGACAGGACTTCATAAAAAGTTCTTGAAGCAAATTCTTTCTTTACATAATACAGTGGCAGACCAAGCAATACATATCCTATCTGGCTCAAATTAAATTGAAGGAGTTATCCATAAAATGGCCCTCAATTTAGTCGGCGTCGTTTGAATCTGTTGGGAAACAGCAGGTCCGACGACAGTTGATAGTCAAGGGAGATATGTCCTCCAGTTGGTATATCTGTGTCAGGGAGATTCTTGTCAAGTACGACCTGCCAATGCCCTGGGAACTACCGGAAACCCCGCCAACCAAATTGGCATGTAAAAAACAGGTCAAGAAACAGGTAGATGACTATTGGATGGGTATGATACAATCAAGAGCTGTTCTGTACCCGAGCCTCAAGTACCGCTACATTGATGGGTTCACCCCTAGCTCTACACATCAAGCAATTAAAGAAGCTGCTGGAATGAAAGATGTTTCACGCATTCATAGCAAACCTAAAATGCTGACAGGTTCATACATCCTACAGACAAACAGAGCATCTTTTAACAAGAATCAAATCAGCCCTGTATGCCTATTGTGTCAGGCAGATGTCGAAACCACAGCACATTTACTAATACAGAATGCTGCCCTTGAACCGGTTAGACACCTGATGACTGTATACGTTTGCTTCGACATCTTTGGTTGCACATAACTAGAGCAGATTCCTCTTCGTTATTCCAGACTTGAGATCGAAGGGTCGCGAGTTCTATCTCTAGGAGAGGCGCCATGTATTGTGTCCTTGAGCAAGATATTTTATCTCAGCTTAGCACTTAGAATTTCCCACATTGCAGCTGCACCTGTGTCAGATAAAAGTTGCTATCCGTGCAAAATTCTTAAATTTCCTAGTCCGATGTGTAAGAAAAGGAAAGGGTTATAGTTCTTGTGTACAAAATAATGAAAAACAAGGAATGGAGCTCACTTCAACTGATATCCCGGTCTGCTGAATACACATACAAGACTCGTCTTAAGAGGGTCTCAGGGAAGACTGGTTTTACCAACTGAGTCACCCTCGTAAAATAAAGTCATTACTTACTTACCTAAAATTATTTGAAGTAGGGTTGTGGATCTTGTGCTCTGCACTTTCTTTTATTGCCTTCTACCAATGATTTAATGCAGAATTCATCAAAGGATCATTTCTATTGGAAAAATTATCAAACCAAAACAGGCAGGTGATATGCGCATCCATCCATAATACTAAAAGTTCCTATGAAGTTTTATTGATTGCCGAGAATTTACGTGGAAAAAAACGGGACGGACGCACGAACGGACTAAACGGCGACTGTATCCTCCCTTGAACTTCTTCGGGGATCATAATATTAACTTTAACGCTGCCTTAAGTAATTACGGAGTCAGCTCCCTTCCTTTTTTTTCAATATCTTGCTTGTCCGGAGCATATCTCTGCTCTGGTAGTATTAAAGAAAAGCAAAGAACCACATTAAACTTCACACATTGGTAGAAGGCAATAAAAGATAGTGTAGAGCACAAGAACCATAACCCTGCTTCAAGAAATTAAGTTAGCTCCTGTCCTAGTTTTTCAGTTATTTGCTTGACCGGAGCATATCTCTGGATGGGAACAAAATGAAACTTCACACATTGATAGAGGGCAACGTGAGGAGGTGAAAAGTACAAGAAACATAACTCTGGGTGAAGTTTACACTGAAAATAACACTTTCGCCAGTAAACCCATTCTACTACAGCACACCTTCGAGGAGCATCCATCGGTTCTACTGATATTCTTGTTAAGTACTGTCCTAGTATTGTCAGAATAATTCAACATGTCAGAAATTACTGTCTTAGTACATATATATGCATCAATGTTCTTTTTCTGCCAAACGATTTGGTGTTGTCCTGCAATATGTCAAACACGTATTCATAATATCGTGATATATAGATTAATAATATTGCAAAACTAGATCAAACGCAATGCGTGCAGCAGTTCCTCTCCTGTACATGATGCTTCAAAGAGTCTGATGGCTCATAATTTGCGCCGACTGACCTATATCCAAGATTTGCGTGTGCTCGAGCTATAAGATGTCATTTTACTTGCACAACTGTCTGTAAATTAAAGCCGATGTTTCGCTTTGTCTGCTTCATTATCTGTTAAATTAACCGTCGAAATCTGTACTAAATAATTACCGTAACTGTCCTATAACTTGAACAGTTTGGATTTCCTGGGCAGTAATGCGTCTGGAACGGCAAACAGTGTAGACCCTGATCAGACTGCTCCACGAGCAGTCTGATCTGGGTCTGCACTGTTTCTCCACGAGCAGTCTGATCTGGGTCTGCACTGTTTGCTCAAACGAATCTGTCGAAATACGTAAAAACTTTACGGTAGGACAGACTGCCCGAGGCGTGTGTACGGATCCAAGCAAATGACCAATATGAATAAGTAACAAGACTTATCGCATCTTTAAAAGCTGATAAATGGAAATTTATTCGTTTATATGTTAGGACTTCCAATTATAACAATGTTTGAAAGTTATAAAACACACCTAAAATATACTCGGTCAAAAAAGTAACGATACCACCTATCGACCGTATTTTCAAGGAACCAAGTGCATATTGGAATTAACTGAGGCTCATGTATGTTTGGGGAGACGCCAAAGAACAAAATGCTCAGAAAATTGTCAACCCATACTTTTTAATATTAGAGTTATCTGGCATTATTTGATAGGAGTCATTTTGAATGCATCTCATTTCTTCACATGCGCAGGAATAAATTTTATATTGCGCAGAAAAGTCCATAATGCAGAAAGTTCGAAAAAGACTTAAAATGTTTAATGGCTTGTACTCAGGCTTTACAGGCGAGGTTTAAATTCTTCAAATTCTCAAATTATCTCCCTTTTAATTAAAAATATAGCGATTTTCAAGGCGTCATTATTACCGTACCCAGGCTGTCGGTCTTTTTTCAAAGTTTCTTCATAAACATTTTTGTTGTGTCATTGTTTTCATGGCATAATGACAAAATTGGAATAATTGTTACACGCCCGCTAGCCATTACGATTGCGATTTCCTATGGAAATCCCACTGAAAGTGGCATTTAAACAGTCTTTAAAGGAATCGCAGTACCCTGACTTGTGGTTCAAATTCTCGTATCAGAAGCGGTCAAATATGATTTGTTTGGCAAGTAGCCTTACCTAAGGCCTTGCTTTTGTGTATGGAGCGCAGAATCTTGGAAATCATTATTCACAAACCAGTTTTAAAAACTGTGAACTTGGGCAGTTTTAATGATGTTACTCTGTGAAAATGAAAAATTACCCCTTGCATATTCAAACGACCCTTGTAGCATGTGTAGTCTTAGGAAACCAAAACAAATAAGTCTGTTCAATAAGCAAATGGATACTCTTTTGAAATTAGTAAACTATATATGATCTTAATTTCTGCGATTGCCATAGCAACAAAAGAAATTTCATGTATAGGGACTTTTTTGACCTAGTATAGTTCATAGACTTCAAATGTTCTTCAGAATAAACTTATCACGCAACAAGAAAATGAAACCAATATTATCTGTGGCAAAAAAAAGAGCTTTTACGTATTCTGTGGGGAAGTAGGATATTTGCTGAATCTGACTTTATGGAGGTTTCTGACGATCCTCACATCATAAAACCGCATTATGTGTGAAAAATCATAGAGCTGGTGTTTTAGGGGTTAAACAGTCGGTAATACTAATGTTTTGATAGTTATGCAGTTTGTACGTGATTCCCTTTAGCTGTTATGATACTTTAAAGTACATGTATTAGACCATTACATACATGTATTATAAATGTATGAAGCTAGTGTTTTAATTGGCGTTTACATGTGCACCTGCTTTATGACATTTGTGGAAGCAAAACAGCAGTGTGGTTTTTAGTAAATATTTTTTAAAATGTATCAAGCTGGTGTGTAAGTGATGTGTACACGTGTACATGCTTTATAACACTTGTGGAAGCAATCAGTATTGCGTCATTTAGTATATATTAGTGAATAATAGAATATATGGTCACTATGTTACCCATTCATCTTTCATTCATCATTTGTTGTTCTGTGGTCACCAGTAATCCATTTATTACGTACTGTCAAGAGAAGTAAATGGTATGGCATGGACAAGATGTCATAAAAAGAGCTGCTTTGAGATTTTACCAACAGAAAAACATGCTTCACTTATGCATTGTCTCTGTTTTCATTGTCCAACCCAGTTTTAAATTTGTGTTATAAAATAATGATCGCTTATCGCATAACGGATTATTGGCCTTTTCTAAGGTGGCCGTCCCGATGTTGTTCTTAATTCTATGTAGCTATATGTTTTAAAGTCTTCTCTTGCTCTTTGTCATTGTCTCTGCCTTTAATTTAGCAAATTGATCATATCGCATGGGAAAGAGTAAGTTGGTCTTTGTGTTTTCGTGCATTTGTTTCTTTTTTGCACGTGTGTGTTTGTCCTTTTTCTCTTCCTCTTGGTGTCGAGAGTTGGCTGCGGTTTGTGATTGCGGCATAACCTGGACCTTTCGTATTAACATTTTTACAGTCTGTAGAGATCGCTGAATAAAGAATACATTAACTGGGTGCTCGATTAGATCTAAATTCTGAGTCCTTTTTGTCGTAGTTCGGATATTTTTTGCAAAACAAACTAACACCAGTTGTGAAATGTCACGGCGAGTATTAAATAAATCATTGCACGCAAATGAAAAAGGGCGATGAATATGCAGTTCGTTTACTGAGAATTACATTCATATATAACTATATGATATATCCTGACCTGGGGTTAGTAACAAGTACATTTCGTTAGTTGTCGGTTAGCGAAGGCTTTACGAAGAGAATAACGAATGGTTAACGAAGACATAACGAAACCGACATGTCATTAACAAGAAGCTTTCGTTATCCCTTCGTTAGTAGTTGCTTCGCTAGTTAAGTAACGAAGACGCTGTGTAAATAAATAGCCGTGTAGAAGCCGCGTAAATGAATATCTTAAACATGTAAACGTATTTCTCCGATAGCTCACAGCTGCTATCCAGAAAAAACAAAAGGGCTAAAATTAGCAAAGACGCCCTAAATATTCTCAGGAAGAGCTAAAAAAAATTTAAGCAATTTTATGGCCATTTGAAACATGGCATGTGTACAGGGGGTCATTTTAATGACTTTGCCGTTTCTCATGTTCCCTGAAAAAATATTGGACAGGTTCTTCAGTTCTCTGAAAACCCCGGACAGGGCCCCATGATATCGGAGTCGTCAAATTAATTACTGCGTTCGAATTTTTAAATGGTTCAGTTTACGTCCATAATACCATCTGGATGTATGGCGGCCCGTTTGGGGTTTTTACCCATGTAATGCAGATATCTTTCTTTCAAATACAGATATCTCTGTTGATAAAAACATATATCTGTAGTTTTTGGAATTAAAGATACCTCTAATTGAAATGCAGATGTTTGTTATAGAAATAAAGGTATCTCATATTGAAATGCAGATATCTATATTACAAATACAGATATCTATTTTTGATCACAATGTATATAACTGCATTTCAGTTAAAGATATCTTTATTTCAAATACAGATATTTCTAATTAAGCTGAAATTCAGATATCTGCATTTAAACACAGATATTTATAATTAAAATGCAAATATCTGTATATGAAAGTGAGATATCTCAGTTTCTAATTTTAATACAGATATCTGCATTTCAAAAACAGATATCTGAAATTTCAATTACAGGTATCTGTATTTGTGGTTGAAATAGATATATATATATATATATATCTATTCCATGCATTTTTGGAACACTGATGCCTTCGTCGCCGACTTTTACATACGCACCGTTCATTGCTCATCAGTGCCTACTGAGACATGCTCATCACATTTTTTCTTTCTTTTTGGGGTTTAGCGACACTGGAGAAGTGAAATTTAGAAACGCGCGTCTGTCGCACTAAATTTTGTGTAGTTACGTTTATATTATTAAGGAATAAAGATATCAAATATGTTAGATAAGATATCTGATATGTTAAATAAGATCTTTTATATATACGAATTTAAAAGGTATCTTATTCAATATACATGTATAGAAATATCTAATATATCAAATTCGATATCTTATATGACATATTAGTGTTTTCTTTACGATATAAGACATCTGGTATGGAATCTTATTTCTCAAAGCGGATACAGTAAAGACATATATGTTATATATGTTAAATAAGTTATCTAATGCAGTTTATATCTAATTTAGGGTAGATAGATATCTTATAAAATATATAAAATAACTTTTCTACTATGTAAGATATCTAATATACTTTGAACATATTTTATTTCACATGTCAGATATCTAATTTAGTAGAAAGGATAGCTTATATGTTATATCAGATACTTTATATTCTTGGATCAAACAAATATCTATTGTATTTTATCAGATACTTTGTAAATTATATAAGATACCTGATACATCATATTAGATGAGACATATAAGAAGAAGCGGCTATAGTTTAGTGGATAACACTCCAGACTACCAATCCAGGGGTCGCAAGATCGATCCCCCGCTTCTCCGGTCTTTCGGATGAGACTTTAAACCGAGGTCCCGTCCCCATATGACCTCGTTGTTGGTGGGACGTTAAACCCGAGTTCACTCACTCACTCACTTAAGTATATAAGATATATTATTTTACATTTAAGATACATTATGTATTGAATTAATTAAGATTTTTATATACTATATGAGATATCTGAAATGTTATATTAGATATCAAAGATATATTAGATATCTTATATGTCATACAAGGTATCTAAAACTTAAGAAATAAGATATCTTAAATAGTATATAAGATATCTTTTTAATAAAATGAATAGAAAAGGGCTTGCCAAACATTTCCAAGTCCTTGTATGCTCTTAGTATCAGTAATAAAACACACACTTGGAGGACAGGGAGGACTCTAGAAGTTTCCAAATGCCGAAAACTTGGAAATTTACTCTGACCTTGTCGTTTTTTTTTTTCGAACGCCCTACCTAGCTTACCATACAAGCAGGATTAAAACAAAAAATATGGGATACATGCGCAATATAAAGGCAAATAGAGAGAGAGAGAGAGAGAGAGAGAGAGAGAGAGAGAAAGAGAGAAATTTCGGTTCAGTTCAGTTCAATTCTCCTCACGACGTTCCCCATGTGGCTCAGCGGTACGTATCCATAGTTGCACACACTTGGCGCCTTGTGTCCGTCCATAAAGAGAGAAAAAAAGAAGGAAAGGACCCCTTTCGCCGTGACCTCTGACGTCATGAGAAAAATAAGTGCCATATGTTAAATAGTTAATTATATCTCCTATCGATTGCACTTTCGATTTGTCTTACAAAGAACATGTAGTTAAGTCATAATTTAGGGTCAAGTGATCAACCCCAACCCTTTTTTCAGCGATTGTCTTAAATCCTTTCGCTTTCGAAAGGGTAGAGCTACAAAATGCTAATAACAGTGCCTTAGAGAGTATTTAAACGAATTCGCAAGAAATTTCTGCAAAGCTGAAGTAAAATAAAAAGGTTTCTATTTCTTTTCTTATAACAAGTCACTTGCCTAAGCCTTTCAAGCCTCAAACTAGGATGAAAATGACGAGCTCAGCAGCAATTTGCTTAACGAAGGCTTAACGACGACCCAAGAGTCGTCGTTAAATTGTGTTGTCTTTACGAAAATTCGTTACCTCTTCGTTATTAACGAGGGGTACTTGTTAATCAAGAATTTGCTAACGAGGGCTTAACGAAGACTTAACGAACAAGTTTTGGCTAACGAACTTTCTTGTTACTAACCCCTGATTCCTTATGTGCGTGCCGGAAAGTGCTAAATATTGGGACACCTGGCATAATTATCGTAATTGTCCTAAAATTGAACAAGTGGTTGTACAGTGCAGAAATGCGTCCAAAAGAGGCAAACAGAGTAAACCCTGATCAGACTGCAGATTGCAGTCTGATCAAGGTCTACTCTGTTTGCACTCTGATCAGGGTCTACTCTGTTTGCTCAGTCCTATCTGTCCCAATGCTTTGAATAAGTACGGTAAATTTCAAAGCTATGAGACAGTTTTGCAATCGGTTACACATATACATGTATATAGAAGCCGACCAATATCTGTCAGGTACCAAGTGACTGATTTTGAAAGTCATGAATTTAAAAGCTGAAGACCTTGAGAACAATGTGCGATTGATAATAAAGTTTGAAGGGAGAGGCTTCTAATATAAAGTCGACCAAGGAAATCGAGAATCTTGTATAGACAAAAAAATAATAATAATAACAAGAAAATAACAAAAAATGTAGTAGGTACATAATAAACGAAACATTTTTATATAAGATGCAATAAAATAGTCTGGTGTGGGTATTAACGAGAAACGAGCCAACCAACAAAGTGGAAGGTGCGCCCAGCGAATATTCAGATTAGTCTGGGCAGTACGAGTGTACGCTATTGGCATGGAGGTAACTTGGACCCTTAACTATATTTTAAGCCCACAGCAAAGACTCTGATCAGACTGGGAGGATGCCCAGGCTGATTTGAGTCGTCGGTGGATGCACATGCCACTTTGTTGGTTTTGTCGTGTCGCGCCTCAAATATCTCGGTCGATGCGCACTTGATACACAGCAATAAAAGGCTTGAAAAAATGTCTGACACAACCTACATAACTTAATTCCCAACAGGGACATGACGTCGTAATGACGGAGGTCAGTTGTAAATTAGATCATTCCACGAGCGCCCCGAGTTATTCATCTACCATCAACTGACCGACAAACAGTACCATCCAATGCTAGAGCTGAACTATTTCGATTCTATCACTCAAAACCCTGTAAAGTATTCTTTGCATTCAAATTCTCCTAACTTCCCTGCCAGTGCGTACATGCTCCCGCTAATGTTCTTTACTGTACCTAAGATAAATGTACGATTTTATGACGATTTTAGAAATAAAAAGAGATCTTACACCGTCTAACGACTCAAAACATTAAAAAAAAATACGTCAGTTATTGCCTGTGACGTCAGCAATTAGACTCACGCCCTCCAAAACAGTGAATTGTTGCAGAATAAAACACGAAAACTTTCCATGCTCCGCGCTCGTGATATGTCTACTTTAAAACTGACCTCAAAACAGTGAATTATTACTTAACAATTCACTGCCAAAGCTGATCTATTTCTTAATTAAATAGTAAGTTATGTCACTTTCTTTAATTTTGTTGACGTGATCAATATTACTAATAATGAGTTTGTGGTGCTCTTGGGTGGCACGAATATCTAGAACGTGGTTGCACCTGACTTGGTCATTCTGAAAACTAAACCTAAATGACTTTTTTTTTCTTATTCCAATTTGTTTTCGATTTTTCCTCACCTTGTTTCCAAAATACACATATTTTCAAGTTTGCTTTCTCTCTCAAGATAAATGAATATTATCAACATCTTTAGAATGAAAAAAAAATATTAATTTTTATTTCTCAACAGCACAGGTTTGGTTACAGATTCTGTTTACGGATAAAATTGTGTTTATTTTCTAAAAGCCTTGATGTGCAAATTATCCATGCATTCTTCATTCTACAGTTTCGTTATTGTAAATGACCGTGACTGACCAGCTTTTATTAAATATGGGTACCACACGCTATAATATGTAACAGGCATGTTTTAACGAACACAAAACCATGTATTAACAAGGCGATTCACATGCTATAATAATCAAGTCGCAGGGCGATACTCCTCAGTACAAAATCAAGTGGCAAGTTAATTGGTAGTTGTACCCATCTATAGAAGACTTGTATGGAAGAGTTATACAGATTCGGATGTCGTTAAAGTGGAACAGCAGGCAACATTGAGTGAAAAATTAAGTGAAAGTGAAAAAGATTTTGACTTATGAGCTGCTGCTACAGGTTGAACAAAAATTCACGATATCTGAAAATGTCCTGAAACACGCATTTTTATAGAAATGCATAGTGCATGTAGGAATCATGAAGGTAATGGCAATGAGGCCGAAAATTGATGCCCAAATATTTTCTTTCCTTTATTATAGCATTGTGGTTGAATTTCTGCATTAAAAACAATCAAGCGTGGTTATTCATCGCATTAATATTTGCATTAACATTTGCCAGGTCCTTCGGCCTCGGTTTTCAAGAGCTCCCTCGGGACCTTGCAAATGGCATTGCATGTAAAACCAAGTTTGATCCCTAAACAACATCATTGATAGTCAAATAATAAAAAAATATTGAAAACTATTTAGGTCACTTTAGTTGGCGACCAGAACAATATACTTTAATTTTTTTCAAAAACCTCTTCCCCCATCTTTTGCCATTAATATGGTATGAAGCATGCATGGCGATCGATATTATGTCATCAAACTTGAAGGTAGAACCGTTTTTTATGGGTTTAGACATTTTCACCAGTGGGAGGGCTATGTGGTCTTCAAGATTGAATGTTTAATAATCTAGAAGAACATGTTCGCTTTCAATTGCCCTGTTTTGCATTATTGATGCATTCGTCTATTCAGATCACATGCACCCGAGACATCTACATCACTTTTAATCACCCTTCGCAACAGCCTTAATTATTGAACTACACAGGTCAGACAGTTGCAGTTTGGAAGCACTTTGATATATTAACACTTTAAGTACCAGAGACGGAAATAATAGAATTTGCAAACAGTGTAGATCCTGATGAGGTGGCTCATCATGAGCCGCCTCATCTATATCTACACTGTTTGCCCTCTAGGTTTTGAATTCTCAATACGAAATATCTTCAACAAGACATTTTTTGAAATACTGCAGACGTAAATTTTGTCGTCTGCTTTTTGGCGCTTAATGAGTTAAAGAATAGTCTGAGAGGCATAGCCTGGTGCAAGAATAACCGACAAAACATTGTCGATCGATGGAGCTGGGGCTTAGTAAAGTTTCAATGGAAATTTAACTAAAAGGATTCTTTTCGCAGAACTCTGTATAGGTAAAGAGGTATTCTTTAGGAAACAGTGTGGCTGTCTGACACTCCTGGAGGAGACCAATTAGGATCTGCAATGTTTGCCATTCATTCAATAGCTTTATATAAAATCTCTAATAGGGCACGTAGACATTTCCAGAAAGCCATTACAAAAACTACTAGCCTAGGGTATGAGTTTTTGTTCTTGAATATAAAGTCTTATTTATTTCTTGAGACAAAAACACACATTATCTTTTGACAAATATACTTACAAAATCTAAAACAAGGTCTCAGGAACCTTAGAATGAAGGTTCCATGGGCTATGGAGTCCTGAATCTCATCTGCAAGCATGCCATGGCATCTTCTCTGAAGACGGCTGTTAGTTGATGTCTAGCCTAGCAGGCACACAACCTTGAATCAACCTTGATTCAACCTTGATTTAACGCCATTTAAATTTTGCCTCCCTTCCTAATCGGAGTAAACTCTTAAAGGAAAGAGCAAATTCTTACCTTTAAGAGTAAGCCCTCTTTTGGAAGGATTTTGTCCTCCAGAGTAGCAAACAGGAACTCATGAAAATTGTTCGCATTTTTGAAAATTGTGTAAAACATAGAGGTGCACACAATGACAGTTTTGAAAACAAGGAAAGGTAAGTACATTAAGGAGATTTAAAAGTTCTACATCGAAAAAACAAAAACAAAAAAACGAGTGTTCAATCTAAACAGGAAAACTAAATGAGCAATATGCTTTCGTTCCAATCCTAAAGTTTTTATGTTGTATTGTATATAAATGTTGTGGAAAAAACTGAATAAATATGTTTAAACCATTCTCAAAAGGAAACCGCATACCGAGATTAACGCAATTTCTAAAAGAAAATCATGTAGTTTTCCTTCACAGATGCCAAACAGGGATTAAATCCGTCAGTGTGTCCCTCTTATAAAATAGAATACGTACAGTCCCGGATCCAGACCACCACGTACTGGTGGGGCTGGGGGGGGGGGCTGGGGGGGGGGGGCTGGGCTTAAAAATATATGACATAATTAGGGATCAATTTAATTAGAATTTTGCTAATGTCTTTTTTGCCTTAAAGTATATGTTGTGACATCTCATTAGAATCGCCTCGGCGAGGCGATTCTAATGAGACGTCACAACATATATTTTAATCTAACCAGGCCCAGGTGGCGGGGCTGAAGCCCCAGAGCCCACCCCCTGGATCCGGGGCTGACGTATTGCTCATTTCTCACAACGTAAGCAGCATCACACGTACTTTCAATTGTAAAAGTGAAAATTGTAGCATCGGTTGTTTCTTTCTCTCTCTCTCTCACTGAAATCAATCCTTTCGATCTGAGTTTTACTTCCGTTAAAAGCAATAATAGTTCAGTTGAAACTGTGTTTGATTTATTTCAAAATAGGACTTTAATTCCAGGAGCGTTTTTCAACTACAGATAATTATGCATCATTATTAGACACAACAGTCAAGTGCACTTTGATATGTTCATACTTTCTCTTGAACTCACCTTTACATAATCAGTCTGGAGACTTACGGTTTTCCATCACGCCCATTTGTGATGGTCATCCATAACTCTTACATTTTTCAGTCCAACTCACTAAAACGGCATTTTAACCCACTGGCAGTGTTCAGTATGACTTGTCTTCACTTAAAATTGGTATTTGGTCCAGCCCTTAACTATTCTCAGTATAAACAGTCTGTATTTTGGTTATATCTGCAGAATTATGGTCAAAATTAGGCAAATATTGCTGTGCATTTGACTTGTTTATTTCCAAGAAAAATACAAGTTTACTTTCTATTTTTTATAAAGTGGTACGATGAAAATTGTCTACAATGCTTGCTTTTTTGTAATGGATGCTAACTGTACGAATTACTCAAGGTTTTGCACCAGTTACTCGACAGAAAAGTACTTGGGGGTTTTTGCATTCATTATGATCAGCCAACGTTATGGCTTTCCATCATGTTTCAGCCTTCGTACATGTAGTGACATCTTGTGGTAAAATTTCGGAAATTATGTTATGGTTAGCCATCTTGTCAGTTCATGTAAAGTGCATGGTTAACCATCACAAATATGCGTGATGGAAATCCATAAGTCCCCAGACTGATTATGTATCTACTGGATAAAGGTTAGATTTTCATGATTTTTAGGCCATGCATAGACATTGCGGGTATAACATGGTAGGCAGGTGATGTCTACTAGTCACGAGTTTGTGTTTGGGTTCATGTCTGTGGGTCTAAATGAGCTTCATCACGTAACCCAGCAAAGTGGCATATGCGTCCATCGAAAACTCAGATCAGCCTGGGCGTCGGCCCAGTCTGATCACAGTCTTCGCTGTCCGCATGGAGGTAGCTTAGGCTCTAAGCCACCATTTAAGCGCTCAGCGAAGGCTCTGATCAGACAGGGTGTACTTCAGGTTCATCTTGGTCTTCGCTGGGCGCAAATGCCACTTTATTTGTTTTGCGGCTCTTTTTTTTATTTGTGAATGTTTCTTTGATTTGCGAGGTCGGACTTATGATTCTGGTATCTTAGGAACTTTTACTTATTAACGTTCTTAACTGGTGTGAAGGTTTAACACAAGGCGGTCGTTCTGAAGCGAAGATGGCTGTTAACTAAGATAATTTTTAATGTAAAAAAAAATGTCATAAATTATGGTGCAATATTTGACAAAAATTCTAGTTTAATTTACGGGTTCAGGTAGATACTTGCCGCCCTAGGTTGACCATGGTTCGGTTTTAAAGCTGAGGGTTTTCTTCAAAATCAATGATGAATGAAACAGCATCATTTGCAAACAAAACTGTCACACAACTTGTCAAGCTTGAGAGACACTTTCTCACCGAATATAATTAGCGTTGTTCGCAGTCTGGCAAATGGGAGCGCAGTCACATTTGTCAAACAAATGATTTATTTATGAAAAGCGACACCCTGATTAGACTCGGCATAGGCGTAAATTAGAACCTGTTGCATATACCGCAAGACAACTGATAAGCATTAACTAACAGATACAGAATGCCACTGAGCATTCAAGGCCAATGGCTGTCGGTAATAGAATTTTAATAGTGATTGATTTGGAAAATCGTGATTTTGGAAACAGAAGGCCTTGAAAATAATGTACTTTTAATAAGAAGTCTTCCTGGTCTCTAATTAGACAGAAAATCCCGATATAAGCCATGACCTGACAAAACCAACAATGTGACATGCACGCCCAGCGAATACTCAGATCAGCCTGGGCATCAGCCCAGTCTGATCAGAGACTTCGCTGTCCGCATGAAGGTAGGTTAGACCCTTAGCTTTCCTTAAAACCACAGCAAAGACTCTGATCAGACTAGGTGGCTACACAGGCTAAATCGAGTCTTCGCTGGGCCCACATGCCACGTTATTGGTTTTGTCGTGTCGCGGCTCATATAGTCGACAAAAATGTACCGTAAGAAAACTGAAGATGAAGACAAATAAAACTATTGAAACTTTTAGAGAAAATTTTATTCAGCTCAAACGGAATCTGTGAAGCGAAACTGCTGTAATGAAAATCAGAATTTCGTTGTCTATGCTAAAGCTTTCGAAAATTCACGTCTATACAGAGAGGAAAATATTGACGCGTCCTTTTTAAGCAAATTTGAAATTATATGGATCTGATTCTAATTTCATGAAACAAACAGTAAATACGATTTCCAAGAAAGTATACAGTCATGAGCCAAAAGAATTTCCTTAAAGTTTATTTTTTCTATGGACTAAGGTGTACTTTAAGATATATTTACTGGAATTTAAGTTTTGGTATTTCTACCCAAAATATTACATGTATTTTCGTACGAGTAGAATGCCAGTATGGTATTTATTTTATTTGTTCACCTTTTACCTGAACGGCAGGACTTTAAAATTTACATTGACGATAAGCCACTTTTTCATGACGTCGCTATTGGACTGGAAACTTGTCGTTTTCAAATATGCTAAGTTCGACAAGATATAATGACATAGACGGAACAGAACAGAGTTTCTTGAAAAAAATGATACAATTATGAAAATACCCTATCGCCAATGAAACAACCCTAAAATAAATGAAAGTTAATATGGTTCATAAGCAATGTAATTCTTCCGATTGCAAAACCAATGCTTTATACATAAAATGTAAAATGCATTGTCACAGTACTGGGGTTGCAGTTTTGCCATGTCGTAAGGCATGAAACAGAAATGCCATGTGTCCTCTCGTAAGACTGTCAAAATTGCACTTTCATTTACATGATATGACATTAAAATAGCAGTAAATTGAAATTTAAGACCTTTATTCATTTTGTAGACAAAATAATAAAAACTACGATATCGCTAGAAAAGCACTCACCCTGCATTCAGCCAGCAGGTATTATTAGAAATAAAAGCGTACACAAAATGAGTAGGTAACTTGTCACTTTTCAGAGCTTCCTCTGTGTATCGTCGCTTTTAAGCAGAAAATGCATCGCAATGAATAATTTGACATGTATTTTTATACTTATGGTGAGAATGAGCTGATATCACATGACATATTTATAATTGGCACTGCAATGTAGCTTTGCTAAATCGAAAAAAAAAATCCACTCTCCTCCGTAACTTCTCTTGTCCATTGAAACTACTGTATATATGATTTTGGTTGTGGGCATATCAAATGCTTAGTAGACTACTTTTTCAACTGCACAAGTAAAACATCTGTTATCGGTTTAAGTGCAGCATTTTGCTTTATTCTTTCGTTACAAAGTAGATGTTAACGGAGGAGAGATGAATCGATTTTCAAGAACCATAGATTTTTACAAGGAGTAAGAAGGCATCTGATCATTGTGCGCATGAAGGGCCTACCACAAAAAATATCGTGCCAGTATTCAGGGCCTTTTATTGGTGTTTTAAAATGCTGTTAGACAGCACTGAACCTTCAAAGGTAGCTAAGTGTATATCAAAAAGGCTCACACTAGTAATTGTTTAATTCAAATACCAGACTGCTTTATTGCGTCTGATTTGATATTAGTTAATTGTGTGCAAGTTCAAATTCCCACTCCTGACGGGACTTTTAAGTCTCTTAATCTCATCAATGATATATTTGTCTATGCAGAGCACATGCACCCGAGACATCTAGATCAATTTAATCCCATTATTTCAGTGTCATCTATTGATTACAATCAGGCAGTGGGAGGTAGAAAGCCTGTTAAACAAGACATAGTCTGAGAGACACAGTCTAGAGCAAAAATAGCTGTTAAGCCCCCCTCACACATAGGCGAATCCATTTAACGAAGCCTTGCGAACACAGAAAATGTGTGAATTCTAGCGAATTCTGGCCGAAACTGTTTGAAAATTTGCTGCATCGTTACGAAAGTAAACGTAGGGGAACTATTTGTTGCGAATGATTTACGAAGTGTGACGAACGGTTACTGTAATTCGCTAGAATGCGATGGGTCGCGCAAACAATGACCGTTCTTTCCGTTAGCGATTAGAAACGATTAGGAGCGCAAATATACGAACTTTTAAAAGCGCAATTTTGCGCATATTGGCGCATGCCTCCGACTGTTTCCGAAACGGTATTTCCGCATCCGACCGTTAACGGACGCTATGAACTAGCTAGTATTGCAGTAACTCCTGTTTGATACAAAACTGTTCTGTAAGTCGAAAACATGCCACCTAGGGGAAGAGGAAGAGGATACTAGAGCGAGGAAGGCTGCTGCTATAGAGTTAGAGAAACCTTAGGTACCTGAGGTGCAGTCTGATGATAACCCGGGAATGCTGAGGAGAAAATACCCAGGATCCCTTCCGTGTTAGTTTTTAGTGTGAGATTTCCTTTTTATGCTCTCCAAAGGGATATCATATACATGAAATCGCTGATTTGTCTGTCTGTATATCATTCCGTCTGTCCGGCATTCCGCTCGTCACGCACAACGGTCTCCATAACTCTGGATTCAATAATTTTGTAATGTCCCTTGTCATATTTTATACTGACAAGGACTCCTGGAGCAATATCTGTGTGACTGACCCTTGTTAAACTATTTTCAAGATCTTGTATTTTATGTCCTGCTTATATGTTAGGTGTAGGTTCAAGTCATCAGTCTGTGGTCTTTATTTGAAATGGTCATATGTCAGTATTGAAGTGCAGGTTTTAGTATTTGTTGCCTAGTAATGGCACCTTTTATATAGATATATTTTTTTTAATTCTAGTGTTTACAACTTACTATGCCAGGTTTAAGGAAAGGGATTTTCAGTAAATGTTTGTAATTATGTTGGTATATAAACAGTAAAATTGTTCCCAAATGTTTGCTTACAGTTAATTATATTTGTTATGTATATTTGTATGTTCAGTGGCGGTGATATGCGGCAGTTTGCCCAAAGGTCCCCTACCCAATCTTCTGAGAAGTCTGTGGGATTGGAACTTGACAGTAAACACGCAGACAGATGGTTCCCAAGCGTTTGCTTACAGTTAATTATATTTGTTTTGTATATTTTTATGTTCAGTAGCGGTGATATACAGCAGTCTGCCCAAAGGTCCCCTACCTAATCTTTGAGAAGTCTGTGGGCTTGGAACTTGACAGTAAACACGAAGAAAAAAACTGGCCGATGAAGACTTCTTGATGGACCATAGCAGCAACATACATGTATTGCAGTATTTGCGTTGTATATCTTCCATTTTGACGAAGGAATAACTAATTACCTTGAAACTACCCACCTTATTTATATATGCAGCGGCTGACAAATCCATTGCCCGACCGCCCGGGACAAGCTGGAAATTTATCCGGGCAAGTGGAATTTCCAGGCCGACGCCCGGTCGGGCAACTAAAAAAATCGCAAAATTGTAAAATTCTGGAAGTTTTACGCAAATTACGGTAAGCGGTGTATGAAAAAGGGAGCCGCGCAGACTGTACTCGACCATAATTATCATCCGATTTTCTCACCTCTAGTGTCTGGTGTCGCATGGCCGAATTTGTTTATTGACACATAGATAATTGACACCCAGCTGCTAATCCAGTGTAACGGTGATTAAATCAGTTAACTGAGTTCGGCACGTGTCGGTAAGATAAAACAATGGCCGTTCAGTGTGTACAAAAGAAACATGCCCGTCGATTGGCCTGTGGTCACGCTACGGGTGACTGGTTATGTAAATCGGCCTCTGTAAACAAGTAAACCGCGTTAAAACGTATGCATGGATTCGCTCAATCATTCGTATCAATCATTCGTATCAATCATTTGTAAATACGTTCAGCATAAAGGAATAAAACAGTTATGCCTTTCGGAAATACTCGCATTTTTATCATCCAACATACCCGTTATACACGGTGATAAGATTTTATTTTTTTTGTTATCTCGCGAAGTCTCGTACCAACGTTACTTTCACTTTCGGTTTTAGCAGCATGGTCGCTCGCTACCCGAGTCAGCTTTTTGACGACTTTGGGCTGGATTGCTAAGGTTGCTGGTCGCGTTACATGGTATCTCGCTTAGCAGAGTGACAAATACTTTTATTAATGCTCGGAGGAGTTGTTAACTGTTCGATTAAGGTAGGATTCAAAGAATCACTAAGCCCCCCCCCCCCCACCTACACGCACACTGCGTCAGATGCAAACAACATTGGATTATTACAAATACTCATACTTCCACGCAGCCGTTATATATTGTTGGAACAGACTGCCTGTCTCAGTAGTTACACTGCCCACACAATGGATCAGTTCAGCTTTGCAGTGAGGTCACTTGACAACCCCATGTTCTAACTCAACAAATCTGTTTTTAGCCTTACAGTCTTTTTAACCCTATCATCCTTGACTGTTCTTTTTCTGCATTGTGATAGTAAACACAATCCACCTGCACATAATCCTCACAAGGTGGTGTGGCAGCGTGTTGCAGTATTGAAAGAGAGTTGCTGTGCTCCAGTGGTTGTTTCATGTGCAGGGTAATGTGTTACTGAGCTTTAAGAGCAACCAACTTTCTAGACAGCTATTCGTTAATGCTGGAATTTGACGAAGATTCTGGGCAAGTTAAAAATTTGGCTGGGCAAGTAAAAAATTATTTTACTTGCCCAGTGGGCAAGTGGAAAATTTTTGGATTTGTCAGCCGCTGTATATGAACTACAGGCATATGCCTGTACAAAATTTTGAAGTACTATAAACTACTGAACAAATTTAGAAGCGCTATGACTCGCATGGATTCATTTGTCGTAGTTACCCTTCGTATTGATTGGTATGCAAGTGTATACCTTTCGTTTTCTGAACGTTAACTTATCGTTATAATTTGCTTTTAATGCATCGGATTAATTCGCTACAATACGCAAATATTCGCTACAGTTCTCAAATTATCGCAAAGATTCGTCCTGGGATCGTCTTCTTTCGCTTGATATGCAAATCAGCTGATTAAAATATGTAAATCAGCTGAGAGCTGCGATCTCTAACGCCAGTTGACGAACGCTAGGCGAAGACTTTCCGATTGGTCAACGTATTGAAACGAATTCTAACGAATGATGGACGAAACATTTATTCGCCATAAAATTATCAACATGTTTAAAATTTTCCGACGAACAAAACTAATCGCAACGGACGCAAACGCTCACAAACGCATCCATACGAACACCACCAACGATGTACAACGTACATATACTAATGAGAACGAATTGTGCTAAAGTCCTTTTCGCCAGTATACGCAAGTCGACGTCGGGGGATTTTCGTCTATGTGTGAGGAGGTCTTAAACAATTTGCGGAATCTCTGATAGGGTGAGATAGACAGGATTATTAACTTAATGGTGAATAGGTAATACTCCGTGTTCTTTCCGCTTTTTGCAGTTTCCATTGCTTAGAGATTAAAATGATAATCTAATATATACTTCTCTACATAATTGAGCCGCGACATGAGAAAAACAACAAAGTTGTTGTGCGTCCAGCGAACACTCAGATCAGCCTTGGGCCTCAGATCAGCCTGGGCATCCGCCCAGTCCGATCAGAGTCTTTGCTGTCCGGATGGAGCTAACTTAGGATCTTAGCTACTCTTTCAGGGCAAGTGAAGATTCTGTTCAGGCTGGGTGGTTGCCAAGGCTAGTCTGAGTCTTAGCTGAGCGCACATGCCATTTTGTTGGTTTTGTTGTGTCGCGGCTCATTATTATTTCATAACTGAAAGATGAATCAACCTATGATTCTGCAACATTTTCTCGGTAAGTAAACACACGATTTCATACCTATCTGAAAGGTATTAATAAATCCAAGCCTCTACAAATAAGAAGGATCAACCAGTAAAAAAATCGTGAAAACGATCCACTGGAAGCAATGGACGCGCTAATAGCAGACTCGAATGAATTGAGTCTGATCATAGTGGGGACTTCAGTCGCACTCTGTTTTCAAGCAGACTCAGAAAGAACCCAGCCAGTGATCCAAAAGGACATGGAAACTAAATAGCCTGCACTATGGTAAAGTATTGAGATGCTTTTTGACGGCCGCCACGCGGCACTTAATTGCAGTAGAGACAAAACATTTCTGAAGTAAGCTTGAAGCAAGGAACGAATAAAAAAATGAACGAAGCAGACTTGATGGATGGATGAATGGCTGGATAATTCGCGATTTTACATCCGTTTTAAGCCAATTTCAGCCAATAAGGTCAATAGGAGTGTGATAATGAAAGGCTGTGTGCAATGGAACCCCGTTATCTGTCTATGCGTTGTCTAGCATGCATTTGAAGCAAATATTGATCCTGTATTTTCACAATTCTGCATGTTTCTTTTGTCAATGTATTACGTGCTTGTAGTAAACAGTAGTTAAGTTTTTTTCAGAATTTATCACATGCTTTTAGTAAACAGTAGTTAAGTTTTTGTTCAGATTTTATTACATTCTGAAATAGAAGCAATTTTAGCATCATCTTCCAGTACTTGCATTTATAACACTCTCTAATGTTGCCTTTTTACTTTACCTATTCAAAAGTACAGAGAAATATTTACACTCGCCGACGATGTCCTTAGATTAACCTGGACTGGGCTGACATTGCTGACGATGTTCATTCAGCCATAAATACGAGGGTCATCCAATAAGTCCTGCAAACGTCCAAGTTTCGGACAAATGGTAATTAAAAACGAGTCAAGTAGTTCACATTCCTACATTGCATCTTCCCTTCTTTCCAGTCAACGATTTCCAGAATCGTCATTATCTTGCAAATGGCGTTGCTAGGCAACTGAAGAATGCTACCATAATGGGTGCGGCGGTGGCTTCTAGTTGTCTGTTTAATATCCCTTAGCTTAGTTACGCTTGTAAATTTATGAAAATTGCTGGGAGAAACGGCAAATGATACTGAAGTATGTACACGGTACCAAGGTTTAGGTATTGCCATCAGTCAAAATATTATTATTGTTCCAAGGAAGATCACCATGTTTTTCGGGCAGCTAAAATATCATATAAAATGAGTATATGAAGAAGTGGCTTTCACAGCAGTTAAAGTGTTTCCTAAACTGCCATTAATTTCTTATCAAATAATAGTCCCGAGGTGCTGAAATGTAGATATTAAAGAAAATATAAGCTTCGAGCCTTGTTTAATATCGTTTGCAGCCTTTAGAAACCAGAGACAAGCGTCAAAAACTAGAATTTTGCTAAAATTCTGTAATATTCTCTTGTTGCCTAGCGACCACATTTGTTTGGAAATGTAAAATGATAACTGTCTCTTATCTGAGTTCTTGAATATAAGGCGATTACTTTTAAACATGAATTCTTGAAATTTGAAAGAATTATAAACATTTATGCAAAATGTAAAATGTAAAACTTCCCCTTTTTTATCACGAGGTTATTTTCAGCTGGAACTCATGTGGTGGAGGGCTTAAGGCACCGCGAGATGAGGCTGAAATTAGACAACAACTTTTATGGGGTAACAAATATGTACAAACTAAAGGAAAAACAATATTCTACAAGAACTGGCAAAATAGTAATATAAATTTTGTTGACGACCTTTTAGATGAAACAGGAAATCTAAAATCTGGTGAACAAATATTTCGGCAATTAGTTGGATCAGGAAGGGCAAATTGGTTAATTGAGTATAATACAATATTGAAATCTATACCAAGAGCTTGGAGGGAGAAACTTAAAAATGTTAATATGAACGTTAAGGTTAAAAAACAATTAAAGCCTTTTTTTATTTTCTGAAAACAAATACATATATGATCTGCCCGTTAAGGCAAAAGATTATTATCAAATACTATTGCATAAAATTAAAGAAAGATCATTTATAGAAAAATACTGGGATAAAATATTTACAAATAAACCAACGTGGAAAGAAATTTGGACCTCCCGTATCATAAAGCAAACAAATAAGCTTGCAGATTTTCATTTCAAACTTATACATAAAATACTGCCAAATCAGGAGAATCTCCATAAGTGGAGACTGTCAAATACTAATCTATGCAGATTTGGCTGTAACTTCGTTGAAACGTACAACCATATGTTTATATCATGTCCACACTTGAAAAGTGTACATGAGAAATTAGAAAATATCTTTTGCACATTAGGTATTGATATTAAACTCACTTACAGAATACTTTTATTTGGATACAAAGCCATATATCCAGGATATGAAGCTTTTAATACTTTGCTGTCTCACATATTTCTTTCAATTTATAAGTTTTGGCTGCATAATAAAAAGAACTTAGACATAGATTCTTGGATATATACTCATCTAAAACTACAAAAAAGAATATATGAGGAACTAAATGATGTTAAACATTACAAACTGTTCGATAAGGTGATCAACAGGTGGAGCTATATTCGCATTTGAAATCAAATAATTGAATTTGATATTTACCTCTCATCAATAACTATTATCTAAGGTCACGTAAGGTGACAGGTTTTTATAGCCAGCCTACACAGTTAGGAACATCTAGTCTACTGTGGTCCTGTTTACAGCATATTTCTGTTTAGTATGATATTACTATGTGGGCTTTATGCGGTCTTGGGTTTCCAAGGCTGTAATACTTAAGCCTTGTTACACTATCATCTATGTACGGTGCAGGAAGCTGTTGAGCCATCTTGTTTTTCGTTTCGCCAAGGTGGATCCTGTAATGGCCTGCTGCATGTAGCTTTAAGTGTGCTGAAAAGAAATACATCAAAAAAAAAAAAAAAAAAAAAGAGAGAGAAAATTTTTTAGCACAAAGTGAACTTAGTAGCAGATCGTCCATTGAACTGATAAAACTAGGAAAAAAAAAAAACTCCAAGTTCACGGTATTAATCAACATTATAATATAAAATCATTATTTTCAGCTACAAGCTTATACAGCCTGCACACAAGGATACTGTTTTCTCATCCTTTTTCTTTATTACTTACTATGTACAAAGTTTAGATTCAATCTCATGAATATTGCAAAAACGGATTAGTATTTCTTAAAATATTGGAATAAGTATCAGAAAAAATGATAGATCTATATGTAAAAAGCAAAACAAAGAACAAACTTCTTACCAGTGTATGAATCTCTAGACAAACTTGATCTGTATACATCCAGTATTCAATGATGAGATTTGTTGTTGTTGTTTTTTTTTTATCATGCTGCATACAAAACACTGACATATATGACACACAACCCGAAAGTTTCGATCATAAACTGAAAATCATGGTTGTGCACTTAAATGTAGTGTTGTCTCTGTTGTAGTTTTTCATCTCGACCAAGATGTTGTAAATGTTCTTTGCAGTTGCATTAGGATGGGACCCACAGGCAATCGTGAGTGAGCCTGGTTATGATATGACAGGTGCACGGACGTTTGGAGGTGGGCCTCATCCACTGCTGAATGTCTAGAGTAGAGCTAATAGCCTAGAAGAAATTGCAAAAAAAGATGATATCACATCATATACTAGTTTTCATGTTATCTAGAAGCATCCACAATCATCTATTATAATATAAATGCACCTTACCTAAGATCTTGTGTATTTCATGCCATGTTCAAAGTTAAGACTCTATCAATCATAATCATTATCAAAATGTAATCATCAGAGTCTAATTCATCCATATCCCTTTCATGTTACATATAGCAGGAATTGTGCTGCCCTCTATTCATCACACATTTAATTTCAAATTTAATGCTGTTTTCATAGCATGTTGACCTCATGATGTTATCAATCAAACTCATTATTAAGATGTATTCATCTGTATTTAATTTACGCATTTAATGCTTTCATGTTATATAATTTATATAAATTACATTTATATGTTGTAATTTGCCTTTAACCCATGTGATGGGTATAACTGCAATAAATAAATAAATTCTATTCTATTCTATTCTACTCTGTTAAGAATCATCTGCATTTTACCTACCATGCATTTTAGTTTAGATTTCATGTTGTTCATGCCATGTGAAAATCATAAATTTATTAATCAAATTCATTTAACAAGATTTACAGCCAAATCAAATCAAATCAAATACTGCTTTCATGCTATCAAGATTCATACATGTATTCTATCTTTCATACATCTAATTCATGTGTACTGTATCATATATCTACTTTTTTATATGCCATGTTGAGGGCATATAGTTTATCAATGGCCTACTGTTAGCAGCAACATATATTTGAATGCAGGTCTCCTGTTTTTCATTGCCTATTAAAGAATTATGAGTATTACTGGCTTATAGTATGAGACTGAAAAAAAAAAAAAAAAAAAAATTACATCTTCTACAGATCTCTTTTCTATCAAATTCATCAAGATGTATCAAATTCATAACTCATATCTTTCATGTGAGCAAGTATTGTTTGTATTGTATGTTATCATACGTCTGAATTCTGATCTCATGTCTTCAAGACATATCAAGATCATATAAGAATTCACAATAGTCTATTTTATATAGCTGAAAGAGAAAGAGTGAAAGAGAGAGAGAGAGATCATATGCCATCAAGACACAGACAGCATAATCAAACTCATACCTCATTTTCTTTCTTGTTATCAAGATAACAAAATTTCACTTACCATATGCATTAATTATGGTTATATAAATAATGACATGAAGATCATCAACTAGTCTTTCTCTGGTCTACTGTATGTAATCCCCAGAAAAAAATCTTCAGTCACCTGAATCTCATATGCTATCATCAATCATCACCATTGTAAGTTTACCATCTGAAATCATTTTATATACCTATAACATTATACATCATTAGGTGTTTATTATTTTCAATATATCATTGTTCAACCCAGATGTTTTTTCTAAGGTTAAAAAAAAAAAAATAATAATAAAAAAAATAAGAAAAAGAAAATAATAATAATAAGAGTAATTGAAAAAAAAAAAAAAAAAAAATAATAATAAAATAATAGATCTAATAAAAAAAAAAAAATAAATAAATAAATAAATAATAATAAAATAATAGATCTAATAAAAAAAAAAAAAAAAAAAAAAAAAAAAAAAATAGAAAAATAAATAAATATATAAATTAAAAATAAAAATAAAAATAATTAAAAAAAATGTGAAATAAATTTAAAAAAAAGAAAAGAAAAAGCATTTAATCTTTTGTTTTTCTTTCAATAAGAAAACTTGAGACGTCCGAACTTCTTAAAAAAAAATGTGCTATAGATATCGAGTTTAATGGGACAGACATGACATTAAGCTTCTTAGTCTGTTTCAACACACATAAGGAAATATTTCTCCTGTATATTATATATAGAAACTTCCATAGACACGCCATTTATCCAAAACCTACACACACACATATACACATACATACCTACATAAACTTTGGAATACACATTGATCAAACACGATAAAAAAAAAATAATAAAAATCACACACACACACACGCACACACATACAGTGACATATATAGACGTACAAGCTGAGATTTAGAGACAGTTTGTTTTGTAACAGTATATGTTGTGGCCCCCCATAGGGGCTGGCTCAATGAGGCAATTCTTGTGGGGGGACACAGCATAGGTTGTGGTGTGGGGATGGGTACTACCCCTATGTCCCCAATCATGGGGATAACTGCCTATATGCACCTGAATCAATAAATTCAAAACATAATAAAACATAAATAAGCATACGCATTTTAAGCAAATATACTATACTATCAAATTATACCTAAATTAATCAATATCATCAATACCTTCACCTTCAGGCACAAGCAATGCACAAAAATACACACACACACGCACATTGGTGAATCCAACTGGAGGAGATTTGTGGTGATAATTGGGGAGGGCATCATTTTGAATCTCCATGAGAGCCTATGTTGTGGCCCCTCACTGGGGCCATCTGTCAAGGATGTTCTGGTGGGGAGACACAGCATATGTTTTTTGGGCTAAGGAAAAGTACCCCTGAATTGTCCCTACTGATCCTTCAGTTTGTAGTCTCAATAAACACGCTCAACACTTTGCATGCGAACATATGACACACTTGATTGGACATGCAGATGAATGTGGGTACATGCGCTTACAAATCCCTATTCTGATAAGTTTAGACAAAAATTATGAAAGAGTGAGGAGCATTATGTGCATATTGCATAACTCAATAATTTGGAAGATTTTAAGATCCTGATATTATATCTGAATCCAAAATGTTAAAAAAGGATGTTCCCGAAGACGCATGTATTACACAAACATTGCACCCACACAAGCATACATACATGTTCAAACATGCTCACACAAGCAAGAATGCATAACTTTTTACATGTTGCACACGCACTCACTATACATCAAGAGTTTGCCTCTGTAGCTCGTCTTTTGTCCCAGTCATGGAATTGCGGGCCGACGGTTCGAGGTGCTATGGAGAAGATGAAAAAGCTGCCTTTTGTCTGTCTATGGCGCTCCGAGTTGTCTGCTTGGTCTGATTTTGAAGTGTGATGTGGGATGGACAGTTAATGGAGGCAGACAAATACAGAACATAAACATAAATCCAGTAAGACAGGTAGAATCTTCAAATTCATGGTACTAATTGAGTAATCTTTTTTTCTATTTTCAGGTACAACCCAAGATCACAGAACTACAAAGAAGCATAGTTAAAGAAAACAGCATTTTAAACAATCTTGTCATCATAGAACCAATGAAACCAATATTGGCCTTTTTTGGACTGGATACCCGTTTAGCGACATATGCAAACAGGGTGGATCTGGTTTAGAAGCTGCAAAATGCGGCGTCTGGTCTGGATCTACACGGTTTGCTTACCGGTGTTTCTGTCCAAATGCAGTAATAGTTAAGATTTTCAGGAGAAATCTCTAAAATTTATCTAAAACGAAAGCAATCTTGAAATCCATGGGCTAGTCCGCAGGTCCTGTCTTCCCAAATTTGGTTGCGGGGGGGGGGGGGGGGGTGTTACTGGCTATTATGGGTCATGAGACACGGTCTGTTATTATCACAATCTCATCACCCTGATACTGAAATACTGTCGGGAGGGACATAGAATCGATCAACAAGGCTAAGATATTAACTCGGGTTTTGCAAAAAAAAAAAGGAGAGAAAAAAGAAAGCAAGCAGATACACATGCAGACAGCTTGATCAAACCCTGGCTGTATCCTGAGAATGTAATTGTTTGATTATACATACTAATATATATATTAAAATACCTTTCCTTCCTTTCAGGTTGAATCCAGGAATTTTATACATGGTTGACGGCGACCACTTCTTTAGATCTACGCCAGTTTATAACTTCCTCAGCGGCCTACATCTTCTGGACACGCGTTCCTCACGAGGATTGTTACATAATCCATGAATTATGAGAATAAACTGTGCCACAACCCATAATTTTTCTACAGTGCTGAAATGTACAGTTAAAAACCTAAAAATCAATTCTTTACCTCCTGAAGATTAACTGTAAATACAAAGTCCGTGTCGCACGACTTGCATGCCGACGTGTCAGGAATGTGACCTCAGTCTGAACTATCTTTATTTTATCGTATACAAGTTTAAGCTTTCAAAAAGAGTTTCCTTTCAGTTTAATTTAAATACCACTAATAAAGCTCAAAAAAGAAAAAAAAAAAAAAAAAAAAGGTGAGGGAGACTAGGTTGTTCGACAGGTGATAGAGGGATGAGTCTGCGCCATTTTCTCCGGGATCGAACTACCTGGTTTCCAGGGCCGCCTGTGTGGTATACATCCTACGGGGAATGGGCAGTCTTATCCACATCACCAGAACAACCTAGACTCAAACATATCGTGTCAGAAAATAATCTCTAGTTCGTTACTAATTCGGCTTTCGTAGTAAAGCATAGCTGTTTATGGAACACACACACACACACACACACACACGTTTTTACGTATTTGTATAGTAGGTCTTTTTGGAGTAGACCCTCTAACATATGGACAGACACACGCACACTCACGCATATACACTGGTTTCTTTATATACTCGTTATTTACTTTTGATCATATTGTACATGTCATAGGCTTTCACATAGATGTTATATACAGTTGGTATCTGTTACATACCTTTGGAGTAGACTTCGTAGTTAAACATGTGTGGAATGCAATTATAGTGTACTTTCTGCTTACATACCTGCAGTTAACGCATATTGTAACTACTGGGATTTTAATCCAGCATTCACCAATAGCTTGCATATACTGTATTCACGCGCACTAAGACTTGTTTTTATACAGATATATAGGCCTATATGTTACAGGTTTTCCTATACGTCCATACACGCATACATACATAGTACATGCAGATACACACACATATACTTACATGAAAATCATACACATAGGAAATTATTACATTAATATGGGTGTCTTTACGCGTGTTTCTATCTAAGCATGCGTATACATACATACATGCATGGGTGCCTACATGCATGCATGCGTACGAAGGTGCGTATTTGGCCTGTACCCACTCACGCACGTGCGCACTTTCGCGTGTGGGTGTGGGTATGTGCGTGCGTGCGAGTATGCGTGCATGCATACATACATACATACATACATACATACATACATACATACACTGTAGTCAACCATACAAACATACATACATACATACACTGTAAAAAAATATATATATCGTCAAATCGTCAAATTGTACAATTGTAAATAAAATTTACACGATATGTGAAAAAATATGGTGTCGGAAGGGGAGGAGGAGCCGACAAAAAAAAAAAAAAAAAAAAAAAAAAAAAAAAAAATAAACATTTATGCAGGAATTTTCTTCCCCTCACCTCTTGTAAAAGACGTCGTGTTTGTGCAATTTCACCGCCGGTATCCCTTACACCTTTGTATTTAAAATCCTCCCATTTCTAAGAAAGGAATGTCACATGTATGATTAGCTCATATGTGTATTATATACGTAAGCTGTTTATGGTATAATTTGATTACCCTACCTCAATTGATAAAGTAGTAATGACGACCCTCGTAACACTGATTCATGCAATGTTACGCGTAAGCGACGTCACGGATAATTCAAATAGTTGATTGGCCTACGTAACATTTGATATACGTCATGTCATAGTGATGGCTGCTGAGCGTCATTACCAAACACGTTGGTAAATAACTATTATTCGTCCTTTCCTTGGCGTTAAATAAGTCAGAACTTCACGAACAAGTTACAAAAATTGATGTAAAATCATAGCATAAATATAAAAGGTAAATAGATAAATTTCATTTTTCGGAAGTTCATGGAAGTATGAACGCAATGGGTTCCATGCTTTGTTGTAAAACAAGTTATTATCTCAGCATGCATTTTCTTCTCAGGGTGTCAAAATTTTGTTTTAGTCACTGCCGCTGATGCTACCAAAACCAAAAAATATACTTCAGTAAATATAAATTTGTTGTCTTCTTTTGATGTCATGTTCATATGTGCCGAGATTCCATAGACATAGGTTTGAAACAGTCTTTCCTAAACTTTTTATTCAATCTAAATTTCAAGTCTTTTATTTACCGCTGCTAAGGTCACATTTAGTTTGATTGATTTATTGATTTGTTGTTTACGTATGATGATTTAGAGTTGAAGCTTTCTTGTACTGAGAAAGTTTTAGGAGTTCACATCAATCAGAACCTGGTTTGGAATAACCACTTCCAGCACATTTTCAAGAAAATATCTTCATATCTTTGGCTTTTATCTCAAATTAGAACATACCTGTCTGTGCAGCACAAACTTTTGTTCTACAATGCATACATAAAACCTCATCTTGAATATTGCTGCATTGTTTGGGGGAACTCGTCCAATTACAATACACACAAAATTGACCAGTTGCAAAGGAGAGCTTGTAAATTCATACTAGGAGACGACTATAAATCACTTGAAGATTCTCGTAATCAACTAAATATTTTATCATTTGAAGAAACGCTATTTTTGCACAAAGCTAAACTTATGTATAAGATAGCTAATAATGTTGCTCCTGTCTACCTAACAGAATTGTTTAATTTGAGAAGTAATGATAATAACATTAGTAATACGCATCTAAATTTACGATCTGTGTCTAACAGAAACTTCCTAAACCTAATATCAACTTATTCAAATGCAGTTTTTCATATTCTGGCGCTCTTGTTTGGAACAGCATTCCTCTGAGAATAAAAAAATTGAGTACCATTGAATCTTTCACAAACAATTGTTTAAACTGGATGAAGGGTGAACAAACATGCTGAAATGATTATTCATTACCGTTGCCTCCACCGACATTTCAGAATTTCAATCATTATTACCCTATATATTGCTCAGAAGTTTTCATAGTAATATTACATTCAGCTGACTGTCGAATTTTGCATAATTCTATTATTATTACCCATTCATAGTATCATGTTATTGTATCTAATGTTCTTTTTTGCCTTTCACAAGTGTTGTATATGTATTTTTTCTTGAGGGCCTCGGGGAAGATTGGCCTTGCCAACCGAGTTACCCTCACTAAATAAAGACATTACTTACTTACTTACTTACGTCCACAGTAAACAGCTATGGTCATGTCGGGACGGTCAGTTAACCTAAACACCCTTTTCCTGGAAGGCTTAGACCTCCTAAGCGGTTAACCAGTACTAAGTGCACATACTTTCGCCAGTTACTGACAACTGCCCGTCTTGAATCAGCGGAAGGAGAAACGAAAGTTTGGCCACATTCTTTCGTTTCTCCATTATCATTTTTTATCTGTTTACGGATTAGCCACACTCTTCACCATGATAAATACCTAAAATGGCACCTTTTCTGATTTTTTCTTATTTTACTGTTCAAACTTTATTTTAGTAAGACTACTAGATCATCATAACACTCACTTTTTAAGGTAAAAATTTTAAGTATTGGGTCAAATAAATCTGAACAAATAGTGCATACCCAGATTAGACTGCTCCTCTAGGAGCAGTTTGATCAGGGTCTGCACTATTTGCCATTCCATCTACACTATTTGGACACATTAATGCACGTTCAAACCAAACTGTTCCATTTTAGCACGATAACGATAAATAATTTAGGTGTCCCAATATTTAGATTTTTACGGTAGTTTGATTTAAAAACAATAATACAACTGCTGTTGTAAATTCCATACACCATCAAAGAAGTCTTTGAGAAATCTTTTACTGACCTGACTACCAACAAATAGAGTAAATCTATTTTATAGGATTCAAGTCAGTACTAATGACCCATGTCAACTTGGGAAGGTGGTTGCATGGTATTTATAGCACTGGTACTGAAGACATAAATGTTACTCAGATTAATGGCTTTTCAGCCTAAGCCAGATTATACCAGGCTAAATGGTTGACCATCAGAATAAAAAGAGCCACGTTGAAACTTGTACCATTTGAATACATATAACCATTTAGCCTGGAAGCCATGCTAGTTCTAATGGTTTTAATACCACAGGGCTTTACAATAAATGCACGGATAATGTAAATATACTGAACATCAAAAGAAACGCACACAATGTATATTCCCAATTTATTTGCATGTATAGGTATATGCTTTTATTTGAACATAATAAATAACTTTGTTTATGCTATTCCGTCAGAATGAGCGCATTAGTGCATCGATATGTCATTGACTATAGACACCAGAATGCATGCTTTTGTGATGGGGTTAAACTGAAAGTTACCATACTTTCAGAAGCTGGCTTTTCAATGCCATGAAATGTTCGGCCAATAATTTTCTCCAGACATTATGCCCACAGCAAGGGGAAGCAAAAGCGAAAAAAGTAAAGTTATAGGGCGTTGCGTTGTAGAGAAACAACCGCGAGAAAGTTGACTGTGGAAACAATTACACTTGCTTACCATTGGACTTCCCATAGACCTTTTAAAGGGCTACTGCACTGTTTCTTCACTATTTCCAGAAATATTTCCAATTAACAGATATTTATGAGAGAAACAGATTGCTGAAAACCCCATCGAAAAATTCCTACCCAAACTGTAATTATTGACAATTAAAGTTTATGCAAATTAGATTTTAAGCCCCGCCCACTTTTTCTTCTCTACAGCTGTACTTGCAAAATGTGATTTGGATTCCAGTTATTATTACCATATTCTGATGCAAAATATTCAAACTTTTTTCATGAGATGATGTAACTTGTCTCACTGAATCTATTTTAGGGGGAAAAAATGTAAAACATTATTTCAAAATATAATTTTTTTAAAATTTAAATTTTATGAATGACTCAAATGACGTCATAAGAGTCCTTGCATATTTTTCAGCTAATTAAAATTTTAATTGCTTATAACTTTTTAACCATTTGGAATTTTTCTTTGCGGTTTTCGACATTCTTTTAGACAAAACAATACCAGTTATTTCCAGTGATTTCAGTGCATGTTGAAAAACAGTACAGTAGCCCTTTAACACCCTGTATATTTGAAAAGGAAAGAAACAGTTCATATGCAGAGAAAGTTACCATATTTTCAGAAGCTGGATTTTCAATGCCATGAAATGTTCGGCCAATAATTTTCTCCAGACATAATGCCCACAGCAAGGGGAAGCAAAAGCAAAAAAAAAAAAAGTTATAGGGCGTTGCGTTGTAGAGAAACAACCGCGAGAAAGTTGACTGTGGAAACAATTACACTTGCTTACCATTGGACTTCCCATAGACCTTTTAACACCCTGTTTATTTGAAAAGGAAAGAAACAGTTCATATGCAGAGAGAAAATGAACGAACAAATATAAAAGGAACATATCTGTAAAGACTTTTTTCACAGTTCTACATAACATTTGATGCTATTGGACTTCCAAATGCTATTTATTTAATTAAAAGGGAGATAATTTGACGACTGTTCAACTTTAAACTGCTGTCATGTTCTTAAGAACAAAACTATGGTAATAAGTCCTATGTTTTCATTAATTTATAAATAATCAGAATCGCGTTTTGTATTCAATGTTTTGTACTGGAAAAGGAAAGACAACAACTTTGGATGTTTCACGATAAATTGAGGTAACTCTTTAACCAAGGTTTAATTTTGCAAGAAGCTAAGTTTATATTGTTGGCAGTCGTCAGTAGTATTTTCTGCTATACATATTTTAAAACTATGAGTCAGCTGAAAGAAAACAATCGAACTTAAACTTGTTGGCGTTTCTTTTGATATTCAGTACATTAATCAATAAACTCTTGAAAGTGGATATAAGATTATGTCAGCGTCATAATGATTGCGCTGATCAATTAAATAAATGTATGCGACTGCACGCTCTGTAAGTGTTTTTTTCCTGCCGCAGGAGGAGGAATAAATAAACTATAATGGTTCAAACGAAACTGTGTTTCTTTAAACCGGAAATGTCAGCTTAATAATTTAGTCTAAAAGCCATGCAGTTTTAATCATCTTTAATAAGACCTCATTATATGACATAAACAACTGAGGGCTTTTATTTGTGCACACGGCTTCCTTTCTGATACTAATCAGTTTTTGAATCAACTTCCATGTCACTTTAAAAAAATTACAGAACGTTTTCTGGCTTTTGTCACCGAATCATGTCAGTGTCACTGATGAGGCTTGAACAGCCAAAACTTCTAAGTATGGCCTATGTTCCTGTCTGTCTTGACCTGCTTTCTCAAGCCAAGGCTCTGAATGTTATCATTTATTGAAACAGCACGGCCATATTTACCTCAACACATCAACTTGGTACCTGCTATGTAAACGTAATGCAGTTCTGTACATGAAATATCACTGAACATTTCTGCTTAGTTTCCAGTCATTTAAAATGCATGCGTTAGATGTATGATGTACAGTACGGTCAATATATGATTTGTAATCATGTGTATAGGTACATAGAGAGTATAGTTGACCTACCTATCTGCTCCGACCGAAGCTTTTAGCGTAGTTGATCTATTCTCGCTGTATAAATTTAGGGCTGCGGATACCACAAAGCTGCTTAAAGCATTATATTTACTTACTGAAAAGCCCTATAGTAAACCATTGGAACGTAATGTAGTTTAAATTCCAATAATTACATTGAGGCACGCGACGTCTATGACGTAAAAATAAGCAATGGCTCTATACAACCTGATTGGACGTCAGCAACGTCATGACGTCATGCATGCCGTTCTGCTGTTAGCAGAAGAAACTGCGTGTACATGTTTTAATGCTTCAATTTTAGCGCTTATACAAGATTTTTCATGAAAGACTTGATTGAAACGAATGTAAATATAAGCAATGAACTTAATTTTTCTGATGTTTATCGAAGTGTAAACTACATTGGGTCACTAGCAAAGTTTACATGAACCCCTTCGGGGTTCATTCACTTTGCACGTGACCCAATGTAGTTTACACTTCGATAAACCTCAGAAAAATGAAATTCATTCCTTAAGTAATTCAGAAGCAGTTAGAAGTGTAACCTACCTTCTTTTATGTTTAGAGAGTGCTAGGCTATATATCCAGTCGAATCGCATTGCAACGGTTTTCGGAAGAGGCTTTAAAAAGAGGTGTCCATCTCTGGAAGATATACCAGTATGTATTGATGGCGCTTTGTTAACTTACGCATGCATTCCGTCATAGTTCTTGACAGCATATAAAATAAAATTAGGAGATTCTTAAGGCGGGGATGGGATCACATTTGTCATAAATGATGCTTTACCTATAGCGTTTTCATATCCGACAGCCGAACTGACAAGGTGCAATGTTTCTGTAATTACTTGCACAATTTCAATTTATTTTCGTCGGAGTCAATGTATTTGGATCGCTTCGGCTTTTTCCCTTGTTTTGGGGGCTACCATTGGGGTTAAACAAATAAATTATTTTTAGCTAAAAACAAAAAAGAAATTATAATAATCGTTGCTGCCATTGTGTGAACAGGTATTACTTTGTTGAGTGGTGAAAAAGTCTATAATTTTCCGAGCTTCACTGGGTTAGAAAGTAATAATAATAAAAAAGATAGTTTCCTTCACGGGCTATACAAAAACACTAGTACTGCTTCACAGTTACCTCCTTTGCAGAAAAATGTGTTCAACTTTCTATATTAATATATGGTCAAAACTAACAGTGGTAACTTCTGTTACATGGAGTGACAAACTTAATTCCTATTTCAACATAAATGTGAATGAGTAGCATAAATAAACAAATAAATAAACGAATAAAAAGTACATAGCCATATAGTCGACTAGCATGTGCATTCATGAAGGCCAGCCGGAAACGTCATTTTCGTGAGTATATTCAAGCACCAAAGATAACTTTACTACAAGAGACTACTTAGATACGAGGGTTTGCTGTTCATACCCTTGCTGCGTGTAGCGACTTTCACCAGTTGCAGAAATATTAGTTTGAATTAAGTCTTGCCGTTTAAAGAATGAAATGAATAACAGTAATTGCTGTTGTGTCAAAGAAGAGGATTAGCCATTATCTGCAAATGATAGAGCTACTTCTAGTTACATTAGAAAAGCAACCGAGCGCTGCGAATCGAAAAGAAGCTTAGGTCATGCCTCGACTGTTGATTGTGATACCAATGTCTGTTTATTATGTTTGCCCTTAAATGCGTTTATATTTGGCATGCTCTTTATTTGGCAATGTTTCATTTCGAAAAAAATGACGTGCTCTGGAATTCTTGATAAAGTACCCGATGGGTTCGCCGAAAAAAACGTAATATCAATTTTGTCGCTTTATTTCGCATTATGTCGTCACATCGCTTAAATTTTATTACGATTTTTTTTTAAACTGAGTTTGAATATTCGATTAGCAACTCTTTTATCAGCGACAATAAAACCCTCCCTAAAATAAAGTCGATAACGGTACCCCAGAATAGGCTGAATGTGCACATCGGTGTACAGTATTAACATGGACCAACGCCATCTCCAGCCCCAAAATGTGTGTTGAGGCATGTTCTCCAACATGTCAGTACATTAAAGTAAATGATTCAATCTTGGCATCCTTGAGAAAGCTGGCGTCCATGATGGCCGCCAAGAGATAAATAGTTCGTATAATCTTACGTATATGGGATAGAAACATAACTTTTGTGGCTACAACCAGGTTTTCGATGTCGAGGAATCGATTAAGACTAGCATATAAGTTACATAAAATGGCGAACAACATTATGTTTCTAGCCCATATACTTAAGAAGATATTGAGGCTTTTATGCTTTGATGGCGCTTTTGTCCGCCATTTTGTGTAACCGGTATATCTAAAATTTCAACATGCTTGATCGATTACTCGACCTCAGAAACCTACATGTAGCCACCAAAAGAATGTTTCTAGGCGATATACTTTATTTATCCCTTGACGGCCATCTCGGACGCCATCTGGAATATTTCAATTTCCCCAAGGATGCCAAGGTGGCATCATTTAGTTTCTGGTTAAAGACATCCTAAAAATAAAAATCTACATCAAACATTTCTACGGACATTTTTTTTTTTTGGGGGGGGGGGGGGGGGGGGGAGGGGTTGTCGTCCAGGCAGCCAGACACGTTTAATAGGTGTGTTTTAAGGCTAGGCCTCACTCAAAGTTATCTGACCTAAATGGTTGAACGCCAGGGGTTCGTATCTCTATAGCAGCCGTTTAAAATCTTCTCCTCAGAAACCGCTGACCGAAACTTAAAATAATTTAGTAAAAGTATTTCTCGCCAAGCCTCTTACAAGACTTTACAGACTTACTGATTTCGCCGGGCTCGTGCTATTATTCTGTACATGTCCGTTGTGTAACTTCTATCCCTCTTATTTGACCCACCTTTTCAAAATCGAGTGAGGGGACATTGAATTCGGCTTTCCGTAGTTCCGTTGTTCCATTGTTTCGGGTGCCGCTCTAGTCAGGGGCACCTTGTGTGTACAACTCCTCCACTGTGACAGTTTTTCCATGAATCATTGAAAATTTGCAGGCTTGTTCTGTATATCCTGTAAATGTACATGTGACTAAGGGCTTATGCTCGAATGCCCCCGTGACGATAGTCAGGGGGCATTAAGAGTTGCCCCTGTCTGTCCGTCCGCCTGTCCGCCTGCCTGTCCGTCCGTCCGTTCGTCACGCTTTATGGTATTGAGTTTGTTTAATCAACTTCTCCCACACTTTTCAATCAATCTTTTTCAAACTTCGCATGAATGTTGGGAACATATTGATGATGTGCATGTAGGTTTTTGATGGAGCTAGAAATAATTTTGACAGAATAACGACTTTTTGAACTTAGTCATTTTTGGCAAATTTTTGCATTGTAGGGTATGGAGTTTGTGTAATCAACTTCTCCTACAGTTTTCAATGGATCTTTTTTAAACCTTGCATACATGCTGTGGACAAACTGAAAATGTGTATGTAGGTTTTTGATGGAGCTAGAATACTTTTTGACAGAATTACGGCCTTTTGAACTTAGTCATTTTAGGCAAATTTTTGCATTGTAGGGTATGAAGTTTGTGTAATCAACTTCTCCCAGAGTTTTCAATCAATCTTTTTCAAACTTGGCATACTTGCTATGGACACATTGAAAATATGTATGTCGGTTTATGTTGGCGGTGAAATTAATTTTTACAGACAAATGACCTTTTGAAATTAGTCATATTAGGCAAATTTTTGCATTTAGGGTTTGGAGATTGTGTAATCAACCGTGTCCTCCTACAGTTTTCAGTGGATCTTTTTCAAAACTTGCATACATACTGTGGACATATTGAAAATGTGCATGTCGGTTTTGATGGAGCTAGAATTAATTTTAACAAAATAACAGCCTTTTGAACTTAGTCATTTTAGGCAAATTTTGCATAGTAGGGTATGGAGTTTGTGTAATCAACTTCTCCCAGAGTTTTCAATCAATCTTTTTCAAACTTAGCATACTTGCTATGGACATATTGAAAATATGCATGTGGGTTTATATGGGAGGTAAAATAAATTTTGACAGAATTATGGCCTTTTGAACTTAGTCATTTTAGGCAAATTTTTGCATTGTAGGGTATGGAGTTTGTGTAATCAACTTCTCCCACAGTTTTCAGTGGATCTTTTTCAAACCTTGCATACATGCTGTGGACGTATTGAAAATGTGCATGTGGGTTTATTTTGGAGCTAAAATTCTTTTTTACAGAATCACAGCGTTTTTAAATTATTCGTTTTAGGCATATGTCTGCATTATAGGGTGTTTGTGCTTAAAAGATGCTTCAGGGATGTACACGTCCTGCGACAGGCGCTGCACGGGGGCATCATTAGTGTCTAATTGACACAATTTTCTAGTTTTTTTACTTTTTTGGATTTGCGAACAGTCATTTCTCAGCATCAAAGACCTATTGAGTGGGTACCTAGTGTACACAATTTTTCTTCCAGCTTTTCATGAATCAGTCTGAAAATTGCGAGCTTCTTTTTTCATGGTCAGTGAATGTGCATGTAACTTATGGGTTAGGCCAAGAATAATTTTCTCCTCGTTTTTGCTGTGTAAACTTTTGTAAACAATTTTGGCATCAGATGGATGGATGGATGGATGAATTGCGATTTTACGTCCTTTTCAACAGTATTTCAGTCATATCAGGACGATGGGCTTGTGATAATGAAAGGCTGTGTGCAATGGAACCCCGTTTACGATGGAAAGAACTCCGCCTCCAGCGGGGCTCGAACCCGCGACCGCTAGATCAGTAGGCCAGCGCTTAACCCATTAAGCTACCGGGGCTCCTCAATTTTGGCAGCAGAAAACCTATTATGTAAGTACGTTATGTGCGCAAGTCACTACAATTTTTCAAGAATCCTTCTGAATCTTTGCAGATTTGTTTTCATGGTCAGTGGATTTGTATGTATCTTAGGGGCTAAGCTCGGATATTTTAAGTACTTGTTTTTTGTTTGTTTCTTTACTTTGCGAACCAAGACCTTTTGGTATCAGAAGACCCGTCGGTTAGATACCTTATGTGCGCAACTGCTTTTACGGTGTTCGTAGATCATTTTGAAACTTTGCAGGTTTCTCTTAGATAGTCTAAGCCGGAGCATGTGATATTTTGATCACAGTCTGCTCATTTTTGTATACATTTTTTTCATGTTTCGAACTCAGTTATTTTTCAGGCCCAAATAATAGCAAAACATATTGATAGGGGGATAGGCAATTCCTCAAAAAAATTTAAACTAATCATTTTGAACTTTGCAGGTTTTTAGGTGGTTTTAGCATTTGCATGTGGTTTCTGTAGAATCTACATATTTAACATAAGTGCAAAGACAGGGGGTATTTTGTGTGCGTTATTTTTTCGCGTTTTTTGTATGGTCTGACTTTGCATCTCCATTTTTACCCTAAAGGCGGGGGACATAATTTAATAGCAATTTGCTTGTTCAATTAATTAGGCAGGAAGGTACCTTAGATACTTTTTCCGAAGTTGTTAAAAGCAATTCTCTGTAACCATTTCACATTTTACAATGGGGGTTCGGCACGCATAGTCTCAGATTTTTCTCAAACTTTCTCAGTTTGGGTGTTGTCACATAAAAACATTTAAATGAAGGTCGATTCGTTCAGTTGTGTGTCCGTTGCCATGGCAACGGCCTCCAAAGATTTTGCAAAAAAAAACAGTCAAAAAATAAGTGAAAATTACCAAATTTTGAACATTTATATATCTTAGAACACATTACCTTTAGTCTAAAAGTGTTTTGATTGAAAAACTATGGAATAGTACAAGAGTGCAGTATAAAAAATAAACCTGATCTGTTAGTTCTTTGGTACTGATTTTAGCCCTTGATGTGGGGTGGGGTATCGAGGTATCGAAAACCCCTGTTTTTGAGCTTTTTCAAGTGCGTACTACCAGTTCGCGCGGTCACTCTGATATACAAATGCATGACAGCATAATAGAAGAAGATCTCTTGTATCATGAACTGAAGAAACATGTTTGGGAAGTTACCTCCTTATGACCGTAACCATGGAAACGAACAATACCCTATCAAAATATCAAGGAAACACAACAGTGCACAAAATCACCTATCTGTTTCCCTAAACAATTGAAAGGCAGCATTTACTGCATGTACAAGTGTTGTGCAAATATCAGTTTTAATTTAAAAAATATAAACATCAAAAGGGGCAGAACTGGGGTCATCATAACATTCATTCTTGGGGCTCCGAAAGGGGTTTTTAAGGCTAAATTTCCTTCAAATAACAAACTTTCTACACAAAACTGCAAAACAAGGTATTGGTTTCTCTTTAATATGTTGTGAAAACATATTTTTGAGGTTAACAGATATAAACTAGGGCAATGGAATATTTTGGGGCACATAGGGGTCCAAAAATAAGGGGTTAAAAACTGGAAATCTATAAAAACTCATGAATTTCTTTGCAAAACAAAAAATTCAACAGTGCTAAAATAACAATGGCTTTGAAACTGTAAGTCAAATACTAACTGGTCTAAAACAGGGCAATGGGGTGCTCATTGACTTTTATTATGTTCCCTTAAGGAGCCATTAAAGGGGTTGAATCAGCATATTTGCCTCCAAATTACCCACACTATTGATATAAACCAGTATTCGTTACTTATTTGTGAGTGTAAACATCAGTCTAAATGTAAGGCACATAAAATAAGGTAATGGGGATCAATGTAATTGCTTTTTTGGATCCAGAAGGGGCCAATAAGGGGTTAAAATGCAGAAAATTACACCAAAAAATTAAGTTTCTAAGAAAGCAGCATACTGTGATACACTGGCACAGAAACTGTTGGTCCAATGACAGCTGATGTAAGCCATAGCCATGGCTGCCCTGTGGTTCATTTTTTATGTGAATTTAAGGGGTCCCAAAATGAGCAAAAATGCAATTATGTACCTCAGTCACAAATTTCCATTGTATACCAATAAAAAGACAACAGCGGATACACCTAGATTTTTACTACCCAGCAAAGAGTTACTGCTTCAACACAATTCCTTAAATAATTTTGGAGTTATAGTATGGACAAAAATAGCTTCAGCACCTTAGTTGCGGACAAAAATGCCAATACAGGAGGAGATTGCAAACATTTTTTAATTTAACTAACTCTGTCGATAATTATATCTGCAACTGCAAATTTAAATATGCCTCCACTTTTACCATAACTATATCTGCAACTGCACACATAACTATACCTCCACTATAGGATGTGGAGTAGCCTTGCTCCAGTCGAATCTATATATCACTTTGTTGACCGTCAGATTCGACTATGCTTCCTTGCAGGAGATATATTGAACATGGGGTCTGTAGCAAGACTAGATGTTATGGATTCGTTCTCTTCAGCCTCCTTGAGAACAGCCTTATGGGAATTTGAACAGCAAACCCCTATGCTGGCTATTTTTGAGAGTTTAACTAACATAGATCTGCTGACTGTGCCTAAAAACTGGAAAATGCTCCAATTATATGTGTTATTCTCATTGGCCCGAGGGACAAAAGAGCTAAAGAGACGCCCCGTTGGCCAGCATTTGTTTACTGTCCATTGACTGAAACTCTTCGTAAGAGACAACACTTGACCAGTTGCATGTAGAATCATCTCACAAGTCTAGTCTATTTCATAACCTTGCAGATAACTGCACAACAACCCCTTTTCACCTAGTCCTGTCTCCAGCTGCCCTAGTTGTGCCCTAGTTGTGCTAGCAAAGTATATCCCCGTCCATTCTTAATTATTGTCTGCCTGCCTCTTCGTCTGCCTCTACTTGACTCAGGACCAAATCTGGCAGCCTCTGCCCACATGCAAAATATCAGTAAGACTTGATCCTTGTACCTTAACAAATACAATGCATCATGAGAGGATATGCAAAGACAAGACTTGTCCTTGTACAGGATAACTTGTCTGATAGTGACTTGCTTATCACATAAAAAAACCGAATAACCTTGATTTCAAGGTCACCCAACGGGTGGGCTAGTATTTTGTAAGAACTTAAACAAGTTTCTAATATAAGTGCAAGTATAACAGTAGATGCAGCCAAGCGTTATGAAAAAGTATGACATTTGAAAACTTTAACCCGACAACGAATTCTAGGTATGACCTTGACGTCAAGGTCACTGAAACAGGTGGGGTGGTACTCCCATATAAAAGCTACAAGGAAGCAAATTTGACCTTACCGTAAAAAGGTCAAGGTCAACCCAAGGTCATAATATGAATAATCTTGGTAGTACTTGTATACTTGATTCTACATACCAAGTTTTAAGGCCATCGACTTATTGGTTCTGGAGAAGAGGATTTTTAAAGGTTTCTACCATGTATGCGCGTTGCGGCCATGTTGGTCATGTGACTAGGACTGTTTGAGCAACTTTTCGTCCCCTCGCCCCCTAGAGGCTCTACATGAAATTTGGTTACTATCGGCCCAGCGGTTTCAGAGGAGAAGTTGTTTGAAAATATTGACGGACGACTGACGGACCACGGAGCCTTACCATCCTATAAGTTCCCCCGAAGCTGCTGGCTCAGGTGAGCTAAAAACCTAATTACTAAGTCCATGACCTTGACTTCAAGGTCACTGAGCAGGGTGTGCGTGGTATTTTGTAGAACTTTGGACCAATATGTAACTACAGTGCAAGTATAAAAAAATCCATCAATGGTTTAAAAGACATATAGGTCTTTAAAAATCTTTAACCAAAACTTCCAATCCGCACGCCGACACGGTCGCTGACACAGACGCCAGGGTGACAACAATTATAGCTCTTCATGAATCCCTACTTCCACTTTTGATAAAATTATGACCCTTTGCATATCTCTTAAAGCAATCTCTTTTTCTGCTTTGAAACTTTAAAACCATTCATATTTCTTCGAGAAATTTCTGATAAAGCACGCATAATCACATATTGTGCAGAGAAAAACAGCCATAACCCAAGATCTGGTTTGAAAGAGTTATAGTCATAAATTTGTTTATTTCTTATAAAGAATTTCATGTCCCTCTTACTGCTTTGAAACTGCTGAGGGTTTCTTCATGAATTTACATAAAAGTATAAAGCATCATCAGAAAAATAGCTCTGATTCCCATTTTGACTGAATTACGGCCACTTGTGCATTGCTGTTATGGAGTGTTTTACACTTAAGGTGGTGTTTTATGGTAAATGCGAAAATCTAAATACAACCATGAAAATGTAACATATCTCCCCGAAACTTTGTAAATATTTTCCTTTTGTGGTTCTCTACTGTTGAGAATGCAAAAAAGACATGCTGATGATAAAGGGTCTGTATAAGAAAAGATAAAGGGTAATTTGAAGTCGAAAAATCATTAAAAATCATAATACCATCGTTATTGAAAATGCATTTAGGTCTGAAGGTATTTCAATGCACTGACTTCAATGTCATTTTAATTATTTGCTCTCTTCCTCAGATTATCAGGTTGAAAAAAGTGGCTTGTTCTCAAATGTTCAACCATGTTTTAGGTTCATGTATAATTTTAGCATCATAATTTTTCATAAAGCTAGGCATTTTGGAAGTCAAAATCGTAAACAACAACATGGAAGCATCTGCTAAGTTTTGCAAAGATCTGTTGAATGTTCAGCATTTTAATATTATTATTTTTTTTGTAATCAGTGATTAGATCACCACCTTAATTTAACCGACCTACGTAATGAAGATTTGGAGTTTTTTGATTGATTTGATGCTTAAATGTCCACGGTAAACAACTACGGTCATGTCGGGACGGTCAGTTAACCTAACCACACTATTCGTCGGCAGGCTTAGACCTCCTAAGCGGTTAACCAGTACTAAGTGCACATACTTTCGCCAGTAACTGACAACTGCCCTTCTTGAATCAACGGAAGGAGAAACGAAAGTATGTGGCCAGACCGGGTTTCGAACCCAGGACCTCTGACTTATGAGTCAGGTGCCATACCGATTGCGCTACGCGGCCAGTCCGGGTTTGGAGTTACCTGCATGGCAAAGTTCTATAGACTTTATTGTTTCCTTTTCTACTGTAAACCCCAATGGGCGTACATCATCATTGCCCTGTTCAAATGTGCCCTTGTTTTAAATCCTGACTGACCAAATCTGACTACAGGATCAAATCTAATGAGGGTATTTGGTATTACTCTATAATATAAACTATTGTAAATTTGGGGAAGATTTCTTTTAAAGGCCAGTCCCCAATAGGACCTATAGTAACAGCTGAAGGGGTGGCAATGGGACTTGGTTTAAACAACATTTTATGCGTCAAATTTGAGTACAAAGTATAGAAAAAATGGACCAGGATTTGATCAAAAGCCCAAAGTTATGAGGACTGTCTCCTGCTAAAAATCAAATACTGAACAAACGTTGAATGCATGTACACTATAGCACAAACTTCAAATAAATACATCTTGGTTTTAAACAGTCTGGCATTTAGATCAATTGGATGCACTTTGAAAAGTTAGGGGTTAAATCTTTTAGTGTGTATTATGAAATTTTGTAATGAATATAAAATGGTTTGTGTTTTCTATGAGTTCCAGATTTGTGAAACTTGGTTGTGAAGAGTAAGTTTGAGTTAAAGTTAAAACAGAGTCTCTCCGTCCGATGTGTAAACTGTTCCAATCTCTTATGGTTGCCAGTAGAAAAGAATTCAAACATACTTTATGTTATCAGACTTTTAATGTATTCAGTCTAGTCAAGAGCCAGGTCATCTCAGCATGTATTTACAGAATAGCATCATTTTGAAATCAGCTGACCTGGCATACCATTCAAATTTTCCTTCTAAAGCGTTTGCTGGGGTAATGTGATTGAAGTCAGATGTGAAAATTTAACTCGAGTGTCATTTCTTATCAAAGCTTTACAACTTATGAAAATAAAATGATCTAATAACGGCATTTTTTTCAAATTCGTGGGGGTGGATTTGATCCAGGAAACTTTCCGAAAGGGTTATATGAACCTTATTGTCATATCTGGAAAACACTGTATGTTAGCTCCTTTCTTAGTCTAAATCGTACTTTCACAAAAGGAGCGTTCCTTGTCGTAAAAAAAAATGCAGAAAGAAGTTTCATTTCACATCCTAATACCCCGCAGTGAAGCTAAAATTACAGTTGCGGCTATACTTTATTTGATAAGAGTTACAATTGTTGATTGCTGTCATAATTGTACTTCGAATGTTTCTCCGATTTACAGGTAACACAAGGTGCCAAGTGCATTGAAAAGAACAATAGAACTCAATTGTCTTTGCCAAATTACTCAGACTAAATTGTTTACCAGTTTGACAGCCATTTTTAGTCTTATCTGTCTTTCTTTATTTGACTGACTTTGGCCATGTTCGACCTCATGAAAATGTACAGAATATAGACACATGTAAATGGAGCAGAAAAACATGACAATGTCCTATTTTACTGCAAATCTTTCCAACAGTGAGTCGTTTATTGGTGATAGCATTTGCCAGTACATGTAGCTGAAACTTTATACTCCATTTTGCTACTTTATATTGTGAAGAAAACCATGCTTTTGTTTGATTTTGCACTCCCCCCCTCCCCCCCCCCCCCCCCCCCCACACACTCACACACAACCACCACTTTTTGGACCCCTTGTAATCTCAGAGTACCTCAGTGCCATATTTGGTATTTGTAAATTTACAATTAATGTTTTTTTAAACATTTTAAAGTAACAGATAATATATATGTTTTGCCGTGCGAAAAATATTTGAGATTTGTGGGGCAAATTAGCAGATTTTACCCCTTTTTGTCCCCTTGAGGAACTATAATACAGGAACAGAGCACCCTATCGACATTTTTTATACCTGTTTACATTTTATTGCCAGTTTTTTAACCGTTATATCCTTATGCAGTGCTGTTTTTCGTTTTTTTGTGAAGCAATTCAGACATTTCGATCACATTTCCTCCCTTTTAACCCCTTTTCGGGGCCCTTAAAAGGCATACACATATTTCTGAGGAGTTTCCCATTACGGTATTTTGTATCCCTTAACATTAGGCTTATGTTTTTACAACCTTGTAAAAAGAAAAAAAGTCATGAACTTTCAACTGTGCAAATAAAATTATTCATTTGAGGGCAAATTAGCCTATTAAAACCCCTTTTGGAGCCCCTTTAAACAATATTGATAGACTCTCAGTTCTGTTCCTTTTGTTGCTGATATTATTTAATGTAAGTCTGATATTTTCACAACAATTGTACATGTAATTAATGCAGCATGTCCTTGTTTGTGGGAAAAATATGTGATTTTCAATAGGGTTTTATTTTCTCATTTTTTAAATAGGATATTGGTTGTTTCCATGGTAACGGTCAGAAGGAGGCAACTTCCCAAACATGTTTCTTCAGTTCATGATAGTTGAGGCCCTACTCTAATTTGTTGTTATAGGCAGATATGTCAGACTGACCGCGCGAAAGAACATGAAGCGCTTAAAATTGCCTTAAAATTAGGGTTTCGAAAACCTGGATACCCCACCCACCATTAACGGCATGTAGCAATACTAAAGAAGTCACAAAATAATTATATTTATTCTTCCTTAAATTCACATTGACCTATATTACTTCAACTAGTACATGTTTAGATGAAATGTAGTCTCATTTAGCGTATATAAAAGTTCAAAAAGTGCAATATTTCAAATATTTTTTGGCTATTTTTAAGGCAAAATCTTTGGTGGCCGTTACCATGGCAACGGGCATGTAGCAGAAGGAACTAGGTATCAATTATTTGGTTTTGAGTGACAACTAACAAACTGAGAAAGTTTTATCAAAATCCATGACTATGCGTGCCAAACTTTGGTTGGCGGTTACAGAGAATTGCTATTAAAGTCTTGTGATTTCAGAAGAAATAGGTGCCTGTATCCCGTCTTCCAACATCTTCTTTCAGAAGCTACTAGCCCGATTTAAAAACTACATGACTGGACTATCGCTTAAGGTGGAATAGGACAAAACCAAAAGGCCTAAGGTTGATAAGCATCAATTTCGGCCTCAAAATTACATAAAAAATAAAATTTGAATATTGTCCTTAAAATTCTTTTCTATGAATATGTTAGGGTACGTTATTTTCAAATTAAATGTCTATTTTAAAGTTCTGTTCATGACGTTGCCATGGTAACGCTCCAAAAATGCTACATTTTTTGCTTTTTTGCCAATTTTAATGTATTCAGACAAAAATTCTAATGCCTCCACATTCTACAAACAACTTCATATTTTAGCAAACGATTTTTTACCAAAAAAGAACTTTGACAAAAAAAATCTTGTTGTTTGTTGCATGCGGAGGTGTTTTTTAGAAATAAAATATGTCCTCCAGTCACGTGCGCCTTGCAACCTGGATAATATATCTAAGGTTGGCAAAAGCTGTTTTGAGCTTGACATAACTCAGAAAATTCGATGAAGTAAGACAATATGTAATTATATTTATGTTAGTCACTCCTATAATAAAGTTCGTTTCCATCGTAACAGTAATTGTGCCGTTGTCATGGTAACAATGAACATTCCACATGTGTTTTGGCAATCAGTTTAATCTTAATCTAAAAGATTCAAAAATGGTCATTTTTGAATGTTTGAATTTGTTTCTTGTTGTTCGAGATTTGAGGATTGAAATAGCAAATAGTATTCCTCTTGCACTTATGTCGTTGTCATGGAAACCAAGAACAAATCCTCGTTTCTTGGTCAGCAAAAATCCTTGAAACACCTTTGAGTATGGCTTCTTTTCAAGGTTTTATGTTGTTTCTTCTTGCTCCTGAATTGAAACAAATAAAATGGATCCACTTCTATTTACATATTCATTACATATTTCACTTAAGAGAATGAGCAGAAAGAGGTGCATTGTGCTTAATAAATTGTCAACATGAACCATTTTCTGACCTCTCGTGTTTGATGTAAACATTTTGTCTTTCTGTCTTAATCGTGCATGTATTTTGTACACGCTGAGAGAGAGAGAATGAATGAATGACTTGCTTGCAAATTTACGTCCTTTTCAACAGTATTTCAGTCACAGTCATACCAGGACTATGGGAGCGTGATAATGAAAGGCAGTGGTGTGCAATGGATTCCCGTTTACAGCTGAAAAGATTGTCGCTTCCAGCCTCCATCGGGAGTCGAACCCGGGACAGGAAGATCAGCAAGCAAGCGCTTAACCCAATGGGCTGTCGACCAGACAAAGAGAGAGAAAAGAGAGAGAGAGAGATGAACACATTTTCGCTTATGCTGCAGTAACTTCAGTGCTAATCGTTTTAAATGATTACTCCGTGCCCAAACTTAATTCTTCCGCTAGTATCGTAAGAAAACCTCTTTTGTAGAGCCAAGTATTATTAAGGCGGTGATAATCACTGATCCGTAGTGAGAATCTTTCAGCAATACCTCGCGATAAAATATTTCATGTATTTATACCACTGATAGAGCAATGGGACTTGAAGCCAATACCTGTAGAATGTCCCAAAACCGAACGTTCGTGGCATCCGAGCGTATCCAACCACCACCAACTTGAAGTTTAACGTATGCCTTCTTCAAAACTGGTTGTCATTGCAACGCTAATGTTGTATTATAATGGCAACATTAATATTATTCTCATCTTTAATCACGATTTTTAAATAATTTTGTTAACCCCACACCTGACGTTAATGTGTAATTTCGCTAGTATTCTTTTCTGTTAGTTCCAGCTTTCATTAACCTTTTGTCATTATGGTTGGTTGGTTGTTTTGGGTTTAACGGCCCTTTAAAACAGTATTTCAGTCTATGCCGTCTCACAAAGAGAGGGGGAAAGAAGAGGAAATGATAGACGAGAGAAAAATGTCCAAATAACCCCCACCCGCACCTACTGAAAGCACAATAGGCCCTTGCCCTAATATTATCCAAATGAGTAGGACGCCCCGGCACTTGAAGCTATACCCAGTACCATCGCACCACCCAACCACCCCCTTCGTCATAATGGATGAAGCTTTAACACGAAATAGAAACTATTGCCTGATAAAAAGTGTTAAAAGATTACCTGAATATTTTCTGTTGGAAAGCTCATGACCAATTATTATAAACATAAAATATATAGAATAAATACAATGTACAGGGCGAGGATCCCGTTTCTTGTTTCGCTTTTGTTTATGTTTTAGTATTCGATCGAGAACCAGAACAAAATCGTTTTTTGAGGACAGATTTGGCAGGTTTCAAACATTCTGACAACCTCCCCTCCTTCCCCCTCCCCCACCCCCACATCACTCCATTCAAGAACGAGAATAAAATCGTTTTTTGAGGACAGATTTGCCAGGTTTCAAACATTCTGATCACCTCCCCCCTCCCCCACCCCCATTCACACAAACGTACACCATACACACGCGCGTGCTTTATTGTATGCATATTAGCCAATATACAGGCATTGCAAAGAAAAGTAACATGCTTTTCGTCGTTTATGATGATATTTTTCAAGTGCTTTACACCACTTGTGGTGGATCGTTTTATGGCTAGTTTTGCAGTTTATATTTGACTTGTAGTAGATGTATTTCAATTCTCATATCGACGTTGCCCCCCGCACCTCAGCGGAACGAATCCATAGCCGCAGTAACGGGGCGCCGAGCATCCGTCCATTTATATTTGATTTATACTAGGCTAGCCTTATATACCAAAGGCAACTGATGAATGTTATATTCATTTTCTTTAAGGATGCAAAATACAGAATGAATAGTTGGTGTTTCATTTAAAAAGTAAAAGCAAATAAAAGTGATTCAAAAGAGTCATTTGGATAATAGATTTAATAGATTGTCACGCGAACTAGTATGAACCAGCTAATGTTATTTTCTCTCTGTGATATGGGCGGCTGTAAGACAGATTTGGTCAAACAAGTTCGATTCGAGATTCGTGCAAAGCTAAGCTTTTACGAGAACATCTTGACGCACTGTCTTTATCTTTTGACGTCGATGACGTCAGAAATCAACCTTGTTCACGAACATGACGTCACAGAGACATTTATTCCCAGACAACGCATAAAAAGGACAAAATTTTGAAATATTAATAAGATTTGTTGGTGTCAGCTGAACCGTGACGGTATTATATTTGCAATTATTTTTTTTCCAAAGCTAAACAAGCATAAGGGTAAACGAATAGAAAAGGGGGAAGAAAAAAAACTAAACCAACTTCTCAGATCGTTGCTAAGGATTTCCACGTGTTACTTAGGAGCGACAGTTACCGTTCGCCACTTTATAATGTCGATTAACCTTAATCCAGTGATATGAAACTGAAATCACTTCAAGCAAATCAAAAGAAGGTTTCATGTTATCTCAACGGTATACAACAGTATAAAAACCGAGGAAATAGCCTATGCTCTTTTAAAACTCGTTGCCATGGCAACATGCCTAAGATAACAAAACAATGCCCGTAATAGTAATCCAAAATAAATATACAATAGTTTTAAAGCGTAAAATTAGTTTTGGACATGGGGCCAAAAACACCCCTAGGCCTTTTCTGGTCAAACAATATATCATTAAAAGCTTCAGTCATTTGTGATTCACCAAATGAATTTCTTCTCAGCATGAAACAAACAATTCCTATTCCATTGGCGTCGTGAAAATGTGATGGTTTGACGTTTGTTTTCGCAAAATTTATAGCTCTCATCTATCCACTTTAATCGACAATGTTCTGCAGTCCGTTGAGGTGTTGAAATAAATCCCATACCAAAGTGCGTGCCATCAGGAGGTCCATAAACCTGTCTCATACTTTTTGCCCAGTCTCTACACATTAAGAGTGAACTGATGCAAACATTTATTTTCATTTGATGTTGAAATTTGCTTAATGTCTCATAAAACTTTGGGGAAAGAAAAACGTCTCCGAAAAATATATCACAAATTTTAATATGTTTTTAATGAACGTGAAGTTGATGAAATAATATTGAGATTTTACCGTGTAAATATTTCATAAAGTAGATCTTTTTAACTATACTCCCTCTTCAGATAACGTCGATTTTATTAGCGTCCAACTAAATCTGGCGCTGAGAGTGGTTTTCGACCTATCTTTTAATTCTGATAAAACAATATCGAATTATTTTAGAGACTATATCAAACTGTTTTACTATTTTTTTTAGTTTTAATTAATTAGTTTTACTAATGAGCTCAGTAAAGACAGGATTTCTAAGCATTCACTTCAGTTTACAGTTAAACTAGTTATAGGAACGAATTTGGGTTTTCAGTGAACATCTAAACAGTTTTACATACTAAATATTTAAAGAGGTGGGCCCCTAGTTTTAGAGAAGAATTGTTGAAGTTTTTTAAGCCATTTAGCGCTATCTAAACAAAAATGACATTCTCCTCCGGCGTGGAGCGACAATTCGTGAGAAATCGCGTTTGTAACGTCGGAGCCTTGATGACGTCGAATGAAAAATATTCACTTGGTTCAAACAATATTCTATTCATTAAATATGTGCTTCTGTTGACTTCCGACTCAGAATAGTCCTTTAGATGTCTAAAAAATGCATGTTCATTCTGTATGATATCAGAACCAAAATGATAAACCTTACCGGTAAATTTTTGCTGATTAACACATGATACGACGGCAAAGCCGGGGGAGATTAATATTTGAGCCGCGACGTGAAAAAAAAAACAACAAAAAGGCATGTGAGCCCAGCAAAGTCTCAGACCAGTCTGGGCATCTGCCCAGTCTGATCAGAGCCATCGCTGTTGGCATGGAGGTAGCTAAGACCGTTAGCTATCGTGCAATGCAAAGACTCTGATTAGCCCTCTAGTGCCCAACACCTTTTAGTGGTGAGAAAATTATGAAATCGTACTAATAGCCTACTGCCATTAAAACGATCATAAAAATGTATTTATTTTGTGAATTTTTATCTCGGATGTAATTTTATAGCACGTATCATATATGATACATCGGGCATTAAGTTCTGTTTTATCATATATGATACATTATCTTTAATTGTCCAATGCATGAAAATATCAAGCCATTTGCAGAAAAGAAATGTTTAATTGGTTCAAACTATTAATGCAGCAACTTTTGAAACAAGAATATGCAACAACTTGAAATAAACAATCGTAAAATACTAGATTGGGGCACTTATAAATGTCCTAGGTGTTTGATAAAGTTTGATTATCACTGCTTGTAAAGTTATTTCATTTTATTAAAACAGCAATGTTAGGGTTTAGCAAGTAAGAAATATCTCTAAAGAGTACATAATACAATAGCCAGCATACCCAACAGATTAGGGTGTGCAATGTTGACTTGTATGTTGGAATCTTGACTTGTAATTACGATTATGACTAGAATTTGCATATCACAAATTGAACCTCAGCAAACATTGCAAACCCAGACCAGCCACCACAAAAGGGGCGTCTGATCTGGGTCTTCAGTGTTTGCTTCCAAAGTTGTCAATAGACTCAACATGCACACATTTCACCAGGCATAACTGAGTTAAACTCTGAGAATAGTTTTGAGATCTGAATCTTATTCACAGCTTCTTGTTAGAGTTGAATGAATTGCGAGCAGGCATGTCACATATGATATGCTGTGTAACAGTTTCTCTCTTTGTTTAGACAAAGGTGAACATTGCATTTTAGACACTTGACATAGAATCCGTTGTAACAACCACTGAATTTGCATCTCTGGCGCTTTGTGTCCCACAATGGAAAGTGATCTATACAGTCTCCCCGAGAATCATAAGACGGCCGTTTTTGTGATTTGACAACAGCCTGTTTGGGCATCGGAGAAGGGGATAAGCTTGGACGACCAACTTTTGCTTTGAATTCAATCAAACCACCTGCTTTACCACTTGTTTCATTGGTTTCTCTTTCAGGAGAACACAGTGCCTCTTATACCATAGCCAGGCATTGACACAGGTGATCATGATGGTGTGCCAAAAGATGTACATGTACCATCTCTTGGATTTCAGTTTTTGTTTGTAGAGCAAAGTCAATGAATCAAATAAAAAAGAAGATCGACACCACCCATAAATATGTTGTACATTGCTATGATATTAGCACGTTGTATGGCAATGTATTCCTTGGCTTTCTTGTTCCAACGACGAATTTCCCTAACTGGTTCAACACCCACATAAGACGATACCACATCAACCGATTTGTTATCGTGCCACCTCAAAGCAATGGCATTTGACGTTGTCTCCTCCTGATAATCAACAGCACCTCTACCTTCCGTTTTCAACTGTTTCTCTTTCTTCAATTCACACCTTTTCAACGGGTTAGCTCATACAGTACCGACATACCATATTGACTTCAATTTCAGGACATTCACTAATGGTATGGATGTGAAATAATTGTCAGCAAAAAGTTTGTAGTTTTTATCAGCTTCCAAAGTGGATGCCATCGCCACTCACATCAAGCGACTCTTGCATTTTTTGCCGCGGCACTACCCTGATACACATCAAAGTCATACAGAATACCAAAAGCTCTTGCACGACCCCAAAGTTTAATCCCCATGGGTTAGGTTTTTCACGTATGTATTGCTTGATGCCGTGTTTCCCTTTAAAGGCTACCATTATTTCATCTACAGAATTACATTCTGCAGCTGCTATAGCTAGAAAACTGTTACTTAATTCACTTAACCATGGTCAAACCTTCCATAGTTTATCTCTCTTTTCCTCTTCAGTAACATTCAGATTGTCACAAAAATGGAAAAACGAAGTCAGTTTCTCGAACCTGTTTCGGCCCATTATATCAGCAATTGGCGCATAACGACTTTCTGCCTCCCAGTAAGCACGGACTCATGGCATCTGCACAAGACAAATACATGGGTAAATTCCTGTCATCATTTCAATTTCTTTGGCGGTTGTGCATATTTGTATGCCTTCCTTTTGCATGGCATAACGACTCGTTTGGTCCACAATGTTCTCAATTATATCATCTGTCAGCAGCTTTCGAAAGAACTCATATGGCGTCATAAGCCTTTCATCACTTGGAGCTTCTTCAAGCTTGCCTTTAAATGTTGTATCTGGTACTTTAAATGCTTGTTTCTGCCATTTATATTGTATCGTAGAGGGCTGAGATGCGGCTTCTAACACTTCTACCAGATCAGGATAATCAAGTAGTTCACCCGAAAGCATTTCAGTGACAACAGTTTCTTCCCTGTTCTCTTTATTTTCTGTACTACCCTGTTTCTGAAGCTTTTGTGTGTATCTCTTGGAGGTTTGTTTCTTTTGAATATAGGTTGATAACGGAGTATCTGAATCACTGCTGTTTTCAGTATTTCTGGGAAATAATGGCTCTCTTTGTTTACTAAATTTTACTTACAGTTTTGAAAGGGGATCATCATCAGAGGAAGTTTCACAAGACGAGTCAGTAGAATGTCCGCTACTAGAGTCACTGCCGATATCTGGTTTTCGGATTTGAAACTCATCCCCAGAACTATCATACAGGTCAGCGAAGTCACTAACATCACTGTCTACGGCATCCATTGGGTTCTTTACAGCTTTAGCTGCTCGTTTTGGCTGTTGCCTGTGACTCATCCTGCAATGAAATAATGAGTTCTTTTAATGCCCAATGTAGCATATATGATTCATGAATCAAATGATGCCGTATGCATGTTTAGACTCCGATACATAAGAAAAACTGCATTGTTTATTTTCAAAATCATGTTTTAAACAAACAACAAAGAATGTGCAAATATCTGGCCCTTGATTGTCAATAACGTAATTAAATTGCTGAAATTATCCCACAGCAAATGCTTTCCTTTGTTGCCCAATGTATCATATCTGATACAGAACATTTATTGCCCGATGTATCATATATGATACATCAATTTTTGTGCACAAGTTGTGCATAATATAAGATACACCTGTAGCCGATACATATTTATTCATTATTTTTTAACTTTTAAAAAGGAATATTGATAAGGTTTTGCATATTATCCATATCTGTTTATGTACTTTTCACCCGGATGTTATAGCCTCTAAAAATGACAGCTACTTGTTTATGAAGGCAGCCATATTGAAAGGAACTGAAAAGTCACATGACACAAAGCTAGGAAAAAATACGAAAACTCCTGAAAGAACTACCACATATAAATCAACAATCAAAGGGAAATAAGTCAAATAACACTTTTTTAACAAGTTATAGGTTTCTAAAATTCATTAAGCATATATGCTACACCGGGCACTAGAGGGTTAGACTGGGCGGATACCAGGCTGATCCGAGTCTTCGCTGGGTGCACATGCCCCTTTGTTGGTTTCGTCGTGTCGCGGCTCAACTAAGGATTTTTTTCCGACTACATCATGTTTAAAGAGCAATACTTCACTGATTGTAGGAAAATATTTTTAAATATTACAAGAAATAATTTAGCTTTACTTCAAATGTCGAAAAAGCTTGTGAAAATATCGAACATTGTAAACCCTTATTTTGATGATGTAATAATTACAGCCAGAGCCGCTGTCCGATTTGCACTGATCCACATTTCAGTACATATAAAATTAGGATTGATAAAGTCTAACGAAAATGTTATACTCCATTTTTTCTACCGAATTTGTGTACTGCAACGTCGGTTAGCTTTATATACGTTATTTGAGCGTCCTTTTTTGGGGGACGTCTCGGTAGCGTAATGGTTAAAGCTGACGTACATTGCAGTGCTAGGCGCTGTCGCCGCATCCGTGAGGGTTCAAACCCGGCCAGTGACATGTAAAATATTTACAACGAATTATGTCTCCATTGTGGTTGAAAAGACATGTGTCGCCTCCATTAATGAGAGAAATATCATAATTCGGTAGAAAAAATGAAATTAATAATAAATAGAAACCCCTATATACGGAGTGTACTGCAACGTCGGTTAGCTTTATATACGTTATTTGAGCGTCCTTTTTTGGGGGATGTCTCGGTAGCGTAATAGTTAAAGGTGACGTACATTGCAGTGCTAGGCGCTGTCGCCGCATCCGTGAGGGTTCAAACCCGGCCAGTGACATGGAAAATGTTATAAGTGCGACTATTACATGTTCACATTATGGTAACTTGTTCTCACAGTGCATTCGTTCTCAAACAAAATCAAAATCCGAGTTGCGTGTAAGACTGGCCTCTAATGTCAGTGTGATAAATGACGTTATGTGTCTAAGTACGTAGTTTATAACTTAACCGATTTTGTTCATGAACACGCTTTGTTGCAAACTTCATGAGACAGCTTCAATACTACAGGTGTATGAATCCTTTTGCAGGAGCAGAAACGCTACCTCTTTTAGTTTTGCCTTCAATTCAATAGATGTCATCCGTTAAAGGAAAGCTTTCCTTTCTCTTGGAGGAGACCTCATTTTCGCTGAAAGATAGCATTAAAATTCTTACCTATCGCATACGGAACTGCTAGGTAAGCTGTTAATATATTGTTGACCATTACGTCACCAGGTGAGGTGTTTTGCTAGATGTGTCCATTTAAAGTTGTATCAGATCTACTATACGTATGTCGCTTTGTGGCTCTTCTTCAATGCCCTGACAGCGTGGTTATGTTTTAAAACGTGTTTCTGCCATAGAAAACATTATAATATCATATGTAATATTTATATTAGACCCAAAGCAATATTATAGCTTCTAGAACTGAAGCTAGGTAAGCCGGTTTGTTTCAATTGGTTTGTTTTGCTCTCACTTATATGTTGTTTTCCCGCAAAGGAATACAAATGAACAAACAAAGAGCCGTAATATTTTTTTTATCCTCCGGAGGATAGTGATGTCATATTAGACAGCCAATCTTCGAAGAATATGACGTGCACAAGGCAGTGCGTAGTCCAGGGAAGCGAACAGGAAGTCACAATAGCTGTTCCCCGTGAAAATAATGCAAAGAAAAGAAAGTACAAAAACTTACACTAGACAATTCGACCACACAATCACCGTACTGCTATGCGTTGCCATATTTATTTGGCTTTAAACCAATGGTTTTTCCTATCTCTATTTCTAGATTGCCCCGAACCTCATGTACCTTAATCCGTCTTAGGATATTCTGCTATGAGATGATTTTCCTTTATCAAACAATCACAAATATATAGATCCGTCTTATGAGACTGTTGAGTTTGTTTTTTGAAGGGAAAATCTGCCCTGTCTTATAATCTTAGAAATATTGCAGTATACCACACTGCGTATGTTTACAATAAACTTTAAATTCAATTAAGGTCTGCTTTAAGTTCGATATTTTCAAATTTGATTACTCGTTAAAGTATCGTTATTACCACATACTATTTTTGACATTATACAGAATAACACAGGGTGACTAAAATAACTTGTTTACTGACTGTCAGCTTTTAAGTCTGGCCCTCGTATTTTTGGATCTAAATATCATAGGGCTGCATAGTTTACGATTTTAGAATTAAACTTTCATGCCAATGTTATTGTTGTTGAGAACTAGAACAACAACAACAACATATTTAGGCATGTAAGCTCAATTCTAAAATCGTCTACTACTGATTATGTCATGACCTGTAACACGTATTGGACATCTAGATCACGCTCGCTCACAACACATACCTAGTTGTCTTATGCAGATAGTGTAGACTCTGATCAGACGCCGCGTGTCGCGGCGTCTGATCTGCGTCTGCACTTTTTGCCTATGTCCTATTTATCGGAAGATAGGCATTTTGGTTAAAACGAACATGACCAGTAATGAAATGTGCGACACTGGCCACGCCCCTTATCACCTGCTCCATCAGAACTCTGCTTTCAGAATAACTCTAATTGAACCCAATGATCTCAAAGCACAAGGAAATAAAGCTTCGGAAGTTGGATAACAGCGAGATTCATCAAGACTTCTTCTACGCCGCAGCAACTGACACCGAATTTAGAAGAGATCTTTCTCTCTCTCTCTCTCTCTCTCTCTCTCTCTCTCTCTCTCTCTCTCTCTCTCATCGAAATTAATATAGACCTTGTGTTGAAATGTAAATGTAATAAATCATCTGGAACTATTGTATTATAAAAAAAACAGAGATTTGTAAACTGTGTCTGAATTACAAAGTATCTTATCGCCTACGTTGAGAAAATTATTTCTATAGCTACATTTGTACATTATAGTATCGGGTTCTACAACAGCACGTGTTGTGCTGTCCAGGTAATGGATGTACTGCGCAGATTGAGGACAGATATTTTCTCCCACTCCCGCATATACAAGACAGGCTTTCAGCCCACGTAAGCACTTCTATCACACCCTGTCCAATCGAAACACCGGTTACACGGTCAAAACGCCGGATAAACGTTATTGTAACGCCGGTTTACGGCTGATTCGCGCATAAAAGATCATGGCGGCGCCCATACTAGGTGAGAATTTTGCTCTTTCCTAGCTTTCAAATAAATGTTTCTGCTGAAATAAAAAGTGAAATCGGTGGAAAATTTATTTGTTTTACCATGTGTTGTTCGATGCAGAGTGATTTGTATCTGATTCCTTCAAACATTCGATCCGGGGTTGGCGTAGTAGTTTCGGCCATGAACACTCTTGCCGATTTGTCTGCAAACAGTTCGTTCTATTGAAAATGTGCAGAGCTTTTGCATTTGAGGTGCTTTTGATGAATATTTGGGTACATTTGATAGTAATTTTACCGTTTATAACAAAAGATGCTTTGAAAACCCGTTATGACAATTAAATGGCCAAAATGAAAAGTAACACCGGTTAAAACGGTACGAGAAGTTATCTTCTAGCCATTTTAATTAACCTAGTAAAGGTGTACTAGTATACCTCAATGTTTTCCTCCATTTGTACGAAATGAAATGAAGTTTGCGGCGCCTCGTTTACTCCCCTGCACAACTATTGTAGGTAAGAATCTGCTTCTTTGAGAGTTAATCCCCACTAAGAAAGGAGCTTAAAAGAAAACAACAGATTTGCTTCCCCTGAAGGCGTACCCATACACCTTAAAACAATGTGAAAGTTACTATGAGGTGTGTCTTGAGACACCTGTTTTTTAGCATGTAGGAATGTGCAAGCCCTGACTAGTCTGTTCACATACAAAGTCTTGTCAGGAATGAAACGTTTTTTTTTATGTGAATAGATACATATTTAGGTGTGTGTCTAAGGGTGGGGGGCGCGAAGGGGGTGCAACTCTGTCATTTATTTCACTTTGCCTTCTTTTTAATGGGAGTCAACTCTTAAAGGAAACGGTATGTTCCTCTAGGAGCAAATTGAATTCTTTCGTTTAATGGTTGATCCCATTTCTGAACGGCTTCATCGCCCATAGAAGTGAACAAGTGACCAGGAAGTCACAAGAACGGTTTATCTTTGTAATAAATGGCAGAAGAACATGGTGGTGTAGTTATGCATCTTTAACTGTACAAGCTTGAATTGTTGTATAGGCAATGTCTGCATGTTCTAACTAGAGTCTGTTTATACATTGGCTGGTCTGGGAGTGAATTATGGTGAAGGGATACACCTCCATATACTTCCACCGTTTCTAAAAAAGGTAACAACTTTCATGACATCCTCTTTGTACATTGACAAAGAAACCCTTCCAAAAAGGTCTACTAAGAAAGAAGAAAATTTTCTCTTAAAGGTGTAACTTCTTCACTTAGTGAGTTAAACTTGACTGAGATGGGAGGCAAAACAGAAAATAGTCGAATTGCTTCCCCTAAAAGTATACCATTTACCTCCAGATTCTTTTTTTCGTGGCTTTAAATCATGATACTGCAAACCTGGGAATATTCAGAAAGAACAATTGAGCGACACTGTAGACCCAGAGCAGACTGCTCCTAAAGATCATTCTGTCAGGGTCTACATTGTCTACCAGCACTTAAAAAAGCTTACTCTGACAGGGCTATCAGACTTGTCCATAGATGAAAATGGGAAAGTCACTTATGTAACAGAATAGGGTTTTTGTAGGGTCAGGGTAAATGAAAACAAGGCACAGGTTCTTGTAAGATGAAAGTGTGCATTTCCAGGGGGAAAACTCCATCTATGCCATTTTGCTTCATCTAGGAGCCATCTTTAACAGATCCCTTGATCCCTTCTCATCCGAGGAATAGGACAACCTAAATGGTACGACACTTAACTTATTTTAGTCTGTCCTGTAACTGTCAAAGGCAAACGCGTTTCTGTCTTTAAACGGTGTAGTTGATAGGGTGTGTAGAGATACTCACTATGACTATATATAACATTATGGTCGTATGGATCCAGGTATTCCATGTACATACCTGAATGTATTCGGACAACTTAATCAAGTAGCCCTATCCGAGAAAGTACGATGGTTATATGCACATGCTGATCTATAAAAAAATACAAACTAGCTTTGTACCATTTGAACGAAGTAAATCAAAATTAGGAGAAACTTAAGTGGGAATCTCTGAAAAAGAGGCGGAAAGATAGTAGGCTCATAATGCTTAATAAAGGTCTGAAGGGTACAGCCAGTATACCCACAAATGACCTTGTTCCCCCAAGCAGGCGTACCAGGAAGCATCATTCACTGACATTCCAAACCCCATCGGCTGGAACTGACTTTTACAAGTTCAATTTCTTCACCCAGACAATTTGAGATCAGACCTCCCTGGCAAATTCCTTTATCTCTGCTACTGAATGTGCAGAGGATTCAGTTACTTAGTTTACTTCTCTTTTAAAGGCTATGGAAATGCTCTCCTGATCACAGTTCCTAGTAAATTATTGTCTTTGGACGTAACACCAGTAAACAATTTAATTACAATTATGATTCTGATTCTGAAACTGGATAGAGGACAACTTCTTTACCGTTTTGTCCGGTGTTACTTTTTATTTTGGTCATAAAATTCTTATTATGCGGTTTCAACGCATCTCTTTATTATAAACGGTAAAACTACTATCAAATGTACCCAAAAATTCACCGAAAGCACCTCAAATGTACAGAATCGCTGCATATTTTCAAAAGTGCGAACCGTTTGCAGACAAATCGGCTAAAGTGTGCATGGCCGAAACTGTTGCACCAACTCCGGATCGAATGTTTGAAGAAATCAGATACAAATTATTCTGCATCGAAGCATACATTGTAAAACACCGATTTCACTTTTTATTTCAGCAAAAACATTTATTTGCAAGCAAAGAAACAACAAAATTCCTACCTAGTATGGGCGCCGCCATGATATTTTGTGCGCGAATCAGCCGTTATCCGGAGTTACAATAACGTTTATCCGGTGTTTTGACCGTGTAACCGGTGTTTGATTAGACAGGGTGTATCATCTTTCTTTCATTAGCCACACGAAATATTCAGTATTTGATACATCGATGTAATACGCTGCTCAAAATAGTTAAAGGAGCAGCTAATATTTTCAATAGACATTACTACAACATCTACCCAGTTAAACGGCCCATAAATTTAACCACCAGTGGCAACAAATTTCCTATTTTTAGAAGCATTTAGGAGAAGGAGTAAATTTTAAGACAACAAAAATGTCAATACGAATTTCGTCATGCCTTGCTCATTTCCATAGAAAACAATATCTGAAATCAAGGCATTTTTGGCAGTCTATAAAATCTCAAACTTTCAAACAGGCAACCCTGTAAGACGTTTAGTTTCGTAGACAAAAATGGTCGTCTTGATGCATCTTTCTATTAACATTTTTGCACCCGTTTTGAAAAACTGCAATAATTGACCAAACATTCCAGTTTCACAAGAATCAGTCCATGTACATAGCCAGGAAAAGTACTGGAACAAAACTTGTGTAGTCTGTAACATCGACCCTAGAAATTGGCAAAAAATTGTCTTTGTCGATCGAATGTAAATGACCTCAAAATGGGGGTGCATTGCATTGTCATCTATTAAGGTGGACGTATACGGAACAACTCTGTTCTTACTTGTTTAAAAAACAAAACAGAGTTATTGTTCATGGTGAAATCGATCAACTATGGAGTATATACAGTTATAATACATACTACCAATGTCTACCATGAAGATCATAAGTTTTCGGGCACATAGGTCTCTACAAACAGTGGAAACCGAGATCAGACTGTTCCTTAGGAACCAGAATGATCAAGATCTTCACAGTTGCCATTCCATCTGCGCATATTTGTCGACATTACTCTATGGTAGAACCGAATGACAGGAAGATAAATAGTAGGGCAAGGACCGGCTGTGCTTGCAGCAGGTGCAGAATTTGGGCAGTCTGTTTTGGGGATATTTTGGAACTTAAACATTATTTTTCTAGAAAACTAAACGGTGAAATGTTTTGGTTTTTTTTTTATTCTTTAACATACAATGTAAGTTTTATAAAAACAATATGCATGAGCATGCCCCATCGATTGAATATATTTTTCTTGACGTTTTTCATGAAATTCAATGTTCTTGCATTTTTTAAAGAATGTAAAAATATACTTATTAACAAGATAACTGCAATTTTTTCTTACTTTTTTGTTTCAAATATCCTGTATTACAGATTATATTATTTGCTGAAATGAAAGTGCGTTCATGTGCTACAGATATGAATTTTAATGAAAAATGTGTAAAAAAAGTATGTATAAATACAAAATATTGTTTTTAATGAAAAGAAAACGGTGATTTTTTTTTCTTATCCAAATGTTTTATAGCTCTTTGGGTTATTTAGACGGTATAATTGTTTGAATGCCCCGCCAATATTTCTATTCAGTATTCGTCTAGCTTAAAAGAAAATAAGGTGCGCCCTTGAATATTCATTTTGGTTTTCAAAGTTGAACCTGTCCGTACCCGTAGCCGATTTTGACAAAATTGAACAATCATGTTGCCTTTGCGGTTCTGAACTTCTCAAAATATGCCAGCCCGGACTCCGGTAATCTTTATAATGTGCACACCATTTTTTATATAAAATTTAAGTAGGCATATATGTTAAGTTTGTATAATTTGTGAAAATATTTATGTTTATTTTCAAATTTGTGTTACCAAACTTGCAATTTTGTAACATATTTCCAGCTATTTCAAAATCAAAATGCCCATATCTCCACTCAAAGCCAAATTAAACAAAAACAAAATAATATGTTGTTGGTATTCATTTTCTAAGGATACAAGGAGCCCTTCGGTATACATTTCAACTTGATCCGTTGATATTTGTTGTTTAGCGGCCTCGAGAGGTTGGGGTAATTTGAAATACCTTGTACAGTGCACATCTAGTAAGCAGAGCTATCGCAATCATCTTCATATCAACAAAAGCATAGTATCCAATACTTTTAAAAGCTGTTGTTATTGTTATAATTATTCAACGGAAGGGCAGCTCTTTTCTTGCAGATTGCTTTAAAATTACTAAAACAACATGGACGTCAAGTATTTAACGGTGTTGCAGTACTGCATTACACGACGTCATTAAAATGAAATGGCATAATAAGGATCGTTATTGGCCCCCGTTCAAATTCACTTAAAATTGCATGGTTTCTATTCCTTATCATCTACGACAATGGTGACATACAGATATAATTTGTTTCTTCCGAATGTTTTTCAGAATAACATGATTTCTGACATGAATTCGACATTCGAGGCTTAACTGCATTTTTGGTTTTGGTTTTTAGAAAAATCATGTTTTCCCTCTACTTTGAAGATACAAACCTATTTTTAGCTCTTAAAGCCTCGTTTACACAGGCAAAGTTTCTGTTACAAAGAAGATTTGGCATAGAAAAATTTGCTCGTGTGAATGAACAATATGCAACATTTTCATTGCCAAATTTATATGATAAAGTTTCTTTGACAAACAAAATTTGTCCGTGTGAACAGAAAATTTGCCACAGAATTTGTAACAAAGAAACTAGCTATGGAAATGAACACAGAAAACTTTGCTCATAATCAAATCAGTTTGATTTTGAACAAAGTATTTGAACAATGAAAACGTGGCACAGTTGGCCATTCACACGGGCAAAGTTTTGTTGTCCAGGTAATTTTGACGAGAGTTCTTTGTTCGTGTAAACACGGCAGCAAGTATTTCATTGCCAAAGTTTATTTGACAAAGATTCTATGCCACATTTTTCTTTAACAATAATTTGCTCCATGTAAACGCAAAATGTTTGCCAAACTTCTTTTGTTACAGTTTCTGTGACAAAGTAACTTTGGTCGTGTGAACGAGGCTAAACCGTCTGGTATGTAGGTAGTGAGCCTACAAAGGCTGGACTGATAAAGCTTTCGGTAACTAAACATACCCAATTTTTCTTAGCCAATGGAAAAAGAATAAACAAACAAATTATACAATACAAAAGGAAGATTTCTTAAATATAAATATTCGTCTCAATGAAAGCAAATGATCGAATATAGAATATAAACATACCAATATACAATAGAAATAAAACAAAGTGAAACAGTAATATAAAATTTATAAAAACGACTGATCGAATATAGAATACAAATAGGAATATATACAATAGAAATGAAGAAATATTGAATACAAATATACAAATTTACAATAGTAATAAACCATGATAGAATAGTAATATAACATTTATAAATACAAATGGATAAGATAGAATAATAATATAAAATATATCGAATAATGCAACATTTTACATGCTATAGTTTCCCAATTATTTGTTTATCATTATTTAGTTATAGCTACTGCTATGTAACCTAAAGCTTCCTTTGTACAACCACTTGAAATGCAGGAACTAAAATGAGTGCACTGAACAAAGTGTCCACTAAAAAGCAACATGAAAGTTACGAATCCTACAAACCAAAGCCGATTTTAAAAATTGCCGCGTTCTAAAGCTTGAAACTTGAACGTAATCTCTATATTTTCATTGCAATTATCCAGGTTTTTTAATTCACGCTTTGACACATCTATGTTTGTGTGTGTGTGTGTGTGTGTGTGTGGTGTGTGTGTGTGTGTGTGTTGTTTTCTTATCAAACCAAACTGATACATATAACAGCAAAGTGATCATATAAACAGCAAATAAGTGTCACATAAGTTATCGAATGTTTATTAGATGCATGGCTACACCGCCTGGGGAGGCGACTCTACTATTTCGTTTTTATCCCCCGCCGAAGGCGGAGGGATATAGCTTTGTCCATGTCCGTCCGTTCGTCCTTCCGTCCGTCCGGAGCCATAACTAAGTAACCATTTAACAGAATTTCATGACACTTAAAACAGATATATATATCACTATAAAGCCGTGATGCACGTGAAGTTTGGTCAGACTTGCTTTAGTAGTGCTTGAGTTATTGCCCTTGATTTGATTTAAAAACACTAAAATGAGCCATAACTAAGTAACTAATTGTCCGAATTTCATGAAACTTAGAATAAATGTGTATCACCATAAGACAGTTGTGCATATAAAGTTTTTTCTGTATGGCATCAGTAGTGCACGAGTTATTACCCTTGAATCAGATTAAATTGGCAAATTCAGCCATAACTAAGTAATCTATGAATGGAATTCTATGAAACTTATATTAAATATGTATTACTTAAACAGGGTGGTGCATGTCAAGTTTTGTTGAACTTGCTTCAGTAGTGCATGTGTTATTCCCTTGAATCACTTTAAAATAGACAAATTGAGTCATAAGTGATTCATAACTAAATAACCAATAAATGGAATTTCACTAAACTTGTGATAATTAGGTATCATCATAACACGACAGTGCACATCAAGTTTCGTCATAAAGACATCAATAATGCATGCGTTATTGCCCTTAATTTGATTTAAAATACACAAATTAGCCATAACGATGGCACCAGTGAACAAAATTTGTTGAAACTGGATATAAATATATATCATCTTAACGCAGTGATGCTGAGGCTAGTTGTTTAGAATGGCCTCACTTATACATGAGTTATTGCTCTTGATTTGATTTACAGTCCACAGGTTCAGTTGTAACCAATTATCCAGCCGTAAGCTATAAACAAATAAGCCATTTCGGCGGGATATAAATTCATCGAATTTCCTTGTTTGTTTGTTTTTATTTTGCCTTTCATGATAATGGGAGTCAACCCGTATACATTTCTTACCCTTGGACCATTATTTCCTTGAAACAACGTTTATACAATGTTGCAATACGTGTACCTTGAGTCTGCTGGGTACTTACTATATCGTGAGCGACAATCTGCAGTCACTTTCAGCACCTAAAGCACCGAACATTAAAAAAATCGAATTTGCATACAGTGTAGATCCAGATGAGACGGCTCATCATGCGCCACATTATTTGAATTTACACTGTTTGTTCTCTAGTCTCCAAAGATATATATGACATAGCTTGAATAAAGAAAAACATTGTTTTGAATTTTGCCAGACGTAAATTTTGCCGTCTGTTGTTTTTGCCTTATCAGAATTGAGCTACTTATAGTTTAAATGTAAGGTACCTCCATCTAAAAAAACAGACACCGAAGTTGATGACATTTATAATGAAAACTGGCTAAAGTAAGTACCAATTTCTTTGACAGCCAAGCCTTTTATAACAGAATCACGCACTAAGAAGAACTAAGAAGAACTCATGTGAATGGCCAAGAACTGTTAAGTGAACGCGTAAATAGATGAGCCGCGACACGACGAAACCAACAATGTGGTTGTCCAGCGCAGACTCAGCTCAGACTCAGCTCAGCCTGGGCATCCGCCCAGTCTGATCAGAGTCTTCGCTGTCCGCATGGAGGTAGCTTAGACTTTCAGCTACCCTTTAAGCGCAAAGCGAATAGTCTGGTCAAACTGGGCGGTTACGTCTGGCCCAGATTGATCTGAGTCTGCGCTGGCCGCACAACCACTTTGTTGGTTTTCTCGTGTCGCGGCTCAGATTATTTTGACAAAGCCTAGAAGACAGCGGTCGTTTGCCTTTTTATGTGTGGTCTATTTGCGAGAGATGTAACCGTCTAACTGGCACATGACGGCGTAATGACGTCGAGCTGACGTTGATGCGATGTCTGTTACGTTGCATTGACGTCAGAACGAACATCATTGGCCCGCTGGTCGGGAGGCAACAACCTCAGCGATTCGAAGACTTTAAGACGACGTTACTCATTTGTATGTAAGCTTGTAGAAAGTCCAACTTTGCTGAATACTTTTTTCATCTGCAGAGGAGGCAATTAGAGAAACTTACTTTGGAGTTACAAAAACAAATTGTGTAAAGACTGTGAGCTCTCATTTTTGTTTCAGAAAGTTTAAACTTACTTTCGGGATTCATACTAAATATACGAGTATCAATACAGCAATTTCCAGTTCCTATTTCACACAGCTTTAGAAATTTAATAATGAAAACAAATGATGACAATAAAAACTCAAAGGATTCAAAGACTAAACAGTAGCTCGCAAAAACTTATCAGTTCTTGGCTCATGTCCATTGTCTCATACAACCAGAATCAGAACATACATAGGAAACAAACACAGTCAATAACAAACAATTTTACAAACCACGTTTCCAGAGCACCAACAGATCGAGAACACGTATTTCTGCCATCCTTAATAAAACTTTCTTAAGACTACAGATACATTTGTCAGCTATTTTACCATTGAAAGACAATTATACCGACAGTCTCACACTCTAGTGTATTTCAAATAATAAGACAAAATGTCACTGCCTTATAACCAATAAAAACTCGTCCGAAAACTGTGCCAAGAGTTTTACAAAGCGTTGTACTTCCTATATTTAAGACAAATAGCTGGAATTATAAAGATATATTTGAAATATCTAAATTTGACACTGGCAAATGGAATTAAAAACTGAAACAAAGTTACACTCGACCCTCGTTATCTTGAACACTGATATTCCAAGGTATCTTCCTATATGAAGGAATATAATTTTGACACCTTGCCTATTTTTATTTACATTTTAACTCCTTTTATCTCAAACTACTTATATCTCCAAATTAAATTTTCTGGTACCAGAAAATTCACTTCGAGATATCAGTAGTTTGGGTGAATTGTGACATGAGTTATCGAGAGTTGACTGTATTTGTTTGAAAAAAACTACTTTTATAGATAAGCAATGGACCTTTGCCTCCCCCTGCACCATCAAACTCCTCTTTTCCACACTCTTTTCCAATTCCACTCGGGCCTCGTTTTCTTGAACACTGATATTCCAAGGTATCCTCCTATATGAAAGAATATAATTTTGACACCTTTTTATTTTTATTTACATTTTAACTCCTTTTATCTCAAAATACTTATATCTCCAAATAAGCAATGGACCTTTGCCTCCCCTTGCACCCTCACACCCCTCTTTTCCACACCCTTTTCCAATTCCAATTTACTAAAAATGTATGTTTTCTGACTATCTGAGTAAAAGGTAAAATGCAAGGAAAAAAATATATATATGATGAACAAAAAAAAAAACGTTACGTTGATTATTTATGAATTTTAAGCTAAAGAACTGTATTTTCTAATATTTCTGAGTTATTCTTTCACATGCCAGACGTCATACAACTTTATGAACTAATCGGCTTTCGATTTGCATGAGTTGTTTCAAAAGTATTCCACTTTGACTGACAACACCACAGACAATCTGAAACGCTTAATGCGCATGCGCAAGCGCTTAAATTTTTACACTTTCGGATATGGCTTGTAACCGCCAATAAGAAACCCTACGAACCATATGACATTTAATCCGTACTTCAAAGAGATGAGCTTTGAAAGATTTTATGCCTTTGAAATTATCTCCCTTGCAATTAAAAGTATAGCAAATCATTTACTCCGATTACCCAGTACGTTTTAATAAAATTGTAAGGTTTAATTCATGGATCTTATTCCAGCTTCTCCAAACAACGGGCCATGATTAAAAAGTTTTAACAAACTGGGTAATTGTTCGTGGCATATCACCTTGCATTGTCTATGGGATTTTCAGTGCATAGCATGAAAGTCAGAGTCAAGTGTTCTGAAAAGCGATATTCAAAGCCTCGAGCTTCACGGATCAACCCTTCGGAAGCGGTGATTTGACCGTTTTCGTAACAACTAGTGCCTAATAAACGTCTGAGAAATGACTTGCTTACATGGGCTGACAACTTGAGTAAAATACGGGTATTCAAAAAGCACCTCAAAATTGCTCTTTCGAATTCTGACCCCCTCATTGAATCAAGCTAATCTGGAGACATTAATCCCGCAGTTTTTGATGTGATATTCATTTTCGGAACTACGAATATTTTTTGTCAGCGAGGCGTAAAATAAAATTGGCAAACTCTTGATTCGGTTCAAAGAAAACATGCATTGAAAGTACATATAACGTTTCTTTCTTTCTTTTTTCAGTATATATATATATAGTTGAGAAATAAAGAAGTACCCACTGGGACTCGAACCCACGCCGACTACGACAACTCCGCCTAGCCATTCAGAGACATCAGCTTAACCATTTGCGCTACTACGTTTGAAAAAGAAGTTTCATGGAACAATGTTAAGCTTGATTTCTCTGAATGACCCACCGGACAGGGATTATTTTACTAAGTAATGCTAACACAATCAGGTATATACGAGGGATGACTGAAAAGTTCCGAGCCTAAGATACTTCTAGTGAACCTGTACATGCATGCTTAACACGAAATGTAATTAGTTTTCATTCACTAGCTTTCGACGGAAGTTTAAAAAAAATTGCTAAAGGTTTCTTTTATACAGCGCCTTAAACACAAGAGGGTGGCATACTTTCCAAGTAACAATTAGAATCTATTTGCCTTGCATTACTTTGAAAAATCATTCTTCACATTCTACAATATTTAAACGGTTCTTGTTTTAGTCCATGCAATCCCATTGAGATGGCAATGCAAAATATTTTGGCCTCTGGTGGCTTTACCGTAAACCCTAAAATATTGCACCCCAAAATTTAGAGACCCATACCCTACTTTCGTGTTTGTTCGGAACATGGTTAGCAAAACTTAACAGGGTTTACACACAAATGAGCATTGACATCTTACACGATTTTCGTCAAAAGACTTAAAAGATATCCACAAATTTGCATGCAGAGCATGCGACTCCGATTGTGCACTGTCTGCAGAAACTCTCAAAATAGACACTTCCTGAAAATTAAAATTTTGCTTTTTATTCTGTAATGGAATAAATTTAAGTTTGCATATTTAATCAATAACCGGGATGCTGTAGGACATATATTTGCAAAATCAATTGAAAATGTTTGACTCTGCTAAAGTTATGGTCGGTCAAAGAGTTATACAGTGTACTCGTGGGGGTAACTGTAAAAGGTGAAGTGTCATCCAATTGATATTTAAGATAAATTCCCGAAATTTGGTGATTGTTGCTCTGTAGAATGGCTGTTTTCAATCAATCACTCAAATCCACTCTGAAGGTTTCAATAATGGTAAGGCTCAGAACTTTTCAATCATCCCTCATACTCATACGATACTGAAGCTAGGAATATTATATGATTAAATTTAAGATAACAAACTTCCGGCCCATACATATATATGTTTGATTTTTGTGTATTCTTAGGGTAACATGGTGTTTGAAATGCATGTGTCATTTTTTAGAGGAGAGACAGCAACAACAACAAAAAAAAAACACGGCTGCCTCGCCTGGTGCTAACAACAAGAATCGTTCTTCTTGTTTGCAAAACATCGTCTCAATAAGCTAAGGTAATATGGGATATCGTGCATAATTCCATATGGTTTAGGATTAATTTCCCGGGAAATTGCTTTTTGGAAAAGGGCAGATAACGGAAAAATCCAAAATGTAAATGGTCGTCTCTCATGCTTGAAACATGTTATTTTGATAGATAAACTAATCTATGAACTTTCGAGATTAAATTTTGTAAGGTTTAGGAGTTTTGGCCTGGATTTTTTTTTATTTCATTTATTTTTTGGCAGATGCATGTGAGTCATAGACTGAAGAATTAAGATTTGTCTCCCCGTTTCATGGAACATTGTCTCACTGAAAACCCCATCTGAGAAGTTTCCTGACTTCGTTTCATAACGTTTCATGCAGCTAAATCAAATATCAAAAGAAAAACAAGCAGAACTGTATCACAGTGCGCCTATAGAAGCAATTGAAAGTTTCCATATTGAATTCTGCAAATTCGTTTTTTCTTAGCGCGTGAGTCTATCTGCTGACGTCACTGGCAATTACTGACGTAATCTGTAACGTTTAGCAACGTTAGACGGTGAAACGTCTCTTTTTTCTTTCTAAAATCGCCATAAAAAGTACATTTATCTTAGATATAGTAAGGAATATTGGCGGTAACGTGAACGCGCAGGCAGGAAGATTGGGAGAGCTTGAGTGAAAATAATACTTTTTCACCGAATTTGAATAGTTCAGTCTACATGTAGCACTGAATTGTTGAGTAATAATTCACTGTTTGTCGGTCAGATGAAAGTAGATATATCATTCGCGCCCCGCGCTCGTTATATGATCGACTTTACAACTGGCCTCCAATCAGTGAATTATTACTCAACAATTCACTGCTAGAGCTGATCTATTTCTTAAGTAAACATCTCAAAAAAATCTTTGCTTGTGCTGATGTCTGTACTACCCCACAATTGTAAATAAAACTACTTATGTACAGACTTGTTGATGTTGACATTTTCAGCAAGATGAAAGAAAGCATAGATCTCATTCATTGGACTATTTTCAGTTAAGTCGCGACGTGTTGATGTGGAAGCATTTAGCATGGATCAGCTGCAAGTTCATGGGATATATCTATGACACTTCAAAGGTTGGCTTAAAGTATCCAAATGGTATGTGCAGTTTAAAATAAAACATCGTGCTTTACTAATATGATAAACAGATCATAACATGGGTTTTTCGTTATCACCCGATTTATCAGCTCTCGAACAATATCGGACCTCGGGCAAGCCCTCGGTCCGATATTGGAGTATTGGGCTGATAAATCGGGTGATAACGAAAGACCCATGTACTGATCTCTATATACATGTATATACGCATGTTAGGCCACTTATAACCAGTTAAAATCTTGTCTGGCGAGTACTCAGAGATGCATTTTCTGCGATAAGCCCTGCTAAACACCACACAGACTGGTTCAATAGACACTTGGATGTCATCTCTACTTTTGTGCTGTTAGTAACGTTATTCCTGGATATAAATGATTTGGTCTGAAGAGAATTAATGGTTTGTAGACAGACAATCTTATAATGTCACAACAATCATTGTGTATGTTAGCAATTTGTTATATCTAGGGACCGTCCCCAATCAAATTAACTGCCATGAATAACAGAAAATTCTATGTTACTAATTAATGCGACGGAAAGCGGAAGAAAGTAAAATGCCTTTTTACGGGTCAAGAACTTATAGATAGGCCAACAGTTTTCAACTAATTGGTCTTCGGAGAACAACATACTCAAGTTGTTATAGCTCCATGCCGTTTTATCACAAACAGATATTAGAACACCATTTTATAAAGGAAAAGGGCTATTATCCTTAGGTCGTTAATCGCTCACCTGAGCTTTTATGCCATGCTGTTTATGACCTTGATGTTTTTCTCAGCAAAAAAATATGTCACATGTAATCTCGTGTACAGGTTGTTAAGAAAGTTCGTAGACATTATTTAAACTTACACTGAATGCTTAATAATGCTTTGATGTTCGCAAAACTTTGTAAATGTGATATAGGAAGCACTCCCAAAAATACGCAAAATATAAATTCTTTTCTGAATTTCAAAATGACAAGAAAATCTTAATTGCCATGGAAACATCCCCTACAGGGCTGACAATTGTGAAGGCAAAATTTTGATCTGCATCGGAGTTCGGCATCTTAAGCGCTTGGTTTTTCAAAACTAATAGAAATATATAAGATTTTAAAATACTGATATTGCAATGAATATTTTAGTTACATTTTATTTAGTGTTTAATATTTTTCGACAGTTTACAACGGAATTTCTGACTAAATTGAAAGGGTACCCCCATTCTCAATTGAAACTTTAAATGTTAGGGGGTAGGGATAGAACTTCTATCAGTATTTGTAAACACAAAGGCATTTTGCAGATTTCTTTTAGTCCCTTGTTATTAAATTTGTTTTCACATAGAGGATAAACATCTGATCTGACTTTTCTTTCCTATTATTTTGCAAAATCAGTCTTTAGACTTAACTTCAAATTCATTTGTCATTGAATTTTGCACTAAAACCTTGTTATTGTGAAACGTCTTAGGTAAGAATGTGAAATAGTTTAGGAAACGCTTGTAATATTTTATACTGGGATTAAAGCTCCTGGAATTTACAAATTTTCTTGTCATTTAGATGCATTATTGTCGTAGAAATGCTATTTTACCAACACATTTGCATAATTTGACTTTTTGGTGGTAAAATTTCAAATATATAATATTTTTCAGATATATCACTAATATTTTGAAAGTTTATTCTTGTCTCCGATATCTCTATGATCCACTCCATGATATAAATGATTTTATGTCAACTTTTGATTTCAAGTTTCGTTTCAGATGTTAATTCATTACCTCCACTCCCTTTGCAAAATATTAATGCGTCATATGCGTTTACATGTCAATGAATCATCTATCAAAACGTGCATGTTGTTTACGACTCCTTACAAACTGTAACTAATAAAATACTGTTTGACTTAGTTTCTATCATTTTAGTTAGTTTAAAAATGATGATTCACTGAGGGATAAGAATAAATAACAGTTTAATATGCCTCATCTTTATGCGTAAAAACCATAATAACTAGCAGGCCACTTTGACACCTTGGGTAAGAACTGCTAATTTTGTAACGGAAAAGTATGGTTGTAAAAGCTGTTACATTGTGATTCCTTTAATACTGAATAGTTCTTGAAACCTGTAAAGTTTTGAGATTAAATGAACGTAACTTCTGAAGTTATAAGCAATATTGTAATGTCTTCGAACTTTCTTAACACCCTGTATTTGACAATTCGGCCTGGCCTGAACAATTATGATAGATACAACACAAGGAGATTGCTGTCATCAAGATATACTCCTCGCCAAAAGTTTAGCATAATTATTTTTGAAGTTAGTAGCAGAAATAACTGATAAAGAGGACTTCTTGTAAGCAAAAGAATGTGTGGTAATGGATCCTATCCGAAGGAGTAATGTACAATGAAAACACCTACAAATTGGATTTTTGAAATCCTGCAGCTCTTTGGATACACAACGACAAAAGTTAAGACCACTGTAAATAAAGTACAATTTTGACACTTTTTAAAAGTGTGTCCAAAACATCATCAGTTTTATTTTTCACACACCAAATTACCATAGTCTGTAGACGACATGTTAAAGCGTAACTTGCTACATTGATTGTGTCTCAGTAATTTCTAAATCAGACATAAAAGAAACGCATGTCAATACTTGTATTCTTAATCATTAACAACGCATTTTTCCTTTGAATTCTTATCATTTTTGTCTTACTGAAAACTGTCGGTCTTTTACACTGGCACTTCAAATTTTATGTGTAACTTACTTGTTCCGTGGGCTCCTGTCTGACGTGCAACACGTTTTTCCTGGCACGACATTTTATATGCCGAAAATAAAAGATAAAAAACTATTGTTTTACACAAAAATGTCAACCCGCCAAAATTCTTTTACCTGATAATTTTGGACAAAAATGTCACGAGGCATATGCTTAAGTATTCTATATTTCCAATCTATAAATTATATCGTTGTTATAAAGTTTGCTAATTTTCTGCAGAATTTGTAACAAAGGTACCATAGAGCTGAAATATGCTAAACTTTTGGCGAGGAGTATATTTCAAAATTTTGCAGTTTTTTTTTTCAGAGTAAATCTTTTTAATTGTTTACAAATATAGACATGTAGGAGAAAACTCCTTACAAATCCAAATGAGCCGAGACACGAGAAAACCAACAAAGTGGCAAATGTGCCCAGCGAAGACTAAGATGAGCCTGGACATCCGCCTAGTCTTATCAGAGTCTGCGCTATGCGCTTAAAGGGTAGCTAAGGGTGTAAGCTAGCTCCTTGCGGACAGCGAAAACTCTGATAAAACTGGGCCGTTTCCATGGCTGATCTGAGTCTTCGCATGATGCACATGCAACTTCGTTAGTTTTATCGTGTTGCGGCTCATATGTAAAAGTTTTTTCTCCTACTGAACTTAGTATTGGATCATTAACGGACTACCAGATGCCTCCGCCGTACCCATATAATAGTGTTCTTCAGTATCCTAGCAGCAGCTGAAAGAGTAAGATGCACCTCAAAATCGTTTACGACCTAGATGGACGTTATGCCTGAGGAGTATTCATCGGTAGGGACATTATTTAAGAATTAACGTTTGATTTTTTAGCGTTCATAGTGTGATGAAGCCAGTAGGCAGAGCTACATTCAATGAAGCGTGTAGCGCTTCTTGTAGACTTTTAGCGACGACCGCTGGATTCTTCACACGATAAACGCTGAAAAATCAATCTTTAATTCTTATATTTACCCTTTATTTTAGACACTTTCCGTGCCATTTTCGTGGTAATTAAGTGTAGAATAACTAAACTATGGGTCAAAGAAAAGTTGGTAACGATGTGTTCAGCCTTTACGTTGAACAGCCGCCGCCATGACGTGGAATTAGTCTAAACTTTCGTAGACCAATCACACCGATAAGAACCACTGTACTCTGAAATTGCAGTAGTTGGGGGCTGTACCAATCGAAGGGGGCTTTATTTACTGTTGTTTATTTTCTACTGGATAATCAAAACGGTATGTATTCTTACATACTTTTCTTTGAAATATTTTTTTACGGCAGGGTACCTTAACTGATATATCCATCCTTTGTCTGGCCAATTTGAAGGCATGAAAATTGAAGCATTACCGATGTGTCGTACATTTTATGTAAGCATATGACATTTCTTTGAACAAAATACCGCTAAAACATGTTTTTTGTTCATTTATGGTAATGTCAGGGAAAATTTCCTAGATGAAAATTAAAGAGAATATCGATGTACATCATATCTATAAGTTAGAAATTTGTGGGACGTGTAATAAGAAAGTAATTCAAGTTTTTCATACTGTACGCTTAGTAATATTTATTGGGGCACTGGCCCAATAGTCGGGATGGCACTGTACCCATTAGTCGAGTATCAGCAAAATACCACTGTACCCATAAGTCGGGTATTTGGTACCCAATATGTCGGGTACTTTGTTATTATTCGTCTTGTTTTTACCTATAAGTCGGGTATTTTTGTGCGACTTGCACTTTAAAGTAAATAAGACACAAGTCCACCATAATCTAAAGGGTAAAAACGGATCATCAATAGAGCCACATCAGTTGAGAGTGTACAGCAACGAATTTAAAAATGCACCATCTCACAGCAGTGTATATCGAATTCTAGGTTTCTTTCCTTGTTATGACCCCCTTCTTTTATGTATTTCAGCCAAAGGAGATGGAGGAGGCCAGTTATATTTCAGCATACAGGTGTTACCATTGTGTTTACAATGACAGTTTTAAAAGTGTTATCACGCATTCAGTAGACACACACACAGACCAGCCTTTAAAATGCTTTTAAATTGTATGCTCAAACACACAGGATATCAGAAAAATTGCTCATTAATTACTGTTAACTTTAAAATAGCACAGGAAACTGAGTTAAAACTTCATAAGTTGACACTTTGGCTTGTCCCTGAAACTATAAAAATCAAAACACAGCCCAATGGACAGAATTAGTTTTTGAATAGAGGTTTTTAACCTTCCAATTAAGTGTGTCCCGTACGTAAGTTTTTCAAAAGATAACTTCTTAAAACTCAGTTTCAAAATTTTCTCATTTTCAAAACATAATGATTTTATACAACTGTCAAGATAGTAAGATAAAACAGGCAGAATTATCGTCCTTTCTGCTTTTGTCGCAAGCCAGTGGCATATATGGGGTGTAAAAAAATTCATAGACTGAAAGATCAAATTCGTTTCTAACATCACGTAGCAGATATCCTTAGATGTTTAGAAGACAAGCTTTTGTACCTGCATTTATAATTCCATGTAAACAATACAGTATGTCATAATCTTACGTATGGGACAGGTGTATTTTAGAATTAAAGTTTCCTTTACTGAGCTAAAACAACGTAATTCTCAGCTGGAAATTATATACATACCACGCAATAACACATAAAAGTAAATATACAAGGTTGTCCTTAACAAACGTCTGAAAAATTTACCGTAGACCCAAACAATCTGTGTCCCATACGTAAGATACTTAAGCTTTCAACTCTAAAGGTTACGGTGAATGTTTACAGTACCAAACAAGTAACATATCAAAATCTGTTCTACTAAAAAGAAAATAAATTTAAGTTAAAACATGTTAGTAAACCCTAATTTTTCAAAATTGCATATTTGATAAATCTTACGTACTGGACAAAGCATAAATTTTGAAAATAGATATTTTGAAATGAAAAACTAAAACTAGAGATAGAAGACATATCTTGTATTTATTTTATAGTCTATTTTGTATTGCATGAGCAAATTAAATAGCTTGTGGTGATATATTGGTTAACTCTTTTCAGAATTTCGGTTGAGAAGGAGATTATTAAGTTTATAATTTTGCTGGCTTTCATATGTCAATACATGCATGTTTTATGGCAGATCAAAAGTCAAATATTGCCGGGGAAGCCACAATAAGTGGTTACCTGCAAAATCAAATGCTTACCACTGAAATAGATGACCTGACTGAAACATGAAGTAACTTTTTGAGTTGGCAACAAAATTCTTGCGTATACATGGTATAGGACAGGAATGTTTTGTCCATAGTATTTTCTCATCAGTCCCAGTGACAATGAGAAGCTTTTATTTTTTCTCTACCACCCTATTTAATACACAGAATCTAAATGCCATGTTAATTTCTTGATGTTAAATTATTTTAATGAAATATTAATATTTCAGCTTGATTTTGATACTTTGCGTCAGAATGATCTTTTCTTAATCTTAAAAGTTGTCCACCAGAAGAAAGCCTCTTTAGCATGTAACCAGCATATAAAATGCTGCTTGATAAAAAATTAAACCACCATTTAGTTTTGCCGTTGAAGTCATGAAATGCTTGTGAATGGTCTGTACGTACGGGACAAAATAAATCTTACGTATAACACGTTTCAACTGTCTTTAGTATTTCCTAGCGCATAGCACATAGATAGTTTTCAGTCATTGCCCAATTACTGACCATGTATGGCAGTGTATCTTTAATATTAAGCTATAATTTCTCTGCCAAGTGCCTGCCTCTGATTGCTGTCTGCCTTACGTACGGGACAGCCTTTGTTTCGGAAATTTTGGGTATGTAACTATAAGCTCGTAGCAGGAAAAGATTTCCATCTTTAGCCAAGTTTATTGTCCCGTAGTCTGAAAAGGGGATATGCCGACGTGTTAGATAAGTACAAAAAATATCAAAGAATAACAATAGATCAGTTAGTTCAAAGGTTGTTTTTCAGTGCATTACCAAGTTACTGTAAAAATTACATGGCTATAATGCTTTTTAAATGGCAAGGTAGTCAAGGATATGCATACAATATATAAGTTATATGCATTACTGCAACCGTAAAACATTACTGTATCACACTTCCACCGCTAATGAGTGATTTTAGTCATCCGAAAACAGAAAAATACATTTGAAAAGCAGTAAAAATATATTTGGCCGAAAATTACAGAACTTTTTGGCCATTTTTTACTGTTTGTATGCTAATAAAATTATATAAAATCATCTGGACACCTGAATGTTATCTATGTTTTGAAACCCATTGTGCCCTTTGTAAAATCTTAGTTTTGTGAGTTCTGAAGCTATTTATGTTTATTTTGGGGACCATTACATTCAAAATCACACCTTAGCTCGCACATGTCCATTTGTGACAAAAGCTGTAGATCAGCTGGCTAACCCGCATTCCGTTTCCACTTCGATACCTCGTTCCACTCCATGACCAGGAGATTTCTAACGAAACACCGACGGGTACATGCCGTCTACATAAGCTGCAGTAGGGACTTTAGACACACAGAAAACGGGCCCTTTCTATGTCAGTTTGGCAAAAACATACATTTTGCACCCAACTACTGCATCCAGCTGTACCCCGACGACTGGATACACATCCAATATTACGGCACTCAACAGTTGGGACAGTGCCCCCCGACATTCGAATATCGGCGTACAGAGATAAAATTGCAAATGAATTCCCTGTAGCTGAACAGAAATATGCCATACTTGGTTCATTTTATCTTTGTTGCATTAGCCAATGCTTGCAATCGTAAAATACAACAAATTAGACATTGAAATGGAGGAATCGATTGTGTAAACACTTTTCTACACGCGACGTAACAAGATACACAGTGAAATGGGACAAAATTCAGGTAATTTTGCCATTTGAGCGTTGTCACTTAACAAGGACAATAAAGAATAGGTGTGTTACAAGATCGACTAGGAAAATAATGTCAAAATGTAAAATAAAGATTACTTACTGCCTTGAACTATGCACAGGTCAACAATGTGTCAACAGAAACTTGCCCTCGTGGATTGGTACAGCCCCCAACGAATGAATTTTCAGAGTACAGTGGTTCTTATCTGTGAATCAAGACGCTCGTTTACCTTAAACGTCGCTTGACGACAACGTCACATGATCAATTGTCCTTCATCAGTGTATGAAGCTATTTGCTCTGTAAGGTTTACCTAAGGTAAGTCAATGGCAAGTGTAACTATTAATTAATGGATTAGACAACATTTAATTAGATAGTTAAATCTTGAATTATGGCCCCTTGTTTCAAAGGACTTAGAATATAATAGGGAAAAGCTTTCCGCATGCTAGAATCTACATTTTTCGAGGCACATAATTGAAACATTGTACATGTAATATCATGAATATAAAACGCTAAATTTTTCGGGGGAAAAATCCTGAAAGATGTATGCAATATGGAAAAAGTATGATACCTTTGACGCATTTAAGTTTGATTCAGATCGGAAAGAGCATTACTTTCTCATGGTGCCTTGAAAATTCCATTTACAATTACAATTGTAAACAGTCTGTCCACATACCAGAACGCATATTGTCAAAACTATATCAAATCATAAATGTTCATAAGACCGAGGACTGGCATGAATTTTGGCGTATTGCAATGCTGAATTGTACATAGTAATGGTTGTTTGCTTATACAATGAAAAAGCTTTTTCGCTCGTCAGAAATGAATAATAAGGAAATGGCTGCGATGTTGCTTAACTACAGAACTTTTCCTGTAGCTGTCTCTTTGTAGGCCCTTGTACTGCCATGCTCCTGGTTTAAAGTGTTTATGTAATATAGCCGTCAAACAAGAACAACGTTGTTTGCGGCCTTGTCTGTTGGAACCAAAACACACTTTCTACGAAATTCTTGGATACCTCGCTGTAGATATAGAAAAAAGTAGATTAGGTTTAGGGGATAAAAGATGAATGTTTTGCAAATAAATTTTAATACGTTTATCTACTATTTTAAAGATGCTTACTTTCCATTCCTTAAAGCATAAGGCTCAACATACTCTCGTTTACACCATCGATCACCGAACTTATTTAATGCGGATGCTATTTCTTCCCTACATTTAGTGCCTTCCTTTGAGGTAGTGACGTATTTAACATGAGTTTCAAAAATGGAGTTTCCTTTTTTATTAGGGAATTCATTTTGCTTCACTGTTTTCAGGAAGAAACACTGACATCAACTGATGAGGCATGACGTTAGATCTTAATTTAAACCAAAACGTTTTTGCGTGCAGGTCAAGAAGAAGGTATCTATAGGGACATTCGTCTGTACTTTTTCTTTTAGCACTCAAAACATATCTCACTTGCCCAAAAAACGACTGTTTCGCTACCGCTAACATTGGCGACTGATCTCTATTCTGCTTGGGAAGAAAAATATACTGGGTGTTAAGAGTGTTTGCCGTTAGCAAATAAATTTCGCAAGACAAAAAGTTAAGGTGATGACTATACTGACAAAATAAGTCAACAACATCTACATTTTCCCCAGCTTTTTTCCAGAAGGTCATCCAGAATCAATACTTTGTGACTGGGTTGTTCAACATATCACATGTCTGGATCATCTATGTTTGGGACACCCCGAACAAACTCGATCTGAGAAAGATCTTTCTTCATGTCTTCGAAATGATTTTGCCATACGCTGTACGATTTTCTAAGGTGGTACAATAAAGATATCTTGGCTATGACGTAGTATATCAAATAACAGCGTGGTTTTGCCCGATGATGTGGCCCCCGCTAATAGAGATGTAAGGGGACTATGTAAATTATTAATAATCTCTCTAATTTCTATCTCCATTTCCCAGATCAGGGGCCGTATTCATAAAGCCACTTAAGTGGTTGCTATGCTGTTGCTAAGGCTAAATATCTATAAAGGAGATTCCATACAACTATGAAATTTGGTCTGGAGGAACAGTCTTTGTAAGACTGTTCCTCCAGAGCAAATTTCATAGTTGTAGGGAATCCCCTTCAAAGAAATTTAGCCTTAGCAACAGCATAGCAACCACTTAAGTCGTTTTATTAATACGGCCCCAGAACTTTTCAGACTTGTCTTTTATATAATAATGACTATTTTCTTAAAGAGTATTTTGCTTATAATAAGAGAAATCTAGTTAAGTCGTGGTCGCTTTCACTTTTTTATGTTAGACGGGACTACATTTTTAAAATGGTGCCTTGGTTAAAACTAATCAGGCTAACCACCTTAAATGCGTGACGTCACATATCTAAATCGTGGGAAGGCTGAAATGTGTCGGTGTTTATCAGACTTCAAGTTCCACCAAGACCTACTAACTGTTATCTTTTTCCTATTTAAGCAGTTAAAATTCAAGCGAGTTTTATTACTAGGTACAAAAAAAAAACAGTGGAAAATGATGAATTTATTGTGGAATTATTTAAAACAATATAGACATTCATCTTGTATACGGGAAGAAATGGAGAAGTTGGAAAACAGTGGTGATAATTTCGTAAAAGGACTACTGGAAAATTTCTCGCTTAATCCAAGGAGGGTTCAGAGGGAACTTAAAAACGTGAAAAGAAATCTTGACAAGGAGGAAGCCAGTCAAGGTAGTGTTCATTGTAAATATCAAAAAAGCAACCCAACAAGAGTATAACCTAGTTATAAATGTGATCAATGTTATAAGACTTATCTTCAGAAAAAGATGTTTATGAGACACAAAACCAACACATATGAAATTAGTATGTGAGTGCTGTGGCACACTTTGTTCTAGAAAGGACTCATTAGCACGTCACATTGGCAGAAAACATAAATCATGCCTAATCAGTTGACATCAGTGTTTCTTCCTGAAAACAGTGAAGCAAAATGAATGTCCTAATAAAAATGGAAACTCCATTTTTGAAACTCATGTTAAATACGTCACTACCTCAAAAGAAGGCACTTATTAAATCCATAACTGAGTCGCAGATCAAGGTGGTTGTGCCAATAGCTTACAGCGTATTGAAAGGCTACAAGGCCTTGTCGCTGAAAGACAAAAATAAATTCCATAAACACAAACAAATATTCGACGTTTTGTAGCTTAAGAGCTAACACACAAGAAACGACTAAATTTCTTCCAAAAAAAAACTGGGAACAGTTTTGCTTTTCATGAAACCTGTACAGACATGTTCCGAACAAAACAAAAGTCTAACAAATGTTATCATAGTATTGAAATTGTGTTTAACACGCAGCAAGACGATCTCACACCCGTCTTTGGGTGGCAAACGTCTTTTGTTTATTTCTTGGAGGTTCTTGACTTCTTCCATCAGTAATATGCAGAGCAGGTGTTTGGTTTTCCTGTTGAACGACAGTCTGCAAAAACACATGATAATCCACTTTAACAAGTGTGGTACTACCTTAGAATTAGGCGATAAACACAATAAGTATCGTTTCGAAGTCAAAAAAATATTTCTTTTGAATGTTAATAAGTGTGTCAATTAGAGCTTCCGAGTCGATTTTATTCTGTTGATCAGTTTGATAATCAAATACATTGTCTGCTAAATTCATGTCTGGATAATCAAAGACAGTGTCTACCAAATTCGTGTCTGTGAAAAGGTTTTTAGCCTTGAACTGTTGACCAATTTGAGAATCAAGGACATTATCAAAGAAGTTCATGTCCGTGATGAAATCTGCTCTGAAATTCATGTCCGTGACGAAGCCTGTACTATGAGAAGTTGATAAACTTCAGGAACATTATTCTCCGAAAAACCTAAGTTTTCGGACTGAGAACCGTATGAAATGCAAGGCTTATCATCGAAAAATGTTCATTTCTGTGCGACAGCTTTGTGCTCATTGGGGCATTTTCTGATAAAATTTTCCTGAATTCGATAGTGATCAAAGTCTTTTTCCTTTGGATTTTCACCAAGAATGTGAATGTCAGATGACTGAGAGCTACTAGGCGATTGAGACTGAGAGCTATTAGGCGATTGCTGCAAAATCGTCGTTTGTTGCGAAGGGGTGGCAGAGAAGGATTCTGAATAATGTTGTAAATTACTTTGATGCCGTTCACTTTTTAGCTCACCAGAGCCGAAGGCTCCGGGGGAGCTTATAGGATAGGCAGTGGTCCGTCGTTGTCGTATGTCGTCGTCTGTCGTCGTCGTCCGTCAGCACTTTTAAACGACATTTCCTCTGAAGCCACGAGGCCGATTGGGCCCAAATTTCATCTGTGGCATCCTTCGGATGGGGAATTGAAAGTTTATGTTTTTATAAAAATTGGTCTTTTAGTTTGGTTGCTATGGCAACTTAGAGTTCCCATTGACTTATAATGGGGAAAATTGAAAAATGGCATTTTCTGCCAAACCATTGCAGGTATGTTGATAAAACTTTTATTGAAATGTTCCTTGAGATGTCTTCTATCAGCTATATGTTTTTTGCCCACTGCTTCTTTTATTGGTTTGAACGATATTTTATTAACTATAAATTACATACATATACTACAATACAATTTCAAAAGTATCAGGATTTGAAGTAAGCAAAATGCTTATTTATAAAGTCATTTCCTGGTATAAGGTCATCTCCTGACTCCTGCTCCTTTTATTGGTTGCCATGTAAACCGAAATGCAAAAAAATGGAAAAGTACTTAAAAAAATATCTCCTCTGAAGCCACTGGGCCGGTAAGGCCCAGATTTCATCTGTGGCATCCTTGGGATTGGGGATTAAAAGTTTGTATTTTGTATGATCATGGGCCCTTTAGTTTGGTTGCTATGGCAACTTAGAGTTGACTTATAATGGGGAAACTTGGAAAATGGCATTTTCTGCCAAGCCATTGCAGATATGTTGATAAAACTTTTATAGAAATGTTCCTTGAGATGTCTTCTATCAGCTTTATGTTTTTGGTCCACTGCTCCTTTCATTGGTTGCCATGGAAACTGAAATGTAAAAAAATGTAAAAAAAATATTTAAAAAATTATCTTCTCCAATAAGGCCCAGATTTCATCTGTGGCTTCCTTGGGCTGGTGGGATGAAAGTCTATTTTCTTTTTGAAAATCGGCCCTTTAGTTTGGTTGCTACAGCAACTTTGAGTTGCATTGACTTGTAATGGGGAAAAATGAAAAATGGCATTTACTGCCAAGCCATTGCATATATGTTGACAAAACTTTTATAGATTGTGCCTTGAGAAGTCTCTTATTAGCTATGTGTTGTTTTTTGCCCATTGCTCCTTTTATTGGTTGCCATGGAAACCAAAATGCAAAAAAAAAACAGGAAAAAAAAATACTTAAAAAAATTATCTCCTCAGAAGCCACTGGGCCGATAAGGCCCAGATTTCATCTGTAGTATCCTTAGGCAGGATGATTGAAAATTTATGTTTGTTTTTTTATAAAATCGGCTCTTTAGTTTGGTTGCTATGGCAACTTAGGGTTGCATTGACTTGCAATGGGGAAAATTTAAAAAAAATGGCATTTACTGCAATCAATATATGGAAAATAGTTATATATTTTGTTATCAACCAAACAGACTGTCAGACTGAGACTTTGTAGTTGTATATTTTGTATTAGCCTCTACAAATTGACAGCAACTTTTGAGCCTATACAAATTTGATACATGCCGTGCACATGCTCTTAGAGAATTGACCCCGACCGACCCGACTTACTGCTATATAAACTCGGGTTACTCGGGGTATCGATTTCACATGTGTTTCTAATGAAACTGGTCGTAAAATCCTCCGGTATACCAATAAATGATACATAATTATGCACCTTCGCAGTAGTGCCCCAGGTGGTGAAGATAACGCTGTTAACCGATTTTCTCTACTTAAAAGTAAAATATAAATATCCCGCATCCTAATCTTGATATAAACTAGAAAATCGAAATCCTGGTTAGAAGTTATGTTGTTTAGGCGCTTTGAACGGATTTCTACGTTAAAATTTAAGTATTTTGTAATATAACAATTTTATACTGGTACGGGAACCAGCGAAACAGTATTCCCTCTTTTACAGCCTCCATAAAAAAATAGTTCCAGTTGTATTGCAAACTTATTTTCGTGTGATACTTCAAACACACTGACTGTATGCAGAATAAAAGTAGACAAAACTTTATCATTGGATATGTGATTTTCTAGAGTATTTTATGATAGCGTTTTAATCGGCGCACTAATACCGTGAATCAGGTTTCAGTAGCACCGCTGATAAAAAATACTATATGCTTGAATTATCTGTATAATTAACCGGGAACCAGCGTTAATGGCAAAAGTAGTTCACAGAGCATGTTTAGCTGATACCTGCGGTGTCCAGATAATTAGGGGATGGCAAAAACATCTGGTCTGATTATCAGTTAGGCATAAATTTTAGGTTATTTTTTCTCTAAGAGGATGTACACATCATGGCAATTTTGAGCTTGAGATCTGGTGAGCTTTGTGGCCCGTGGGCCTCTTGTTTACGTGTCTTTCACAATAGGGTCCGGTTATCCATTTATAACAAACAATACAAACTGGTTCTCTAATCATGGTTTTCTTCAAAGAAGCAAGATCCATTTAGAACAAAGTTAAAAACAATTTCCTGCTAAGAAAGAGGACAACAGCTGAATTTTCATGTCTTAGAGTGTCCGAAATAAATAAGCCACGACACGAGAAAATCAACAAAGTAGTAGTGCGCCCAGCGCAGACTCAGATCAGCCTGGACATCCGCCCAGTCTGATCAAAGTCTTCACTGTTCGCATGGAGGTAGCTTTGACCCTTAGCTACCCTTCAAGAGCTTAGCGAAGAGTCTGATCGGACTGGGTGGATGCCCAGGCTGATCTGAATCTGCGCTGGGCGCACAACGACATTGTTGGTTTTCTCGTGTCGCGGCTCGAATGTAGAGGTAAGTTAAAGCGTTTACGTCCCTGCACTACCACAATAACAGAATTAAGTTTTGTCCGCTTAACATGGAGAGAAAACTTGTCATCCAAAACACTTGGAATTTGTCGTTTATTAGACTCATTAATTAAAGAAGAAATAACATTTTGATTCTAGTTTAAGTTATCATTTTCTAACTGTGCTTGAGCCATGCTTGCTGTCTTGCTAGGGCTCTTTATACTATGAACAACAGACACAGATGAGAAGACTGATAAAGTACCAAACCGACGTCACTAAAGTTCCACCATAGATAGAAGTGAAGTTGGAACACGTTATCTTTAGAAAGGACAGTCACTTGATAAGGCCATTAATCTGTTAGTTATATTGACAGAGTCGGTGGATCTAGATATCTTGAAATCGAACAGATATCTACAAGGTTAATCTACATGTACTTTAGGAAATAGCGGGAAACCCTGATGACGTCATGTGTTAGATCCACAGGTACCACAGTACCACCATTCTGGCACCCCCACCCCCATCCCCACCCTTTTTAACTACTTATGTGGGTGCATCTTCATCTTTTTCTGCCAGTTTGTAAAACATGGATACACCTTCGTACATCATATTTGGCTCCCGCCGAGACTATCCGAGATCTCTTGCTTCCTGCAGGGACTACTGTCCTCGAAAATTGGCTTCCTACCGAGACTCTCCGCGTGACTCTGCTTCCTGCCGAGAGCCTCGGCAGGAAGCAGAATCACGCGGACAGTCTCTGCGGGAAGCCATTTATCATGAACAGAAGTCTCGGCAGGAAGCAAGAGATCGCGGACAGTCTCGGCGGAAGCCAAATATGATGAACAGTCTCAGCAGGAAGCGAAAATTAGCGGAATCGATTATACCATGTGTGGATACACCGTCATGTTTTCTGGCATTTTATAAAATATGGGTACACCATGTCCCCCATTCAAGATTTTCGCCATTTTGTAAAATATGGATACACCTTCCTGTTTTTCCACCATTTTATAAAAGAAACAAGAAAAAGAATATGGGTCTGCTATTTTCATGGGCAACCTATCCATAAAGTATCAAGGGCCCAGGAGTTACGGTTCTTGAATAACAGACCATCCCTAAAATGTTACGTACAGACGGACAGACGGAGGGACGGGCGGACGTTGAAATCCAAACCAATATGCGTCCTCAACTTCTTCGAAGTTGGAGCATAAAAAATATTTATATGATTTTTTTTTGTTTCCTTTGACGATAAAGCCATTCAGAAAGAGATCGGAGCCGTATTCATAAAACGACTTAAGCCGTTGCTATGCTGTTGCTAAGGGTGAATTTCTATGAAGGAGATTCCCTACAACTATGAAATTTGCTCTGGAGGACCAGTCTCAGCATAGCAACGACTTAAGTCGTAAACTGCGGGGACCTCGATATCAAAGGGGTATGTCTCTGCGTTCTATTCCTGGCGTCAACATTTTGCAGAATAGTGGTCGCCCATCGAAGTTCAGTGGTTAACAAGAAGACAGGATCAAGCCAACATCCGCGCCTTCGAAGTTCGTTTAGCTTTTTGTTAGAAGTAAAACTAAAGTTTAAACATTTTTAGAGGTGAACATTTCTTTCCTCTAAGATTTGACTCCCACAGACAGGACAGGCTAAAATTAAAATTGCAGATTTTCTTCCCCTATTCACTTTAAGAAAGAAGGGAATGAGCCGGGACACGAAGTGGTTGTGCGCCCAGCGCAGACTCAGATCAGCCTGGGCATCCGCCTAGTCTGATCAGAGAATTCGCTGTGCGCTGAAAGGGTAGCTGAGGGTCTAAGCTACCCTTTAAGCACACAACGAAGACTCTGATTAGACTGTCCGGATGCCCAGGCTGATCTGAGTCTACGCTGGGCGCACAATCCATTTGTTGGTTTTCTTGTGTCGCCGCTCAAATTATTTTTAAATTTTATTCACTTTCAGCTTATATGGAAGCAACAAGAACCGTAAATTTTCTAAAAGAAAATGGGACACTTAAAATTATTACTGTTATGGTACTAAAAATGGAACAGTTTGGTTTTACATTGCAGTAATGCAGCCAAAAGATGCATGCTGTCAGCCCTGGTTAACTATGTATATACAAGGGTTGTTACGGAACGAAAAAGAGCTGTTACGAAACGAAAAAGAGTCATAATTACCAAACGACCTGATGGCCATGCCGTTTGGTAACTATCACTCTTTTCGTAAATGCTCTTTTTCGTTTCGTAACATCCTTGAAAACATAGATAACCAGGTGTGACTGTTAGCATTGTAGGCTCTGAACATTCTACACTGTTTACTCATACCAATCTGTCCCAATACTTAGACTGTTGACACTGTTAACGGTAATCTCCTCAACAAAACAACCTTGTCTCACTTTTAAGACAGACATACCAGTTGACTTCGGGCAACATCAATTTTAGAGTCTACAAGAAATAAATTCCTTCCGATTAAGCATTTTCAGGGAGCTAATTAGTGAACGCGTCCACGAAGGTCATACTATAGAGTCACGTTTATAGATATAAACAGCAAAAAAAACAAAATAAAAAACACGAAAACAGAAGGGTGGAGATCACGTTTATTTAGGCTGCACGGAGATAATGGCAATTCACTGTCTAACCTTGTGTTTATTTTCCATTTTGAATAGTTTTCATTCATCAGATCTAGAAAACTTATTCTGTAAATTAAAAACTCTCTTTACATTTATAGAGATTTTAGTCTGTAAATTTACAGAGTAGGGCATATACAGTACAATTTGGAAACAAAATTGAGCCGCGACATGAGAAAACCAACAATGTGGTCGTGCGTCCAGCGCAGACTCAGGTCAGCCTGGGCATCCGCCCAGTCTGATCAGTCTTCTCTGTTCGCATGAAGGTAGTTTAGTCCCTTAGCGACCTTTTAAGCGCTTAGCCAAGAGTCTGGAAAAACAGGGCGGATGCCCAGACTGATCTGAGTCTACGCACAACCACATTGTTGGTTTTGTCGAGTCGCGGCTCATTAATGATATTCGTGTCGATTCTGTTCACAAAGCTGAGGCCCTTCTTTAAACACAGGGGAGTTGGATGGTGAAAACAAATGAGCCGCGACATGACAAAACCAACAAAGTGGTTGTGCGCCCAGCGTAGACTCAGATTAGCCTGGGCATGCGCCCAGTCTGATCAGATTCTTCTTTTTCCGCATAGAGCTAGCTAAGACCCTTAGCTACCCTTTAAGCGCTTGGCAAAGAGCCTGATCAGACTGGGCGGATGCCCAGGCTGATCTGAGTCTGCTCTGGGCGCACAACCACTTTGTTGGTTTTCTCGTCTCGAGGCTCAAATAACTTTGTAAGTCGAGATGCTAGTTGAAATAAGCATCTATTTGTAAACTCAGGATTTAAAATATGGCTGCACTAAGTGGGCAGCTTTTTTTTATCTTTTTTTTTCTTTTTTAAATAATCTTAAAGAACAAAGGTGTGCAAAGTCTGAAAATTTACAAGCTTAAATATTTATCAATTTATGGGCAATCTTTAAATATACAGACTATCTATAAAATAATGACCCAATGCACTGTGCACCACTTTCCTCGTCGTTGTTGAACCGCGACACGACAAAACCAACAAAATGGCATCCACCCAGTCTGATCAGAGTCTTCGCTGACTGCGTGGAGCTAGCTTAGACCCTAAGCTACCCTTTTAGCGTAAAGCAAAGACTCTCGAGTCTGCGCTGGGCGCACATGCCACTTTGTTGGTCTTTCTCGTGTCATGGCTTATATATTTCGGATGCTAACCAAATAGCGATGGCTACACAAAGGATCTTACTCAATAGTTGTAATTAGATAATGACTCTGGAAAAGGATTCTGTCACAGTTGTAATAGTTGTAATTAGATAATCATGAAACATCATTCGTGCTTTACATGATGGTATATACATGTAATTATCTTAAATATTGTCTACCGTAGTCACAGTAAATATTAGTAAATATTGAGACAGTACCTTTTATGTAAGGAATGTTGATCCCGATCGAACTGTTCTCTACTGGCCATCCGGTCGGGCCCATACTGCTTGTCATTCTGCTAGAAAACTGAACAGCGACACGACAAAGCCAAAAAAAGACGAGGGCGCCCAGCGAAGATTCAGATCAGTCTGGGCATCCGCCCAGTCTGATCAAAGTCTTCTCTGTTCGCATGGAGCTAGCGTAGCCTCTGAGTCTTCGCGTGGCGCAAATTATCAGTCGTGTCGCTATACAGTTGCTTTCAGGCAAGCCTGTCAATGTATCCTCCTACCAACCACTGATCGTATTTCCATAAACTAACTCTTTGCTTCGAATAAAACTGATGCAGAGAGTTTTGAAGATGAAATGCATACTGTCGCTTTTAATATGTAGAAATACATTGTAGAAAACGCAAAATTAAGCTTGTTTATGTGTATAGGCTATATTCCAATGAGTGCTAACGTCCAAAATCCTAAAATGATAATAACTATTTGCATGTCTCAAATCCCGAAACAAATATCAAAACCCTCGCCCGCCCCAACCCTTCAAGAAAGCAGGGGGGGGGGGGGGGGGGGGGGGGGGGAGGGCGGTGACTGCTTTACCGTATATCTTAGACAATTAGAAATATTCCAAAAATAAAGGTATACTTCGGTTTCTTTTTATTCGTCAACCTGGCTGAATTTGATAACAGACCAGACTGAAAAGCAAGACAAATATTGAAGCCACTAGACAGTTTATTCTTTGTCTTCTTTTGTGATTACACTGTAAAAAATTTCCGTAGATTTTATGGTAGAATACTTGGCAACCAGTTGCCAGTCAATTTTTCGTTATTTTTTACGGGCGTCTGCCTATAGAACATTTTTTTGAAATCTCGATATGGTACAGGTATGTTAACTGTCCGCACTCGAAAATACCTTAATAGTGTTATATGACCAAAACAATACCTGTGTTATTCTGCCCTACTCTGCACTGTCAATAATCCGTAGATTTTACGGTAGAATAACTGGAAACCAGCTGCCAGTCCATTTTCCGTTATTTTTACGGGCGTTTGCCTAAAGAACATTATTGGAAATTACGATATTTTAGTGTTATGTTTACTGGCCGCACTCAAAAACACCTTTGTAGTGTTGAAGGACAATAGGACCAAAACAACACCTGTTCTATTCTATTCTGCTTGATAATTCCTGCAAATTTTTACGGGTAACGGGAAATGGACTGGCAGCTGGTTGCCATTTATTCTACCGTAAAATCTACGGAAAATTTTACAGTGGGCGTGATGATTCCACCAACGTTTACGGGCGTCCGTAAAAATAACGGGAAATGGACTGGCATCTGGTTGCCAGGTATTCTACCGTAAAATCTTCGGAAATTTTATACAGTTAGTAAAGCCTATGTAGGAAATGGGAGGTTGAAATTTTCTTGAAATTTGAAATATGATGCCTCTGCTTTTACATCTAATTTATATTTGGTGAGAATAAAAATCATTGTGTGTATGCGTGTGTGTGTGCGCGTGTGTGCGTGCGTGTGTGTCTCTGTGTGTGCGTGTGCGTGTGTGTATGTGAAAGATATGGGGACACTTTTGTCTTTACTTGTCGTGCAAGCTCCGTTTTTTTCTGCAATCACTAGGCGACCTAAGTGGATGAGGAAGTTGGACTCAGAATGATGTGGAGTCAAAAGTAAATGAGACAAGACGTGCACGAAACAGCTTATGTACTGTAAAAATATCCGTATATTTTACGGTAGAATAACTGGAAACCAGCTACCAGTCCATTTCCCGTTATTTATACGGGCGCCCGTAAAATTTGTAGGCACTATCAAGCAGAGAGGATAGAATAGGTCATATTGCCCTCCAACACTATAAAGGTACTTTCGGTTGCGGCCAGTAAACATAACACTACCATATCGTAATTTCCAAAAATGTTCTACAGGCAAACGCCCGTATAGATAACGGGAAATGGACTTGCAGCTGGTTGTCAGTTATTCTACCGTAAAGACAATGGGCAATTTTTACAGCGTAGTGAGGGACATTGAAACCCCAAGAAATCAAAATTCTAAATCCAGTATAAACTAAAACTGCTTTGAAGCATAGCATAAAATTATACTTCTTATATGTTCGGGGCAGCCAAAATTATCAATTTCCCCACACAAAACAAACAACAGACAAACATTCTACATCCTAAAAATAAAAAAATGCGGTTAATGTATCTATATTGGAGGGTACATAACTACTAAAAGGACGTTTAATTTCTGTCTCGACTCTGCACTCCCTTCGGACTGAATAACTGCTGCGCTGCAACACGACAAAACGAATAAAGTGGCATGTGCGTCCAGAGAAGACTTTGGTCAGCCTGGACATAACTCACTAAAATTGTTACAACACATTTTCTCAAACAAATGATCAATCTCAAGCAAGTCATTTACTTCCGTGTTATGTTTTGATCCCCACATACGCGATGTTTCGATAATACGAAACACATAACAGAGTTTAGTATCATTAAACAGAGCTATTCAAAAGTTCCAGTTTCTTGCTTTCAGTTAGTTTGCGTTTTGAAATGGATAAATAACACCACTAATGTATATCAGTTGATACCAATTTTATAAGCGTGCTCGATCTTGCTGTGCACGCATTAGCTTTGAGATTCTCCTACTTTGCACGAATCAGCTTTGAGATTCTCCTACGTGTACTTTGCACGCATCAGCTCTGAGATTCTCCTACTTTGCACGCATCAGCTCTGCGATTCTCCTACTTTGCACGCATTGGTCAGCTTTGAGATTCTCCTACATGTACTTTGCATGCGTCAGCTCTGAGATTCTCCTACTCCGGGCTTTGCACGATTCAGCTTTGAGATTCTCCTACATGTAAGATTCTCCTATTTTGCATGCATCAGCTTTGAGATTCTCCTATTTTGCACGACTCAGCTTTGAGATGTTCCTACTTTCCATGCATCATCTACGAGATTCTCTATGAAAACATCAGCTGTGAGATCTCATTTCGCACGGGGCACATTCTGCGTTCATACCACCATACAGCTGGGGATAATTCTCTATGAAGGAGACAATCTCCGCACTGGGCGAATATCTTCGTTTTAGGATCTAATTTCTCTCATAAAATACGCACATTCTGAAACAATCAAATGTCCCTCGATCAGAGGAATGTCTCTCGTTTTGGATATAAAAATGTCTCTGATTCGGAGGACAAGCTCCTCATCTTGAGACTATGTGATAAAATTAAATATTAGAATGCTCGGTGCAGATTACTTTTCAAAAAACGCATAATTATTAAAACCAAATTGGGAGACACCAGTCCAACCAAATCTATTTTATCCGTTGTTTCTCATTGCGATTACTACAAAAATGCGTGACATGCCCTGGTCTACTTTCAGTTTCCTGGTGATTTTATTGTTAAGCATTGTTTGTTGTGCGATACATTTGCAAGCAGAACATATCAACTGGAATCTGAAGTGCGATATTGAGGTCATTTCCTGCCTCCCGATAGGAAGACAGAATCTTAACACATCGCGCAAAATATGGTCAAAATACATTAGAGTAATTGGCAATATCCCCTGATGCAGAAAATGTCTCCATTTTTAGAAGCATCCTCAACTGCCGTAAAAGTATAAACAAGAGCTTCGCTAGCGGCGCATAATACGCCCGTTTCAGTGTCAAGAAGGAGTTACAGAATGAACAAGGTTGTTTATAGAATGATGGACAGGAGACAAACAGGGGAATCAACTCTGTAATTAATGACTGCAATGTTATTAAAACATCTAACACATCAAACACTATTAGTATACCAAAAATCAGCTTCCAGGGTGAAGTAGTTCAGAAGTTATGAAATGCCAGAGTCAAACATGGGAGATAATTTATAAACTATGTAAACTAGACTACCTTTCTTGGTCATAATACATTCCCTAAAACAATATACACATCACCATACAGTTTTGTTAAAATATTTCCAACGGTTAAGGAGTTACAGAGTAAAACAGAAATTGATGCAACGGCAGCTAATTCAGATAGTAAGTAAGACAGAGTTGTGGTTCATGCTCATGACAAATTACCCCATTATTATACACATTCCTACAAAGTTTCATCAAACTATTTCAAAGGGTTAAGGAGTTGTGGAGTGAATGGGGTTAGCCTAAAAACTAATCAAAGGGAAGTTACTCTAAAATTAAGTAAGAGGGAACAACCATTCTTATATGTGACACACCAGGTTGTGATCATGCACATTGATAAAAAAGTTTCATCACGATATTTCAAATGGTTACCAAGTTATTGAAAGCACAAGGTTAGTATACACAAATATAGCCTGAAAATTCCAATCCGAAAGGGATGCAACTCCGAAAATAAGAAAGGGAGAGCAACCATTGTTATACGCAACACATTGTCAGACCCTCATACACATTGCTATGAAGTTTCATCAAGATATCCCAAACGGTCATCTAGTTATGCCGCGCACAAGACTAGTAGGGTAAAAAATAATCAAAGGGCATAACTTGGAAACTAAGAAAGGGGGGGGGGGCAACCATTACTGTACGCGACACTTTGCCCCATCCTAATATATATGCCTACAGAATTTCATGAATATATCTCAAACGGTTATTGAAATATGGTGCGCACAAGAAGGTTGATGGACGGACGGACAGGCAGACAAACAGACAGAAAGACGGACGATTAGCGCCATGCCATAATACGTCCGTTTTTTTTTCAAAACGGGCGTATAAAAAGGATACAATTACGTCGCCGCATAGGAAAGCAATGTCACCCCGCAAAATGTTACAAAATATATAGCAACGCAAACTTTTGCGTCGAATTCGAGCAAAATGTTATAAAGGTATAACATTTTGCGTTCCTATAATCGTTATAACATATTGCGTTGTTATTACATTTTGCGGGATGAAGAAATTTATAACATTTTGCGTTTTTATTATTATTGAGACTTGACGCTAAATGTTATAAATTTATAATTAAATCGCAAAATGTTTTAAACTTCTTCAGCCCTACACGCCCATACTTACCTGTCTTTGAGGCAAACTATGCAGACCATATCAGACGCCGCATTTGCGTCTGATATGGGTCTTCACTGCTCGCCAGGTCTCCCTTTAGGACATGCTATGCATAAATGGGTTAAGTAAACTTTCTGAAACTGAACATGGTGTATATGGTGTGAACTATCAAAACATTTCAGCCGCGACACGACAGAATGAAGAAAGTGGCATGTGCGCCCTGGGAAGACTCAGATTAGCAAGGACATTCGCCCAGTCTGATGAGAGTCTTTGCTGTCCGCAAAGAGCTGTACTCCTTGGCTACCATTAGAGCGCACAGCGAAGACTCTGATCAGACTGCGGAAGCTGAGTCTGCGCTAAGTTTTCATATTCTGTTTTGCACTGAATATCTATAGTAGCACATGTAGGCTTTTTCAATCATAATTAAAACAAGCTTAATGTCATTTGTTGGTTATTTTTGTTTAATACTAGTATTCCATAGCAGGCGCACGAGGTTTAATCAACATTGAATTAACGTTGTTTTTACAGCATGATATTGACTCAACGTTGAGGAAATGTTGATTAAGCCTTGTGTGCCAAGTGAGTTATTCTTTGCCTACCCCCCTTTTTCAATTCTGTCTTCGTTCTAAAAATGTATCAGGATTTCAATTACATACGCTCGTATCAATGACATATCAAATTCAGTAAATAATAAAGCGCATTGAGCTTTGAAAAAAAAATGCGGAGTAACTAAATTGTTCTCCCATGGCGCAGTGGATAAAGACAATCCAAAGTTAACTTGAATCAGAGCATAGCAAAACCTACAATAAAATATGCGTTTGGGGAAGATGAACGGGATTAACCCATAGAGCGCCCAGCGAGGGTGGATGCTCACTGATCGGAGTCTTCTATGTGCTCGAATATCGTCATGTAGCTTTTACTATGCTCGGCTTCATTTCATGTGACTTCCGATTTTACGTCCTTTTCAACAGTGGAAAAAATTGTTTATACCTGTTTATGGCAATCTGAGTCAACTTATACATCCATTTCCATCTGGTATTTTTCATTTTAATATACTTTACTGATCTTAAACAGTGTAGACCCGGATCTGTGGCGTCGGATCTGGGCCGACACTGTTTGCCAATGTCCCTTTTGTTTCAGACGTTTGGCATTAACGGATTTAGCTAATTTTAAAACTCGTCCGCCATAAACTGTGAGAAAACACTGATCGCACTTAGGCCGATAATTTGAGCAGCCATAAAGTTATCTGATGTACCACTTAGGTAGGTTTATTCTACAAGCGCTTAGTAGCGACATCGATAATACCCTAGATCAGTGTTAAGGGAAATAATCCAATTGACAATGCTGTACAGGTAAACAGGAACGATTACTCGTCAAAAACCCCGTAGAATGTTCAACATGTCCTACGTAGGTGTGGGCGTGTACGTACAAGAAATTTATAACATTTTGCGTTGTAATTAATTTTGAGATTCAACGCAAAATCTTATAAAGTTATAACAATTTGCGTTGCTATAAATTTCATAACATTTTGCGTTTTTATAACATTTTGCGGGGTGACATCGCCATTACTGCTGTAGCCATAAACCAACCGGTTGTCAGATTTGGCAACTGTTGGTTCATGGTTCATCGACAGCTGTACTCGACCTATAATATCAATGGACTTCAGATGTAGATCAACAATAAGGACTCTGATAAGTATCGAACTGAAGACTATGGAAAGCCAGAGGGGACCCCCGATTATTATTATTATTTTGCATATGTACGCTACACAAATTATAATAATGCTTAGAACTTTAATAATAATCGACAGGGGTCCCGTACGGCTAAATGTCAGAATATTATTATTATTATTATTTTACGCCCGCCATATTATTATTATAATAATGTTTCAGTGAAAAAATAATCTGCGGTAAAATAATAATGTAGAACCACGTGCTCGAGAATGATTATTTATAATTTCTTAATAATAATAATCATTCGCGAGCACGTGGTTCAACATTATTATTTTGCCGGAGATTATTTTGTCACTGAAACATTATTATTGTAGCAGTGCCCGGATATTATCGATTATTATTTTTGTTGCTGATTATTATTATTTTTAATTTTAGAGCGTGTATTGGCAATATTATTTGTAGAGTAGTTCGATTTCCCTCCCTTATAATTTTTAACATACAGACTACAGACCCCGCTTTAGCTGCATCTTAAACATACATAAATGGATACACCTGCTGGGATAGATGCCTTGCGACTGAACGTCCTTTTAGCCGTATTTCTTTTTTTTTTCGGGAGGGAGGGGCGGGGGGCGATGACGGGAGGTTGATAATGAAAGGCAATGGAACCCTGTTTACGGTTGGAAAGATTTCCGTCTCCGAGGGGTCTCAAACCCAGCGCTCAACCTACTGAGCAACCGGGGCTCTACATCCCGGCCACTCAAATCTCTAAGCCCCCGAAAACCATGGCTAACTTTTCAAATGAAAAATTGAATCTGGGCAAACTTCCGACATGAAAAAAATGCCCTGGAGCAGATCCACCGAAGTTCTTGAAATAGTCGTACTGCCCAAGGTTTCAAGAGTTGCTTCCCTTCGTAAGAAGGAAAAAATGCACTCGCTAGAGCAAACTCCCTCTCTCAGAAGGAGATTCTCCATATGAAGGATAACAACACAAACCCCGCCCCTAAAGAAGAAAATACTTTATTCCTGCAAATGGCCTCTCAAACACATTATCAGTGGGACTGGAAAGTGTTCTCTGCGCGCCAGGCGTTCATTCAGGAACAGGAGCGGCGGTAGTAGAGTGGATTACGCGCTGGATTTCCAATCCATGATGCAGGTTCGATCCCCATATGGCCGGCTTCTCCGACTTTCCGAAAGATACTTTAAACCGAAGTCCCATCTCCATATGACCTATATGTTGGTGGATTGTTTAACTCTAACTCACTTATTCACCGATGGATGGGTGGATGGATGGATCATAGGGTGAAAATATCTTTCACTTGATTTCCCCACAGTCCAATTTATACTTCTCAAATCAAAGACCTGCGTTCTTTACTCTAACCCTACTGTCAAGGTCCTCGATTTTTTAGTATCCTATCACTCATGGAAATTTAGGAGCGACAGTAGTATAGTGGATAACACGCTGGCCAACCAATCTAGGGGTCGCAGGATCGTTCCCCGGCTTCTCCGGTCCTCTAAATGAGTCCCGTCTACGTATGACCTAGTTGTTGCAGGGACGTTTCAACCCGAGTTCAGTCATCAGTCGGGGGACTTATGGATTTTCGTCACGCACATTTGTGATGGTTGGCCATGCGATTCAGATGAACTGACAGGATATCTAACCATAAGGTACTTACTTAAATTCTTAACACAAGATGTCACCACACGTCCGAAGGACGAAGCGAGATGGAAATCCATAACATTAGTTTCATTTGGTGTTATGGCTGACCATGACAAAGGCAATCCCAAATACTTTGGTTCAATCCGTTTATAAAATTGATGATGGATGGATCACTTGCGACTTTACGTCCGTTTCAACAGCGCTTCAGTCATATCAGGACGATGGGAGGATGATAATCAAGGGCTGTGTGCAATGGAACACCATTTACGGTTGAAAAGATTCCCGCCTCCAGCGGGGCTCGAATCTGGGACCGCCATATCAGTAGGTCAGCGCTTAAATAGTCTTGTTTAACTGAGAAGAGCTACGGACTTAACAAATATCAATATTAAACGTATATAGCGGACTGTAAGTAAGTAAGTAAGTAAAGACTTTATTTAACGAGGGTGACAACATTTAGCAATTGGTATAGCTAATCTTCCATGAGGCCCTCTCACGCTGAGCATTGCTAGCGGGTTACATTGACGTTTATTTTCGGGTAGTTGAATGGAAAAATGTTCGGGTTATGGCAGTCCATCACAAATGTGCGTGATGGAAGACTGGTAAGACCTCAGATTGCTCGTGTTAAGCACATAATAAGAAAAAGTTCTGATCAAAATACAAAATACAAGCTCTTTATTACGAATTTTCGGCCCTCATAGGTGCACACATAGTGATACAGAATGAGCAACCAAACAAATCTCAAGGAAAGAATTCCAAATGACAGAATGTCAGCAAAATCAGATCTGTTCAGTTCAGTTCAATTCTCCTAACTGAACTGAACAGAACAGAACTGATTTTGTTCTTGCCGTTCCTCAAGTAAATAAATCTGTAAGTTTTCATGAGCGAATGGCAGTAGTAAAAAAGTATATCACACCTTCAGTAAAACAAAGTCTGATGCATATTACTTTGATATCCAAAAAGATAGTAAGTATTGATTGAAATAGTCTATATGTCATACAAAAACTACTTTTACGATGTCGGTCAAACAAAATAAATGATAAAACCGATCACAAACTATAAAAAAAAGTTCATTATCTCCCTTGCATTTGCTAGAGCTCCATTTAGTCCTCGTCTGCTCACCTGATGGTTTACTTTACAATGAGTTTGCTCACCTGGGAATTTAATGTAAAACTAAGATTAAGGTGTGAATTTTCCCCATAATCAAAAAGTTATACGGATCACTGATTTTTGCTTTGCATTTATGTCTTTGACGTGTAACTTGCATGACAAATGAATTTTCAAGTGTTTCTGTTTATGTTAGTACGTTAAACATACGTTGACGTCATTGTTGAGATTAATTGTAAATTATCCTCAAATGGATAGTTAAGATAATGATTAATTGTATACATTTTACACCTTTTAGGCTTACATTACTTACATAACAGACAACACTGAATAGTTTTGACTTTATGTATGTGACCTTGACCGCATTTCAAGGTTATTGTACACTATCTAATCCTTTAAAGGCCCCATTGCTCTATCAGCAGGAAAAAAATTATCATGAGGTATTGCTGCAAGCTTCTCACTATAGTTTCGTAATTGTAAATGACCGTGATTAGCCAGCTTTAAAAAAATAAAACATCCTTGAGTTTCGCATAAAAAGGGTTTGAAAAGTTATTTGGGTCATTTTAGTTGGCGACTAAAATGACCTACTTTCGATTTCATGAAATGGTAAAAATACAATGTACAGGCATTGAGTCCCAATCACTATCCCGCCTATGTTTATATAACATTGCTAGACGGGAAACCAGAACAGGTAATTGTATTTTGTAGAGCGATTTGTTATTTTTCAAAATTTTGTTTTCTCTACTTTTTACCAGTCATATATCTCAATTTATGCACACCATCCCACATCTTATTACCAAACGTGAAGATTGGCCCGCTTTTTAAATGATTTGAGTGTAGGCGTTTCTACCGCTGATAGGACTATGGAGACTTTAAGATTTCAGTGCTGCTTTTGACAATTCTTCTTTTTTGGCTTACTGAGTATCGTCCCCCCCCTCCCGCGCCCCCCCCCCCCCCACCCCTTGACCCAGCTTCCCACTCATATATATTGCGAACCTGCCATGCATAAGTCTGCTGCATAAAGGAAATGCTGGGTCTCGAGGGGGAAAGTACTTGTATCTTAATTATAGTGAAGCGTTCCCTTTTGGCTGTTTTGACCGGAAGTGTAACTATGGCTTTGCAAGTTTAAATGCCAATCAGGCGTAACAAGAAGAAAATCATTGCTTTGTATTGTGATATGCATGTATTTAGCATGCATTTATGACAAAAACTTATGGAATGAATGACCGATTTCAATATTTTTATTACCTCAAAAAATGAGGTAATTAGGGTAGGAAAGGTCGGCTTGGATTATCTCCCCATGTCTTTGGGTCTGAATCACAAATGATCTGATTTCACACAGTTTACATATTTGTGGAAGCATTGCCGCTAAGAAAAAATATGCACACTTTATACCTTTAAAAATTCGAATCTGTCGTGCCGGTCAAATGGGAAAATCTTCGACTTAAGCATAGAAGTCCTTTACTCTCCTGTCCTTTAATCGATTTAAAATCTCAATTTGAGGCATACATGTAACTAACGAACCAATAAATGGAATTTCATTGAACTTCGGTAACAATATGTACCATCATAACATGGTGACGCGTATCAAGTTTTGTCAAAATTGCATCATTAATGCAAGAGTTACTGCCCTTGTATTGATTTAAAACCTGCAAATTGCCCATAACTAAGGTACCCGTGAATGAAATTTAATGAAATTGAAGAAAATAATGTATTGCAATATTAGGTTGATACACTCACAGATTTGCCAGAATAGCGTCACTAATGCATGAGTTATTGCCCATGTATTATATAAAAATCCACAAGTTTAGTCGTCACTAAATTGACAGTCACTAAGGTTAAGGAAATCTAAACCTTAAACAAATCAGAGCCATTTCGTTTTGTGGGAGTGGGGTGGGGTGGGGGGGAAGGGAGGGATAAAAATTTACCGAGTTCTCTTATTCTAGTTTAGGGCACACTGGGTGCGGATTTCATGGCCTATTGGATTGAAGAAAGTGGTCGGCCATGAGTCGCCGGTGGGAGTCTAACCCACGACTCCCTACTAGAAAGGTGAACGCATGGCGCTCCACTTTACAAAGAACACCTTCCATTCCCCTAAAGAGAACACTCAGGACACTGTAAAGAGAAGTGTTTGTATGTGGTATTTGCTTCCCTGTTCTGAACCTGAGATGAGTTTGCTCCAGTGGGAGCAGATTCTTTCCTACTCACAAAAGGAGGCAACTCTTGTGACTTCCTGTTTGGTTCCCTGGGCTGTAACGCTTTCGCAGGGGGTCTGCTCTCGAGCAAATTCTTTCATTAAGGAGTTGGCTCCGGTTTAGGTGCCCAGAGATTGGGGCGGCTGAGTCACTTCCCAGTCACCTTATCATTTATATACTTTAACATGTATGCTTGGTAAGCGAGCAGAAGTCAGGATCTGGAAATTGTATGTACCTAACATTTCGTTGGTGACAGTTGGCGTGTTTAAATGGTAGTTCAGTAGTCAGCGCGAACCCGGGTAGTGGCGTTAAAAATTCGGCATCTGAACACACTTCATTAACTTGCAGAGATGACATTAGAATAAAGCGTGCCGTCTTTTGGATCGAGACATTAAACCGGACCCTCTGCAAGGTGAGGCATCCCCTGTGCAGTTGAAAGATACCTTTCGTATACACATTGCTACGAGGAGGTTCATTCTGCAAAACTGGGGTGTACATCGTTCACCTGCTCATAATCCTCGAGACAGTATACATAGAAAGAGAACTTCTAGACATGGTATGTGGGTGCACCTCCATAAATTTTCTTTCCCGGTCGACAGGAACCTTCCTGCGGTCGGTCATTCTGGGTTGGATTGAGAACGCCAGTTTCTTAGGAAAGAGACTTTTCCTTTCATTTAGCCCCGATTTGGGACGAGAGCGCACTGATGTTGTGTGACCTGTTAGTAGTAGTATTTCAATTCTCATATCGACGTTGCCCCCGCACCTCAGCGGAACGAAGCCATAGCCGTGTGACATGTTCTTTTCTGTTCAATTCTCGTATCGACGTTACCCAAGTGGCTCAACGGTACGTAAATATAGTTGCACACACTTGGCACACTTGGCGCCGTGTGTCCGTCCAAGTGACTTGTTCGTCATCATCATATTTCAATTCTCATATCGACGTTACCCCCGCACCTCAGCGGAACGAATCCATAGCCGCAGTAACGGGGCGCCGAGCGTTTGTCATCATCATATTTCAATTCTCATATCGACTGCCGAGCGTTTGTCATCATCATATTTCAAGTCTCATATCGACGTTACCCCCGCACCTCAGCGGAACGTATCCATAGCCGCAGTAACGGGGCGCCGAGCGTCCGTCCATCCGAGCGTTTGTCATCATCATATTTCAATTAGATACTTTATATTTAAAAAATGATTTGATTAAATATTTTCAGGTAGACTTCTTTCAATAGAAAGTCATAAAGTTTTATTACTAAATAAATGTACCAAACTAAACATTAAGACTTCTGGATCCAGAAAAATTCTGTATATGAAATTTATACTTAGCTTGATACATTTATATAAACACAGTCTTAATAACGGACAGACGGACAGAATGTCAACAGCAGTTTCTACATACATGTATCAAATTACAAGGGAGACAACTCGGACTACTCCAAAAATAATAATGTTCTGGTTCTGAAAAATAATAATCTATATAGCATCCGGGCACTCCAAAAATAATAATCTGCTGTTTCTAATTTTAGAAACACCACATTATTATTATATTTGGGGTGCCCGGATGTTAACGATTATTATTTTTGGAAACAGAACATTATTATATTTGGAGTGCCCGGATGTTATAGATTATTATTGTGAAATATAATCGGCGGCAAAATAATAATCAGCAACCACGTGTTTGTGAATGATCATGATATTGACAATATGATGAAAATTATTCCTACCGACGATTTTTATTTTCGGAGGATAATCTTTAGCCCGTAGTAAACCTAACTATATAGAGTGGTGGGTGTATAATAATAATAATAATAATAGTAGTAATAATAATAATAATAATAATTGAGTCTTAAGAAGAATCTCAGATTTTGCCGTATGGGACCCCTGTCGATTATTATTAAAATTCAAAGCATTATTATAATTTGTGTAGCGTACATACGCAAAATAATAATAATAATCGGGGGTCCCCTCTGGCTTTCCATAGAAGACACTACATTTATGTTCATAAAAAGCAATAATAAGTATTTTATATATAAATGAAACTCAAATTAAGGGAAAAACCCAAACAATCAAGCAATTTTTTGTCCAATTTGACACACACATTTAACTGCATAAATACCGTGTTTGTGTCAAATTGGACAAACATTTGCTTGACAGCCTAAGTCACAAATTTCAAGTTGTAATGTTTAACAAGAAGCCCATGAGGTCTTGACTCGCTCATCTGAGTAAAAAGGTGTCATCATTTGAACAAACTTGATAGTTTGAAACTGTCAAAATATAAGAGACATTGGTCAAAGGTTAACCTCCATTACTCAATAAAATCTCATGTACTCATTTAGTTAACTGTATTTATCAACTTTTGTACTAAAGTCGTCAACAAGTTCTATGATCTCTTATGTTTAAGCAGTTTCTCATATAAAAGCGCCAGAAAACAAATTTGACCTTGCCGCAAAAAAGTCAAGGTCAACCCAAGGTCATCATTTGAACCCTCTTGGTAGTACTCGGGTCTCCAATGCTACATACTAAGTTTAAAGGCTATCCGTTCTGGAGAAGAAGATTTTTTCAGGGTTTTACAATATAAGGGCATGGCAGCCATGTTGGTCTTGTGACCTGAACCGCTTGAACAAATTTTCATTCCCGCAAGCCGTGGAGGCTCTTTTTGAAATTTTGTTACAATTGGCTCAGTGGCTTTTGAGGAAGGACTTGTTTGAAATTGTCGAAATATGAGAGACCTTGTTCAATGGTCAAAGAATAACCTGGACATCTCGTACTCACAAATATTCATATATTCATTAAGATGACTGTATATATACACCAAGTTTTAGGCCAAAATCTTCAATTATTTCGATTAACTCTTATGTTCTAGCATTTTCCAATATAAAAAACACCAGAAAGAAAATTTGACTGTGCAATGAAAAAGGTCACAGTCAACCAAAGGTCATCCTTTGAATACCCTTGGTAGTACTCGTGTAACCGATGCTACATATGAAGTTCAAACTATTGGTCAACTGGTTCTGGAGAAGAAGATTTTAAATTTTACCATATATGGGCGGGGCAGCCATGTTGGTCATATGAACCAGACCATTTGAACAATATTACGTTCCCACAGGCCCTGGAGGATATACACAAAATTTCGTTACAATCGGCCCGGAGGTTTTAAAGAAGAAGTCGTTTGAAATTGTGGACGGACGACGAACGGACGGACGACAGACGACGAAGTCTGCCTATACTATAAACTTCCCCGGAGCGTCTGACTCAAGTGAACTGAAAACAATAGTCCTATTATAAAAAAAAAACATTCAGCCTTATTTGGACATTTCTCAGACAAAACTGTTACAGTAAATGTAGCATCTATGACAACCTTAATAGAGAAAAAAAAGTTAAATTCTGACATTTCCGGAAAGACATAATTAAGACAAATAATCTATATGAGATATTCCTATACAAGTATTACTCCATGAATATAGTGTCTCGGACAGCTTAAACATTAAAGCAGAAAAATGCAAAGGTTATAAATATCCATATTGAAGTCTGGCATTTCGACAAAGGAGCATTCATGTAACTAAGACAATTCACATAACATGACACAAAGCCAAATGTATTCTTTGAGAAAACTGAGTGGTTTATTTCAGCAATAGTTCAAAATACTCGTAAGTCAGAAAAAGCGATAAATTCCGGCGTTAGTGGTCAAATACGAAACCAAGAAAAATAATAAAACATGAAACCATTCCTATAAAAAGGAACGAACTGAATACAGTTCCAGACTGAGTGTGGGGTAATGTGTTGAATTAAAAAAAAAAGTAAAAATCAACAATACCCGTACCTGAGGTAAGATGATTTAGATCCTGCATTTCCAATTTAATACCCAAAAAAGACATTATATATATCTATGTACCGGGACAGTTCCATTTCCAATAAATTCTTACTTCATATAATTTCAACTACATACATGTATAGCTTTAAACAGTAGTGAATACATAAATACTGAAAATGCTTCTAAAAAAAGTAAAAATCTACAATACCCATACCTGAGTTAAGATGATTTAGATCGTGCATTTCCAATTCAATACCCAAAAACAGACATCATATATATCTATTCCATCTCCAATAAATTCTTACTTCAAAGAATCACAATAACATACATGTAAATCTTTAAACACTAGTGAATATATAAATACTGAAAGTGCTTCTTTAAAACAAGTAGAAATCTACAATACCCGTACCTGAGGTAAGATGATTTAGATCCTGCATTTCCAATTTAATACCCAAAAACGACATTTTATATATCTATGAACCGCGACATTTCCATTTTCAATAAATTCTTACTTCATACAATTACAGTTACATACATGTACAGCTTTAACCAGTAGTGAATATATAAATACTAAAAGTGCTTCTAAAAAAAGTAAAAATCTACAATACCCGTATCTGAGGTAAGATGATTAAGATCCTGCATTTCCAATTAAATACCCAAATATATAAATACTGAAAGTGCTTCTAAAAAAAAGTTAAAATCTACAAAACCCGTATCTGAGGTAAGATGATTAAGATCCTGCATTTCCAATTAAATACCCAAATATATAAATACTGAAAGTGCTTTTAAAAAAATGAAAATCTTCAATACCCGTATGTGAGGTAGGACGATTTAGATTCTGCATTTCCAATTAAATACCCAAATATATAAATACTGAAAGTGCTTCCAAAAAAAATGAAAATCTACAATTCCCCTACCTGAGGTAAGATGATTTAGATCCTGCATTTCTAATTTAATACCCAAAAAAGATATTATATATATCTATGTTCCGGGACATATCCATTTCCAATAAATTCTTATTTCATAGAAATAGATGATTTAGATCCTGCATTTCCAATTAAAGGTAGGTTCCTGTACTTTGGAATGCATCATAATTTTGATGAACTTTCATCCAAGTTGTTGGAAAGCACTTATAAAAGGGAATTAATAAGTTTCACTAAAAAGTGTAAATCAAAAAATATTAGAAAAGTTGTTTTGCAAGGGATTTCCTGACTCTGCTTCGCACACCAGTTAGCGCTATTTTTAGTTCGCGCCAAAAATAGATAACGCAGCTGATGTCATGCTGCATTGCATTTTGGGATAGTTTTAACCCATCCGCCATGCCAGGACCTCTAGGAGAGCTCACACCAAGGGAAAATTGACCTTTGGAGAATGGCATCAGAAATTGCGCATTTATAAACATAATAAACATAGTTATTTTTAGAACTGGAATTCCAACAAAAGAAAATAAACCAAAAGGAAAAACGACGACTATTTTCGTCAACATCTGACGAGTTTCTCAGTAGCAACAAATTCAGAAAAATAAGAGAATTCAATACTGCTCAGAAAAAGACGAAATTGTTTTGTGGACATAATTGACATCGCTAGCTCAGGAACCTTCCTTTAAATAACAAAAAAAAGACATCATATATATCTATTCCATTTCCAATAAATTCTTATTTCAAAGAATTACAATTACATGCATGTATATCTTTAAACAGTAGTGAATATTGAGTTCTTCTTAAAAAAGTAAAAATCAACAATACCCGTATCTGAGGTAAGATGATTCAGATCCTGCATTTCCAATTTAATACCCAAAAAAGATATTATATATATCTATGTACCGGGACATTTCCATTTCCAATAAATTCTTACTTCATAGAATTACAATTACATACATGTACAGCTTTAAACAGTAGTGAATATATAAATACTGAAAGTGCTTCTGAAAAAAAAAGGAAAAATGTACTAAACCCGTATATGAGGTAAGGTGATATAGATCCTGCATTTCCAATTAAATACCCAAATATATAAATACTGAAAGTGCTTCTAAAAAAAGTAAAAATCTACAATACCCGTATCTGAGGTAAGATGATTTAGATCATGCATTTCCAATTAAATACCCAAATACTAGTATAAATACTGAAAGTGCTTCTAAAAAAAGTAAAAGTCTACAATACCCGTATCTGAGGTAAGATGATTTAGATCCTGCATTTCCAATTAAATACCCAAATATATAAATACTGAAAGTGCTTCTAAAAAGATAAAAAAAAATAAAAATCTTCAATACACGTATCTGAGGTAGTATGATAGATTCCTAAATATATAAATACTGAAAGTGCTTCTAAAAATGAAAACCTACAATACCCGTGTCTGAGGTAAGATGATTTAGATCCTGCATTTCCAATTAAATACCCAAATATATAAATACTGAAAGTGCTTTTTAAAAAAAAGAATATCTACAATACCCGTATCTGAGGTAAGATGATGCAAATGCCACTGAAATGCTTTTCCCTGGTTATTGATTCACCTCCGTATATCCGCCACATTTACAATGGAAAAGCAATGATTTTGACATCCTGTTTGGTTTCCTGGACGCAAATTCTTTCCTTTTAGAGAAGATCTGCATCGTGAAGGGAGGCAAAAATTAAAATGGCAGCCTTGCTTTCCCTGAAACGGCATCATTGACAATATACACTATACATTCACCATCTTGCCAATCTACGTAACTAATTGAACACTGTAATCATCAGACTTGTCAAATAGAAACAAGTTCGAGCCGGAATATGGCAAAACAGTACAGACCCAGATCTGGATAAACAATGTTTGCTAAGAAAAGTGTCTGAACATGTGGAGTAAATGCGGTACTTCAAGATGAATGGATACACCTCCATTGTTTTCAGAGGGAGATCGCTTTTGTGAATTCCAGTCTGCTTCCTTTCAAAATGGGATCAACTCTTTAAAAGAAAAGAATTTGCTCCTAGGAGCAAATTCTTATCTTCAGGAGTTGAACCCAATAAATTTGGGGAAAATAAAGTAATAGGTGAGTTGCTTCCCCTAAAGCTATACCCATTCACCTTATTCCAAAACTCTCCATTCTGAACAAGTCAGTATTTACTAGCATGAGCATCTCTCTCGTACAAGTACAGCTGTGAGTATCTTAAGGTCGGATATGTCGAATCATACCATATCTTTCTTTTAATGTCAAAACTTTCAAAAACACCATCCAGCTTGTTCATATCAAAGTCTTCTTGTACCATCACCAAAATAGCAACTTCACCTTTGACCTTTTCCTGCATCACCAACAGATGTCTCATCACATGCTGCTTGAGTGTCGTAGTGTCACCTCCAAATATATCTAAATTACAATGGAACGGCGGATTCGGAATGGGAAATACTGTCCCAAAGGACAGCAGCCCGGAACATTTGCCGTTTTCATTGCGGATATCAGAGAATACGGAAGTATATCCCTTTGGCCCTGTCATAAACCGGATATTTGAGGCAATCATTCTTAGGGGCAACATATCAACTATCATACGGCCTTGTGGCGAAATATATTTACTAAGATCCTGAGATTGAAAGTACCTCGCGAGATGTTTGTCTGTCGCCGTTGTTAATCTCATTGCATTTTGAATGTCCGCTTCGCTGAGGGTGACCTTGTGTACGTCCATACAATAGAGTGGCATTTGCTGAAAATAAACAGTAATAATTACACTGGTCCTACTAGCAATTGTTGTGCTCCCTCATAAGAACCGCATTGCCAAGGTAGTATAATGGGGGATCACTTTAATGTTTAGGTGTATAGGTAAACCTCCACGGTTTTCCGCTCTTCATGCAAAGAATACCTTTGTGACTTCCTGTTTGCTTCTATATCTTAAAAATGGGATCTACTTTTAAAGGAAATAATTGACATCTTGAGGAAAGAATTCTTTTCAGAGTTTACATCAATAGAGAAAGGATGTAAAATTAAAAATCGGAGAGTTGTGTATCCATTCGTCACAAAAATAAACTGAAAAAAAAAATTGGCTGATCGTCTACGAAACTCAACCTTATCTTTTGTCCTGTTGGCGATTCCCTACTATTTCAATAATCGACCCATGCGTCTGCTGCACATGACGTTGTAATGGCGACACACCGACGTCAATCTGCCATCATGACGTCATTTCGGCGATGTGTGTCCGCTGGGTTAGATTCAACCCTAAATGAGATGCAGTACGAGATTCTCTGGTTGAACTGCAAACATCACCGATTTAATCTCATGGGTTCGCGGTTATAAAACTTGAGAATAATCTCAAACTCAAAATAAAGCACACTGATTGGCTGCTTCCCAGCATGTGCTCGGAAGCAGCCAGCAGCCAATCAATGTGCTTTATTATGAGTTTGAGAATGTAATCTCTGGGCCTAGGTTATTGTGTAAAAAGAAATAGAATGTTTAAAATAGTGTCATAGCCAAATACAGATACAAGCAGCCACTGGAGAATATAAGGACTCCTGGTTATCAAGAATTTAACGCAGGTTGACCGGGTTTTCATGTCTAATGACTTAGCAAAGACGAATCTATAGGGTACAGTAAAAGGAAAACGAAATTTGGCAGACAAGAGAAGAGTTGGGAAGACAATATTAATAAGTGGACGTGGCTGAAATGATAACATAAGAGAGATTGTTGCAGAGTATCTGGGGTGCCACAACTACGTGTACCTTGAGGTTATGGACTGACAACATGTCAAGCCCGGACATAACTATTATGTTAAGTTATTCCAATGCAATTTTTAATAGAAAAGCTTGCTCCATAAACTCTGCGTTTCTACCGTCAGCTGTTTAATACATTGCCCAGGCTTGTTAGGCTAATTCCTAAATGACAATATTATTATATGACAAAGATGTAACACACTATTTCATTGGCTAGTTTGACGTCACGTGCTGGACAATATTTTGCGATATTCACCGGCTAGTAGGTGAATATCACTTTTACGCTGACGTCATTGTATTTTGCAACGTAACGTTTGATGTACAGTAATATTAATGACGTAACGTCGCAAGATAGTACCGTTAGTTCCAACACAAATATCAAAGGAAACTATCATATGATAAAACAATTCTTGACCTTTATTTCGGTAAATATGAAGTTTTATTGACCTGCAAACATAACATACCTAAATACGTTATGTTTGCAGGTCAATAAAACTGCATATTCACCTCAACAAAGGTCAATAATTGTATATTATATATTATTATATGACCAAGATGTAACACACAATTTCATTGGCTGATCCGACGTCACGTGCCGGTCAATATTTTGTGATATTCACTGGCCAGTCAGTGAATATTACTTTTACGCTGACGTCATTGTATTTTCGTGACGTAACGTTTGAAGTAGGTTAATGATAATGGCGTTACGTCGCGAGATAATACCATGTAGATCTAGTACCATTATAAATATTAAAGGAAACTGTATTTAGAATAATCATATAATAAAACAATTATTAACCTTTATTTCGGTGAATATGCAGTTTTATTGACATGCAAACATAACATATTGACCTCCGCTTCACGTCGGTCAACATGTTGTTTGCAGGTCAATAAAACTGCATATTCACCTCAACAAAGGTCAATAATTGTATAATATTATTTTCTTACGCATGTTAAAACAAGTCTGTTGGCTTGCTGAAACGATGATCTTGAAACGGCCGGATTGCCATCTGACGCCGTAAAGGCTATCAGCTTAATGTTGTTCCGTCTTATCCACTCTTCCATTGAGGCGGTGAAATGTTTGATATATCCTTTTCTTTCATGTTTCGGACTGATTCTTCCTGCTCTTCCAACCAAAGTTAGGCCATCGTCAACCACATGGATCACTTCGAAGGCTATCTGGATAAAAAAATAGCCTAAGGTGTGTTGGTACAACTACATGTTTTCCGCCATTTTTACCGAGGGGAACAACTTCCGTGATTTCCTCTTTGCTGGCCTCCAGGACAAAGCCCTTCCACAAGGAAGTAAACACTTAAAGGAAGGAATTTGCTCCTCCAGGAGCAAATTCTTTCTTAAAGGAGCAAATCCTATTAGGACGGAAACAAAAATGCCGCCCCTGAAAGTGTATCCATTCATCCAAATTCTAGATAGAGCTTTGGAAGATTTTTCCTCCGTTTGAAAAGGGAAGCAACAAAAAGTACATACTGTCTTTCCCTAGTATCTTAACTCTTTAAGCACCAAAAAGCAGACGACAAAATTTACGTCTGTAAAAATTAAAAAAAAAAATGCCTTGTCCAAGACATTACACATTGAGAATTCAAAGACTAGAGGTACAGATTAGAAAGCTCATTGTAAGCTGTCTCATCTGGATCTACATTGTTTGCCAATTCAGCTACAATGTATAGTTTCATTTTTGGCACTTTAAGGGTTCATAGGAAGATTTTAACTCTTTAAACACCAAAAGGCAGACGACAAAATTTACGTCTGTAAAAATTATAAAAATGCCTCGTCCAAGACATTTCACATTGAGAATTCAAAGACTAAAGGGCAAACAGTGTAGATCTAGATGCGGCGGCTCATTATCAGGATCTACGATGTTTGCAAATATTGCTAATTTCGTCACTGGGGCTTAAAGAGTTAATCTGTATCTGAAATGGGAGCAACTGTAAAAGAAGGAATTTGTCCTGTAAGCAAATCCTCTATTTCAACAGTAGCCTCGTATGAAATGGAGGGTAAATATGAATTTTAGACGTTCAGATGTGTCCTATACCATAATGATAATGGTAACAATAATGCTTGAAAAAAGAGCAAAAAATATCACATTTTTATATGCAATGAAGCAATTATGTCAACGGCATTTGCACCACACTGTAAAAAAAATCCCGTTGATTTTCCTTTACTACGACGGGACAGTACCGTAATGGAAAATGACAGCATTGTAAAAACACTTGTTTTTATTCTGCCTTTGATTTCTTCATGTTTTATGCAATGCAGTCATTATAAAAAGAAAGAAAAAAGTAATTTCATCTGACTGGGTTGAACCTGTGCTTAAAATGTGAAAGTTCCGAATCTCGCCACGGTGGGCTTTATTACCTAGAAAGATAAATTGGAGAATTTGTCAGTCTCAGAATGTGGTGGCAGTCATCTGCATGTTGCGTTTGACGGAGAAATAATATTTAGCAATTTTACATGCAGAAACCTAACAAAGAAAAACTAAACATCGAAGTCCTTTCATAGTACAACGGGCGGGTGCATGAGTTTAGATGCATGCGTTTGAGTATAGAAGTGACCAGAAGTAAAAATACTTACGATTTCCTCAGCAATGACCATGACGAACGTGAGAAAATCGGACGACGACAGAAAATGGTCGTAATATGCTGGAAGGTAATCTTGCCCATCATAGACGTGGTCATGGATTTTCAAAACCGCTTCTTTGTCGGAGGGTGTCGCTCTTCGAATAGTTACGAGTTTTTCCATACCTAAAACCACAACAAAAACAAAATACAAAAATTAATTCATTCAAGGCATACAGCGCTGAACAGCGCCGTTTCAACGTCCATTTGATATTGGGTTTTCTCCGACGTTGATACGACGGTCTGTCTTTTGTCTGTGCGACCTTGAAATCTATATCTACGAGGGGATGGTAGTAAGGATTTCCTGTTCTTTGACCATCAATATTTTTGTTTATATATGACATATAGCCATTTTATTAATTTTTATGACATAAAGAGGCCCTCCTTTGAAGTATATTAAATTCTCTGCGAACAGTATAAATGCCACGCCTCCAAATCCCTCTGAATGATTTACTTCCAAATCTTCTATATAGTGTTTCGTTTTATTAAGAAGTGGACCCGTACACAACTTATATCTACATGTACAATACAAATGTGTTCAAAATGTTTCTTATTTTTTCTGTGTGCCTTTATTTTGTTTTTGTCATACGGCAGGGTTTATCTAGCAGGGTGATGGCATATAAGGGACGAGTCATTTATTATCAGGTGGGGGGGCCGGGTACATTTTCATATGGTTCACCAAAAATTTTCCGACCCTCCCAGTCTCACCAGAATTATTTTTCCGACCCCCCCAGATAGATGGCAAAAAATTTTATGACCCCCCCCCCCCCTATCCCCAGTGCCAGCTACCCTTCACACACATACCATATTACCTATTTTATGTCAGACTGACCTCAATCAAAACCTAGCTGTATGAAACACAAAGAACATTTTCTTATTCTAACAGGTTAATTACATGTAATCATGGTCTGTTTAAAATTTGTCTGCATTTCTTGCACTTTTTCTTCTACTAAAGGCCATCCAGAAATCTTTTTGTTGAATGCTTAATAATTATAACTGTAAATAATATTAAATGGGCCTCTGGGTAGTGGGGGTCTGGGGGCTGTGTTTTGCTGATGAAAAGGCACGTGGAGAGCTGATATCACAAATGCAGGCATTAAATTTAATTGAGCACAAAATCGTCTACTTGACATGATTTTATAGACACTTTCATACTGTTCTAGCAAATCAATGAAAAGTTTTGTTTTTGGATATGAGGCTGCCCAATTTTTTATTTAAGTTAATTTCATAAAGACTTTTAAGTTTTAACTTTGTGAGTTTGAAAGAAAAGAATCTGAAATTTTATGAGTAATGGGGGGTCTGGGGGCGAAGCCCCCCAGAAGCTGAGACATTTTTAAAAATGAAGACTGATGGAAGAATTCTGACCCCCCAATATGCCTAATAAAATATATGACCCCCCTGCTCCAAGGCTTTTTTATTTCCGACCCCCCCCCCCCCCAGTACATCACCAAAAAAAATTCCGACCCCCCCCCCCCCCCTAAATGTACCCGGCCCCCCAGCTGACAATAAATGACTCGTCCCTAAAATGCTTTTGTTTTTTTTCCCTCTTTGCACATAAACCGTCGAATTTTTGTCTATAACATATGAGTTAAAATTCTGTTTGCATATAGATTTTTTTTTTTTTTTTTTTTTTTGTAAATTGATATATAGAGATATATAGCATTTCTCTCTCTTTCTACCTCCCTTTACAGGGCCACATTTGTGTATCAAAGCCCTGAAAGTTCCGAGATTTACCCTGAAATGTTTCGAACTTTAAACTGATAGAATAGCCGAAATATATATCTGACCTACCTACTCATCTTATTGTGGACAGGAAAATTGCAGAAGATGGACTGGTCGCGTGATCTAAACACTGTCGCCCACATTTAACATTATTGCACAGTTGTTGTTTATTTCTTAATACACGGTATTTGTGGTTCATTTAGATATATTTAAATATTGCAAGGAGAAGAACTATTCAGGAGAAGAACTAAAGCATTCATGCTTCCGTTCTGATCCTATTGTTTGTTTCATGTTCATACTGTAATCATGTACAGTTTATGTACAATAAATATGTTTAAACTAAATATTGCAAGCAACGATTTTTTTCTGCCCAGTTCTCATAACGATGTTTCCCAGGAGGATCAACGGAACGTATCCAAACGACGCATATCCTGGCATCGCCTCTGAAAATCAGTTTGAATGCTTTGCATAGCACTAAATAATTATGTTAATGAATCTTATGATGATAATTGCTAGAAGAAACTTAATAATTGCATCTTCTTCTTTTTTTATCAGATAAATATCGAAACAGCGTTTGGTTTACACGAGAGCGTAAAAAATATACTCTGCGCACAAAAATCAGAGTACCCCAATTCACTTGAATTGTTCCGGTGTAGCAAGAATAACGCTGAATTTGTTAAATCAAGCACGGCCAAAAGTAGTGAATGAAAAAACTTGTTAAGGCCGAAACAAAAACGATACGAAATACACACTTTATCGATAAAATAAGACGATAAAATCAGCCTATGATAAACAATGCACAATGACTTGGAGGTCGCTTTATCGAGTACACATGTTTTTAAGTACATCGGATACACAGTATTAACATAATACCTGAAATGATAGGTAGGAGATGTTTATTTCATTATGACCTACCATAACATTAAACATAAATCCGCTCAAACCACATTTACATGAATTATGCAGGCTGTCTCTGTACTGATATATGTTTGTTCACCTAAGGCATATTTGTTTGGGACAGGCACTAATTGTGATACAAGTACTAGCTTTCACAAAAAGAGTGGTCCCGATGTATTCCGGAATATAGCCACCATCCGGAGAATTGACATAATAACAGCATTTTCAACACAGCCTAGCAAGTTTGCGTGATCCTCTATTCCATCAGTTTTCATAGATGGGTTAGGTGTTACATGTATATTAAAGATGTGCATAAGAATTTTGGTGAAGGAATAATAAGTTGTTGACAAAATTATATGACCCGCGACACGAGAAAACCAACAAAGTGGTTGTGCGCCGAGCGCAGACTCAGATCAGCCTTGGCATTCGCCCAGTCTGATCAGAGTCTTCACTATCCGCATGAAGGTAGCTTAGACCCTTAGCTACCCTTTAAGCACTTAGCGAAGAGTCTGGTCAGAATTGGCGGGCGTCCAGGCTGATCTGAGTCTGCGCTGGGCGCACAACCACATTGTTGGTTTTCTCGTGTCGCGGCTCATATGGCTTTTTGAATTTAGAAATTTCACTACTCTTTCCATTAACACAGGGTAGCAGTAAATTTCTCATACAGAGTCAGCATGTAACAAATCGGCGAAGTTCTGACTTTTTAGAATGTGTGAATGTGTAGGAGGATACTGGGTAGGAGAGGGTACAGGGAGAATGGACCAGGGCACGTGCGTATCACATGTGTCTTACTGGCGCACTTTAGTTAAGTTTATCTATTTATTGTTTGTTTGTTTGTTTTTGATTGTTTGTTTGATTTTTTTTGTTTGTTTGTTCGTTTGTAATCTTTACAAAAAGGAAATTATTTTGAAACTTCTTGTTTACACTGTTCCGAGGCCAAATGTGGTTGTCCGCCACATAAACTAATAGTTTCTTCCTGCTTGCTTCCTTTTTCAAATTTTGTTACAGGCCACTGCAAATATAGTCAGACTTGTCTTAGGGAAGGACAAACACGCTTGCATAAGACATGTGCTGACTTAAGACAAGTCCGTTTACTAAGAAAACAAGTCTTCGACATCGCGTCCTTGTACACAGGTGAAAAGATTTTTTTTTGTTATTTGGGTGAGCAGGGAAACACATTATTTTATTTGGGGAATCAGTGAAAGAGGTAAAGTAGGCATTTTAATGGGGAATAAGCATTTTTGTTGTGTTTTGTTTATGATAATTGAAATGATATTCCATTTTAGGTATGGACAAAATAAAAATTAGAAGAGCCACTCCTGAAGACAAAGAGGTTGTACTGCGAATAAATGACAATGTCTATGAGGGACGGGATTATCTTTCATCGTTTTACGACCATTTTCTGTCGTCGTCGGCAATGCTTCCAGTTGTGATGCTTTACGAGGACCAAATTGTAAGCCTAGACATATTTTTGGCAATTACTTGACTTAGCATATCAGTTGTCGACAGTGCAGATATGAGATTAATATTTGAGCCGCGACACGAGAAAACAAACAATGTGGTTGGGCGCCCAGCGCACACTCAGATCGTCCTGGGCATGCGCGTTGTCTGAGCAGAGTCTTCCGTAAGTGTTTAAAGGGTGGCTAAGGGTCTAAGCTACCTCTATGCGGACAGCGAAGGCTCTGATCAGACTGGGCGGATGCCCAGGCTGATCTGAGTCTGTGCTGGGCGCACAACCACTTTGTTAGTTTTCTCGTGTCGCGACTCATTTAATCCATTACCTGTCTGCCTGTACGAGGAGATAATACCACGAGCTTTAGCTTGTGGTCTGTATCCTGTACTGGTGGACAGACCTTACTGAATAGTTCTTTCAAAACTTTGCTTCTCTGGCAAATGTGGTATATGTCGCTGTCGTAGCAAACCAGAGCTGAAGATAAGAATGAGTAACAGGGATAATTCAAAGATAATTTTACTTATTTTTCAATGAAAAATACGTTGCGACCGATCATTAGAACCGTCTCGACGAGACGGTTCTAATGAGGGGTCACAATGCATGTTTTTATGGAAAAACAAGGAAAATTATCCCTAAATTATCTCTGTTACTCCTTCTTATCTGGAGCTCTGCTGAATATATAGGCGCATTTTCGGTGCACACTACGAGCGAGAATGCAGCTGTGGCGGGGCGTGGGTGGGGGTGGGGGGGAGGGGGCTGAAATTATTCATGTTTGATGGCGGGAAAGTCATGAATATTTCACATATTGACCTTTTTCATGAATTTGGTACGAAAATCTTCTTCAAATTCATATTATTCATTATGCAAACACATATTTGGACAATAGAAGGGTAAGGGTCGACTGTGCTTGCAGTAGTTGCGTGTTGGGGTTGTTTGGCTATTTTTTCTCTGATCTATCATCATTCTTCCTACTCCCTGTATTTGGGAGACGGCTCAATATAGACTGAAATACTGTCTCAAAGAGCCGTTGAACCCATAACAACTAATCAACCGATCCTATTGGTAGCAACGCCTTTGCGATTACATAACACTATAATTATGTATCTTTGCAACAGCCTTTTATAGTTTTAGCTGAAAGTAACAGTTCCAGCAGCTAATACCGGTATACGACTAATCAGGACTTAGTGTTTGTAGTCTAGTCATGACAATGGCATATTTAATACCTAAAGCGCATTAAAGGAAAAACATTGAGTTTAACTTGCAATCAGCGTATAGATCCAGATGAGACAGCTCAAAATGAGCCGCCTCATCTGGATCTACACTGGTTGCCCTTTAGTCTTTGAAATCTCAATATGCTTGCACGAAACATTTCATTTAAATATTGTACACGTTAATTTTGTCGTCTGCTTTCTTGCGCTTTAAGGTGACTGGGTACACGTTCGGGGGAAGCAATCGCCATTTTCATTTGTATCTCCTTTCTCAATGGGTGTCAACTTTTAAAGAAAGTACAGTCAACTCTCGATATCTCGAAATCAAACTTCAGCCCAAACTACTGATATCTAAAAGTAAATTTTCTGGTACCAGAAAATTTACTTTGAGATATCAGTAGTTTGAGAAAACAGGAGTTGAAATGTAAATACAAATAGGAAATAAATTCTTTGATTCAAGAAGATACTTTGAGATATCAGTGTTCGAGATATCGGTAGTTGACTGTATTTGCTACTTTAAGATACGATCCTATTTTGAAAGCCATAAGTTTTCGAGGGAAGCAAACAGGAAAGCACAAAAACCGGCGCCCTTTGCAAAAATGGCTGAAAAAAAGTGTACTGGGTCTGAGGTTATAAAACTTTAGTATAATCTCAAACTCAAAATAAAGCACACTGATTGGATGCTTCCGAGCACATTCTCGGAAGCAGCCAATCAGTGTGCTTTGTTTTTAGTTTGAGAATGTACTCAAGTTTTATAACCTCAGACCTTGATTTAACAAGGTCTATTTATTGTCTTGGCATACTATGAATGCCCTGCCTGCGCAGGGAGCTTTGTGTAACTTTAGGGGAAACTAACGGTTTAGCTGGAGTTTTAGATATGTGGGGCGGACATAGGTGTAAATCTAAAGCTTTAGATGTTCGATTTTCAGATTGCCTTTGAAGTCGGACATATAATAGACAATGGTGAAACTATAGTAAACAGAGCTGGAAGAGTGGATCCCAGATTTGAAGAGAAGGGTCTTATCAAAGTATTGAGCCAGTATTTGTTCGACTGGGGACTTTCAAACGGTGTTAAGGCCATAGTATTCACAGTATCAGATGGTTACCCGGCTCTTACAAAGCCGTCGTTTCGGAAGCTAACACGGCAAATACTGACAAAGGTAATATATGAGCCGCGACATGAGAAAACCAACAAAGTGTTTGTGCGCCAACACTGACTAAGATCAGCCTGGGTATTCGACCAGTCTGCTCAGACCCTTCGGTAAGCACTCAAAGGGTAGCTGAGGGTCTAAGCTACCTCCATGCGGACAGCGAAGGCTCTGATCAGACTGGGCGGATGCCCAAGCTGATCTGAGTCTGCGCTGGGCGCACAACCACTTTGTTGGTTTTCCCGTGTCGCGGCTCATTTAGCTGGTTGAGTTGTTCTAAGCGATGCTAGGAGATGGCTATTATACATGTATAAGCATTGCGCTTACCGTCACATCCTACGTAGAAATGATTTGTAAATTTATATATTTGTATGTAGCTTACCTGAATAAAATACTGTTTAAACCAACCACTTTGTTGGTTTTCTCGTGTCTCGGATCATATATCAAAGCACTATCCTGGCCCAAAACGTTTAGCAGAATTTGGGATAAACGTATAGAAAAGAAATACATATTAGACTTTAATGTTGTTCAGTTGTAAGTCCATATACGTTTTGCTTCCCGCGCACATGACCCCGTGACATATCTATTTTATCTGTTTCTAAAATATACAAACTTACGTAGGCTAAGTTTAGGATAAAACAAGAAATGTTACAGTGTGTAACAAATGCCCCCGAAGGCCCCTTAAACTGACCTTTGGGTCCTGGTTGTGAACTTGACCTTGAGCGTGGAGCCTGAGTCTTGCACATGACATACATTCTTATTTGTGACTGTGACCCTGGCCTTGGGCAACAAAACCATAATTTGTGAATCATCTCATTATTTTTTCCCTTTTCATGAAAATTAATGAAGATTGATTCAGTAGCTTTTAAGTAATTGAGGATAAATGAGTTGATCTTTGACCTCTTGCTATGACCTTGACCTTGGATGTGGAAACATATGTCTTTTGAATGGAAAATCTTCTCAGTAGGCTTTATCTTTCTGCAATATTTGCTTTGGTACTTTTCTGAGTAATTGCCGAGACATCATTTGACTTCTGACCACAGATTGTGACCTTGACCTTGGATTTGGGATCATAAATATTGTGTATAACACACCGTCTCATTATGGTTTACTTTTCTGTGAAGTTTGATGAAAGTCCCTTTAGCAGGTTTCAAGTTATGGCAGAGGCAAGATTTGACCTTTGACCCCTGATTGTGACCTTGACCTTGAATGTGGTAACCTAAATCTTATGTGTGACACACCTTCTCATTATGCTTCTTCTTTCTGTGAAGTTTCATTCAATTTGCTTCAGTAGTTTATAAGTTATTGCTGAGACACGATTCTGAGACACAATTTGACCTCTGACCCAACTGTGGCCTTGACCTTGAGCGTAGGGAACTAAGTTTTGTGCGCGACACACCTTCACATTATGCTTTATCTATCTGTGAAGTTTCATCAAATTTGCTTCAGTAGTTTTAAAGTGATCGCTGAGACACGATTTTGAGACATTATTTGACCTCTGACCCAAATGTGGCCTTGACCTTGGGCGTAGGGATCTAAGTCTTGTGCGTGACACACCTTCACATTATGCTTTATCTATCTGTGAAGTTTCATCAAATTTGCTTCAGTAGTTTTAAAGTTATAGCTGAGACACGATTTGTAACGGACGGACGGAAAGACGGACGGACGGACAGACGGACGGACGGTGCGATTTTAATATGCCATCCGAAGTTCCTTCGGGAGCATAAAAATAATGTAATAATATATAGCAACGGTTAAGTTAGAAGCTATATAAGGCATATGATTATAACAAAAAGCGACCTTTTCGTGTAAAAAGCGGCCCCTATCCCCCATCCAGACCCCTCCTCTACAAAGCTCCACCCCTTCCAGTCCTTATGGCTATTAATTAGGTGTTTCACATATGTACAAGCACATTAAAAAAGACTGTTAAAGATTTATGCTTTTCCATAATGTGTTTCCTGAACAAAGTATTTAAACGAATAGACGGACGGACACAGGAGATATCTGAGAACACCGTATGGTATCTTTTCTAGGCAAGGTTTTATTACCATATGCTAGCTATAGTTTGATTTTTGTAAATAAAAAGTATCTTACAGCTTCCTATTCATTATGTGACTGTATGTATTTCTTTCTTTCGTGTTTCAGCAATTTCCGATGTATTATTTGGCTGGACAAGGACTCAGTTTTTCAGAGAAAGATATCATTGAAACTACAGCACTAAGAAGTATATCAGATTTGCAACTCTCTTTATATTTTAAGTCTAAAGCATTACGGGACTATTTTTGCCCCGAGGGCAGAATGATAGTTGACGCTGTGCCTTATAAAATTATGGACGCTAATATCAAATTCATGAGACAGCCGAACGATTACTCCGCCATTTATTCCGACATCAAAGTTGAATCAGGAAGATGCACCGGACTACTTTCGTTTGGACACAAGTATCCAACCGCGCAACCGCAATATCAGTACCGGCTGGATGTTTTTGGAAATGACACAACGACAATACGAATTCATATAGTGAAACATTTAATAAGATTGAAGGAGAACACAAAAGGAGTAACTGCAATGTTAGTTTATGTGCCAGAGACATTTTACCTTGAAAAAATTGATAAGGTCTTTGAAGAATATGGAATTTCAAGACGGCCACACAAGGATCCCAAACTAAAATCTCGTCAAATATATGCATTTGAAGGCTTAAATCAAAAGCTAGGAAATCTTTAACTATTCAGGTGTCAGAAAGGGAAAGTCTACAACTTTTACGACTGCAAAACTTTGGCTCTATCACAAGGGCGTAGCTACCTATACGCAAATACGCAAGTGCGTATTGAAATTTTGTCAAAATTGACAAAATTTCAAAACGCACCTGCATATTTGCATGCTGAAAATTTATAAATTAGACAAGATTTCAATACCAATTACCAAAGTGGCTGAAATACTAGCTTTCCCTTCAAGAAGTAGAGAATAAAACATGGTTGTGCGTATTATGAAATTGCCCCTAGTTACGCCCCTGCAGTATCATATTGAGAATTCAAAGACTTGAGGGCAAACAGTGTAGATCTAGACGAGGCGGCTCATAAGGTTCCGTATTATCTGGGTCTATGTTGTTTGCAAATTTAACTCTTTCAATTTCTGGCAATTTAAGTGTTAAAGTTATTTATATTACATGTTTTCTAATATTTGAGAAATAGATGACCAAATTTCTTTAAACGGTTTTAAATGGGTAATTTTATATCCTATTGATGATGTTCAGGTGCCAAGGCTTTCGACGTGAAAATATTAGCACGGACACGCTGACATCGAGTTCGGTGCAATATATTACACTGCATTGTTTCTAAATCAAAACATATAACAGCATCGTTTCGTCCAAAGAATTTGTGATTCAATCATCGTGCTCCCAGTTTGGCCAGTGAAGTCAAATATGACTATGCGAATGCTTTATTCACAAGGACCGTCTGACCCCAAGGTTATATAGCTTTTTTTCACGCTCAACTCATCTGAGCAGGAATATTCAAACCCAAATTAAATAAGTCCTCTGCAGTTTGTAGAGATGTAATTTTTTTAACTGTTTGCCTTTCACATACTTTCTCTTTTCGGAATAATACAACAAATTTCATTTAGTATTTTAGTCAAAATTAAAATTTGAGCACAATTTCAGCTGAGCATGTTAAAAAGTTTTATAACTTTGGGCCTGAATAGAGTTTGTTGCTAACTCAGCCCACTGCCAGAGCAAAACGTCTACCCAGACGCCAAATCGACAATGTGATGGATCAATTACAAGTTCTATACAAGCCATAAGCTTCCGACCAAATCTATTTCACGAAGACTGTACTCGGAATGTGTATGTCATAATTAAACACATTATTGTTAGAAGCAATCACAAGTTCTGCCCTGGCCCCGAGGTTATAAAACTTTTTTCGTGCTCAACTCAGCTGAGCATGAAATTTCCTCTGCTGATAAATATGAAAATGCCAACTAATGTTGGCATTTTCATATTCATAAGCAGAGAAAATTTCATACTCAGCTAAACTGAGCAAGAAAACAATTGAACTTATAAGCAATTTGCTATTTATTAGCAGTTAAAATTTTATGCTCAGCTGAGTTGAGCACGAAAAAGGTTTTATAACCTCGGGGCCTGGTCGCTCAGTAAGTTAAGTGCTGGTCTGCTGATCTAGCGCTGACTGGTTCGAATCCTGCAGGTGGCGAAATTCATTTCAACTTTAAACGGGGCTGCATTGAACATAACCTTTCCTTATCACCCTCCCATCGTCCTGATATGGTTGAAATACTGTTGAATAGTACGTAAAACCACGAGTCATCCAGGCATCCAGCGATCCAACCATCTGCGCACTTCAGTTTTATTGACATACTGAAGAGTTAACTGCACAACTAAAGTGGAATAACATGTGCCATCTGGCAGCATTATGGCCGGGGTGTATTCCCAGAGACCTTCTGAAACAGTCCCAAGCTAATTCAGAGAGACCTTCCTGTTTGTAAGCCCATCCTAGAATATTTAGAGCTGTTTCTTTGTGGCTGATATCAAATGCTCTCATTGTCCACAGCATATTCGCAATATCAGATACTATTGCCAACTCCATGTCAAGAGATCTGTGGTTGAGATAAAGCAGAAAATAGAACAGAAATCGTCCATCGACAACCGCCCAGTCATACCAATAAAACATGGCTTTGATTCTCAAGTCAGTTGGCATTGCAAATGAACGGATCATTTCATAGCACAATGCAGTAGGCGTCACTGCACTTTCCGTTGGAACAAACACTACGCAAGGAGTTAGAAGTTTCTTCAGGATTTCTACACTTGAACAGCTAAGGCATTGCGATGCTGGTATTTCCGGACAAAAACGCGGATTCAGATTGTCACAGTTACAAATCGGGTAGCCTAACTGACTTTCCAAAGGCCCCAAGACATCTAAGGAGGCATGATAGTATCCTGCCTTATACAAATGACAGGCCTGCTTTAGCTTAGATGAAACTGAATCTGAAATTTGAGAAATATGAGTCCACTTGTCACTGGACAAATAATTCCATAATATGGAATTATTTGTCGAGAGACAAGTGGAATCAGAATTAACTGTTTCTTTTTGCAATTTTGCCGCAGCGGCAACAAGATTGGACATGAGAGAAGTTTCTAAGAACGGCTGGATCAGATTAGCTGCACTCTCTGTATGTTCATTGTCATGGCGTTTAACAACAATTCTCTCTCTTAGCTTCCGTATCTCATTAAATACTGCTGCAGCCAAATCGTGTACGTTTTCTCGGAAGCATTCCTTAATGGCAGCATTTCTGGTAAGTAAAGCTGTCTGGACTGATGCTATTTTTAGCTCAACTTTTCTAACATTCAGTGGTGCAGTTCTCAAATTGGGACCGCTTCCAAGGATTGAGCATCTCGAAGTAATCATGCGTTCCAAACGTGATCCAAAGTGGTCTGTTTTCAGGTGTAACAACCATTTGAAATCTGCGGTCGTTATGTCCTGGAATAACCCATCAAGGCATGCCAGGGAATTGCTTGTCAAACGTCCTTTGAACATGTTTTCATTCGGTATAAAATAGTTTGGACACACTCCAGTTTGGCTCATGGTATAAAGCATGTTCAGGCAACAAGTCAGACAAGCCAGAAGATTATCTGGCTTCCAAAACTGAGGTGGTGTATTTTCAACAGCAAATAGCATGCATGTTTTGCAATGATACGAACTGAATCCACCATGTGGTAAGTTTTTATTTACGAACTCGTTCTTCATTAGCTTTAAAACAACGAAACATTTAAGTTGTGTAGAATTGAAGTGGCAGACTAACATTCTCTCTTGATATGAAAATGACATTCTCCATAGTAAAGGTTCCTCATTGCTGTCGGGATGACCTTTTGGAACGAACAGACACCCTAATGCTTCACATGTTTCCAACACCTCTGGAGTTGGCCAGTCATACTGGCGCTTTCTACTAAGCCAGCCTTTCGCAATATCTGGTATGCTTTCGCACTTCAAAGCCGGTACCAAATCCACGTCAGCCGTAGCGGGTCTGTCTTCAACAGTTAGAGCTGGGCCATGTCTGCTATCGTATACTTTCGGTATGACACTCTGATCAAATACACATAACAATCTTCGTTCTTTGTCTCTACATACTTCCAAAACTTCGCCCGGAAAGTGTGCCTTGTTAAAAGTTGGCACTACGGTGTCACTGTAGAGAGGGACATTATCTTTAACCAACTGAAGTTTTGTATATCCAGCCTGAGTGGAACTATCATATACAGTCAGAAATGCTGTTCTATTACAATTCCCTTTACAGTTTGTAATGACTGGATGGTCGTTCAGTATGGCTACACAATCAACATCGGAATCCATTCCTATTGTTCGAGATCCTTCAAAGCTACTTCCAAATTTAGCATGTGTTATACTTCGGCTCCCCGAAAAAGTCATCATGGTTTCATCAAAACTAGAGTACTCGATCCATGCATTTCTCATGTCAGTAGAAACGCCAATTTCCTCTAGGACTCGGCAAACTCTGAGAGACAAGGACTTATAAAAGTCTGGGAGATTGGATGGAAGCTCTACAGACGCTGTAATGTAAAATAATCAAATATTTTAAACACGAATTTAAATGAATTGAGAATAATAATTTGTTTGAGAAAATCTGAAGTTTCTGTTTAAAGAATTTCAGTATGTAATGTCACTGAAAAATTGGCGGAGCATGACAATCTCTATTTGCCATGCTCCTATACCAATGACGTCATAGATATGCTACCGTAGCAACTATGGAATTTCCAACTTTTGTGCTTTGTACATTGTCAGAATGGCTTCTCGATAACGTCACTTTGACATGAATATGGACCCCTAGTAATGGTAAAAGATTTATGACGCGTATTGAAGCACGGCATACAGTTTTTGCTATGCTCCATCAAGTTTTCAGTGACTACAAACTGAGATTCTTTCAACAGAAACGTCAGATTTTCTCAAACAAATACATAATCATTCTCAAGTCATTCAATTAGTGTTTTGAAATAATTATCATAGTAAGATATAACAGGCAATGGCAACTACCAAGGTACTACATCATGTTACTAGTCTGCTTTTAATGTGAACTTTCAGGGGAAAGCGGCTATGCCAATTCTGTGTTTGCCTCCTTTTTACATTGGAATCAAGTCTAAAGGAAAAGACTTTGCTCCCAAGGCAGCAAGTTGTTTTACGAGGAGTCCCGCAACTGGAAGGCTTTCGTCTTTCAAGTAAGGAAACAGGAAGTCATGAAAGTTGTCTGTTCTTGTAAAATGACGGAAAACTATGCACTGTAAAAAATTTCGTACATTTTACGGTAGAATACCTGGCAACCAGCAGCCAGTCAATTTCCCGTTATTTTTCCGGGCATATGACTGTAGAACATTTTTTGAAATCTGCAAATGGTAGAGTTATGTTAACTGACCTTTCTCGAAAATACCTTTATTGCGTTGAAGGGCCATATGACCAAAACAACACCTGTCTAGTTCTACCCTACTCTGCGTGATGATTCCGCCAATGTTTACGGGCGCCCGTAAAAATAACGGGAAACGGACTGGCAGCTGGTTGCCAGGTATTCTACCGTAAAACCTACGGATTTTTTTTTACAGTGTGGATGTGTACCGAATTAGCCTACCTTTAATATTTTGCCCCATTATCTTTTTTAAGGTTTTTAATCAAAAACCTAAAGGTAACTTAACATTTAATTTTACTGATATATAACCTGCAAAAAAATGATACAGAAAGGTATAAGACTAGTTTCATTTTCATAAGACTCATATAAGAGTCATGCATGTTATTCATGCATTTATACTAATCCATATTTTCTTGAATGTTGGATAGGAAAGCATTCGTTAAAGACAAATACTCTCTACTATGCAGAACACCCCCAGTATTTGTTGGTTTTATGACCCTGTTATGTCATTACCTATGTGAGATGGGGTATTTCCTTTGATGAAATGGCAGTTCACTGTACTGTTGCATAATAGGATTATGGCAGCCAATATACAAGAATATTTGTCTTTAAGCCTTTCTTCAAATATGCTTGGATTACCTGTTTGGAATCTTTAAACGTAGCCCCATGTCGGAAGGGGACAACTCTTAAAGAAAAGGATTTGCTCTCTAAAGAGAGCAAATCTTTTTCTTTGAGAGTAGCCCCTTGGTGAGAAGGGATGCAACTAAATTTGTATTTCCATATAAGAGTGGTCTCCATTTGAGGATATATGAGCCGCGACACGACAAAACCACAAACAGGCAAGTGCGCCCAGCAACGATTCAGATCAGCCTGGCTATCTGCCCAGTCTGAACAAGCTCTTCGGTGTCAGCATGGATTTATCTTATACCCTTAATTACAATTAAACATATAAACGCCCAGGCAGATGTGAGTCTTCGCTGGGCGCACATGCCACTTTGTTGGTTTTTGTCGTGTCGCGGCTCAGTTGTAGTATCCATACCCTGACAGCACTCAACAAACGTTTAGCGAAGTAAAGTTTAAACTGTACTTCACTTTTTTTTTCGCATGACCTTTTTTTCGGGATTTTTTTTTTAAATTATTAAAGATTGGCGATATCTAGATTTCTCGACCATGGCCAAGTAGTTTCCTCTGTGACACTTTTTATCATGACACTTAAATTCACGTGTAACTTGACTCGCAAATATTAGCGAAAGAAGAACTCTCGTGAAAAGTTGGTGATTTTACAGCATTGGTGCAGGCTGTGCATCTGTAACCAAAGCAAAGGGTGCATCGCAGGTGGTTGAATCCTTTCTCCACCGGTGGCACTTCTGACAGCTAATTCTTTCCTACACGACAAGCCACATAAGAGCCACTAATTTTCTGAGGCAATATTTTATGTAAGAGTGACCTCCCCTTGGGGTTAAAGTTTCAAAAAGGGGCAGCACTGGGAGCGCAGGGCAAGCAAGAATACTTACACAGACTGGCGTCCATCTTGAAAGCTTGAGATCACACTGCCAATGGCACCTGCGGGGAAAGAAAAATCACAGAGTATTGGATCTGAGTAACATGTCATTTATTAACTCTTTAAGCACCAAAAAGCAGACGACAAAATTTACGTCTGCAAAATTTAAAAATAGCCTTGTCCAAGACATTTCATATTGAGAATTCAAAGGCTAGAGGGCAAACAGTTTAGATCTAGATGAGGCGGCTCATTATGAGCCGCCTCATCAAGATCTACGCTGTTTGCAAATTCTGCTATTTTCGTCACCGGTGCTTAAAGTGTTAATAATTGCATATCAGTGAGAATTCGACTTTCCGGGATGAAACTGATGAAACTTTACAGGTTCGAATGAGGGGTAACAACATATGTTTTATGAAACAATTTGGAAAAGTATCCCTATATTTTCCCTATTGCATATTACTGTGTTGCATGCACCGTATGTTATAAGCAGCGTCCTGATGGCGCTTAATCTAGAAGTAAACCTAGCCACCTTTACATGGTATAGGGCTAGTGTCAGTTGATTCTTTACTCAAGGGTATAATTTTCCAACAACCTAAAATGAAGACGTTTGATCTACAACGAAACATATCTTTATTACCCCAGCTCGTGCCCTTTGTCCAAGAAGACCCCCGGGTCCATTACAGGGGCAACTGATACATAATGTGGAAGTCTTAGCTGCCTACACGCAAATATGCAGGTGCGTATAGAAATGTTGTCCGATTGACAGTTTCTATCGGACAAGATTTCAGTTTCAACTACCATCAGACATACAATGTATCTTAGGGGCTCAATCCCCGGAATTTGAAGGCCGGTAGCTCAGTATCTAGCGGTTTGGGTTCGAGCCCCGCTTTAGGCGGGAATCTTTTCAATCGTAAACGGGGTTCCATTGCACACAGCCTTTCAATATCACCCACCTACCGTCCTGATATGACTGACATTCTGTTGAAAATGACGTAAAATCGCAAGTCATCCGTTCCTTCCCCAAGATTTTCCCTTAAAAATTGTGCGTATCATAGAATTGCCCGAGAATACATCCCTGATATTCAATGTTCTAAAGCAGTAGCCTAAATGTACAAAGATTAGAAATATTAGAGTTACGAGGAGCTAAATAAATTCCTCGAGATAATTCGTGCACTGAGAGTAACGTAAAATCAGGACCCGGGTTTTAGCAAATCTTGCAATCGGCTTTCACTCGACCGTCTCCGTGACTCACGAAAATCTTGTGTCCCACAAGGTAAGATAAAAGTTGATAAAAGTGTACAGAAAAATATGTATCCGACAAGTTTAACTTACTGACGTTTGTTTTATCCTAAATCTATGTCAACTTTATTTAAGGATCACCATGGTATGTGTAATTGTGTCGCATATCGATTATGTGTGTATTGCAACGTACACAAGATGTATGAAGCGCCAAATTAACATAAACTAGAAACATGATAGCTAATAGGGCCCCGCCTGTATGGGGCTGTTGATGGCATTTTAGTCATGCGTCCCCAACCAGAAATAACAATGACAGCTTTCTATTATCATGTTCCTTTATATGGTACAGTGCGCTCGACAGTATCGGATCATCGACAGTATCGGATCACTCGTAGGTTATCACCCATTTTTCTCACAAATGAAGCAAATATTTTTTACCATTATATTACAGTCATCAAGTTAGACCAATGGCAAATTGCAGGGTGAAAAGTTCGATCGAAATCTGCGGCTGTGAAACAAATCAGAGTTGTTGAAAAGCATGGACCCTCTTCAGCGGCGCTTGCATTTTGCCTGTTGCTCGTTACCTCAAAATAGATTTCGGTTATTTAAACTATCTTATCATCAGGCGATTGAAACCAATTTTGCTTTGTAATGTGTCCTAGCATCCCTACAATTGCAGGCAGACATTATTTTGATGATATCCCAGTATTTGATGAAACTAAAGACTTGAAAAGTGAGGCACTGATGTGCGACAGTAACGGATCATTATATAATTTGAACTGAAATACAGGCCTCAGCTTGAAAACTGCATGTTGGATGTATGGTCTGATGCTAAAACAAGTCATAAATCAACTACATGTACCTGAGTGGCTGCTGTGTCTTCTTTCAAAGAAGATCAGTATAAAACTAAGACAACATTCTTTTTGTAAAAACATCCACTATCCCACGCCGAGCATGGTACCTTATGATAATGAAGGATATGCGTAGCACAACTAAGCTTCTGCTAAACATTCTGAAGAAACATTCATGTGTGTTGTGAACCCAATAATGACTGGCGTTCATCTGTACACTGTTTAGACTCAGATTAAAGCCAGAGAACTCGTTGAATTACCATGTAGAGTTTATACACCGAGTGCACTGAAATATCGTTGAGGCGGAAAATCACCGGAAATTTGTTGATCCTGATCAGACACTACGGTCTACTCAGGATCTACGCTTTGCAAAGGCAGATTATGATCTTTAATGATTGGGTAGTTCCGTGCTTTGGGGCACAGGGGAATACTGAGTTTAAAAAAATCGGCATACTTGTTTTTTTTGTATACATTTAACTTTTATTTAACATGCATAACCGTTGCTGACGAAGGACCACATGAAAAATATCGTTGAAAGGCCGTAAAAGTTTATTCTGATTGTTTTAATAGGTCCAACTGTTTATGTAGCAAAACTACTGAAGCTCAGAAGGTTGGCAGAATGCCTCCGAGAAACTCACCTGTAAAATAATATCATATGATCCGATACTGTCGCACCTGATTCGTTACTGTCGTAAGACCCTCCTGTAAGTCTCGATAGGTTATCTGCCCTTAAAGGAATAAATTTGGTAAATATTTTGACATGGATAGATAGAAGGGATATTTTGCAACTGTTATGTGTCATAACATACATACTTTTAGCATTCACATACAACAAAACAGGAGTTTTATTGAACTTGATCCGATACTGTCGAGTGCACTGTATATTGTGTTTTGGAATTAAGCCTCTGGTAGAGTCATTAAGATAAACCATGACTGATTAAAACAAAGGTAACAACACCGTGAAGCAGGAAGCTCGAATTACCATTCTTGCACTCTGCACACCTTCAGATGTACCAAGTTTTATGAAATATCTTTAACAGTAGTAAAGTTAAAGTTCGGAACGATTGCTTTACTGAAAATTCTGTAAAAAAAATCATATGAAATTACAGTCCTTATTCTCTATATATCCTCTGATAATGCTTTATATTTGTACAAAATTTCATGAAAATATCTTTGGCAGTTTTAAAGCTATTGAGCAGACATTATTTCTATACTTAAAATTACAAAGGGACGTAACTCTGTTAAAAATGTAGATGGACTTATGGTTCTTATTCTCCGAATATAGTCTGACACTGTTTTGAATTTATACAAAGTTTCATGAAAATATCTTTGAAAGTTTTTAAATTATAGATCGGACTCACTTTCCATATTGAAAACTACAAAGGGGCATAATTCTGTAAAAAAGAGTAGGCAGAGTCTTGTTCTCTGCTCATTGTCTGATGATGTTTAACATTTTTAAAGTTTCATGAAAATATCTCGCGTGGTTTCTAAAAATTGCAAAGGGGCTTAATTCAGTAAGAAATGAAGGTAGAGTTATGGTTCTTATTCTCTGCACATTGTCTGATGATGCTTTACATTTGAACCTAGTTTCATGAAAATATCTCCAATGGTTTCAGAGTTATGGAGCGGACAAGTTTTCGGGACAAGTTTTCGGTACTGAAATTTGCAAAGGGGCATAATTCTGTACACAATGTAGTTGGAGTTATGGTTCTTGTTCTCTGCACATTGTCTGATGATGTTTTACATTTGTACCACATTTCGTGAAAATTTCTCAAATGGTGTCTGAGTTATGGAGCGGACACGATTTCTGTACTAAAAATTAAAAAGATGCATAATTCCGTCACAAATTGAGATGGAGTTACGACTCTTGTTCTAGCACATCATCTGATGATGGTTAATTTTGTACCAAAACCCGTGAAAATATCTCAAACGGTTTCAGAGATATGGAGCGGACATGATTTTCATACTATAAAAATACGAAGGGCCATAATTCAGAAAAAAACTTTTAGATTTACCGTTCTTCAACTCTGCTCATTGTCTGATGATGCTTTATATTTGTACCAAGTTTCGTGAAAATATCTCAAACGGTTTCAGAGTTATGGAGCGGACACAAAATGATGACAGACGGACGGACGGACGATGTGATTTCTATAGGGCCTCCGCAGACTTCGTCTAGCGGAGCCCTAACTTGAGAAAGTACACAAAGCGTTGACACAATGCAATCTGCTAATCCAGGGCCGGGGAATAACAGGTACTTTGACTTTCTCTCTGTAGAGCCCCGACATACACGCTGCGGGAACATCCACGTTAAAGGCCCCCTGCCCCAGGGGGGGGGGGGGGGGGGCTATGTTCAACGGTTGTTATCATTGTCACAGGTATCTTTACAGCGAAATCAAATGCCACGCGCATGCACGGCACTCCTTCAGGGACAACGCTAAAGTAAACAACACCTTACTTAAACCCCTTTGCCGTAGCAGTTACTAAGCCTTGGGGAAGCCTGTGTCGCAAATGACTCGTGCATTAGCTATTTAACGGTGTTCCAGAAATAAAAGTCGCCGGACTCCTTGACGTTGACTAAATCTTGGTCTTGAATGAAACGTGCTAGCTGCTAGCTCATGACGCGTGCTAGCTGCTATTTTCGGTTCTAAATCTGCTTTACACAGATGGGGATTGGTCCGACTCTATTCTCATATCACAGTATAGAATAGGGTCCATCGGTGGGAAACGACTTGTTAATTGATTATCCAATTAGTCAAGTAACCAACAACAGTTAAGCTCACCATAGCCAAGGGCTCCGTGTGAGCTTATAGGATAGGCACTTGTCCGTCGTCGTCTGTCGTATGTCGGTGTATGTCGTCCGTCAACACTTTCACACAACATCTCTTTTGAAGCCACTGGGCCTATTGGGCCTAAATTTCATCTGTAGCATCCTTGGGCTCGGGGATTGCAAGTCTGTGTTGTTTTTAGCTCACCTGGCCCGAAGGGCCATAGTGAGCTATTGTCATACCAATGCGTCCGGCGTGCGTCGTGCGTCGTGCGTCGTCACAGAATGTGTCCGTCAACACCTAAAAACAAATATTCAAACATCTTCTTCTGTAAAACTACTGGTCCCATGGTTCTTAAATTTCACATGGAGCATGACCTGACTCCAGGGTCTCAGAATTGTAAAATTGGGTCAGGTTGAAAATCCAAGATGGCCGCCGTTACTAAAAATAGCAAAAACAACAAAATAAACTTCTTCTCCAGAACCACTGGGTATATTTGTCTGAATTTTGGCATGGAACATCAGTGAAACCTTGGTATTCAAAATTGTAAAAATGAAAAAAATCTGTAGCGGAGTTTTGTCACAGTGACCTACTTTCTGTTTAAGTGTGTAATTTGGCTCAAATGCCAATGTCAGAAAATGACCTATTTAAACAACTTTAAACAACTTCTTCTCTAAAACTACTGGTCCCATGGTTCTCAAATTTCACATGGAGCATGACCTGACTCCAGGGTCTCAGAATTGTAAAATTGGGTCAGGTTGAAAATCCAAGATGGCCGCCGTTACTAAAAATAGCAAAAACAAGAAAATCAACTTCTTCTCCAGGACCATTTGGTATATTTGGTTGAAAGTTTGCATGGAACATAAGTAGGATCTTGGTATTAAAAATTGTAAAAATAAAAAAAATCTATAGCGGAATTAGGTCACAGTGACCTACTTAGCGTTTACAAGGCCGATTTTGCTCAAATGTCAGTATCTAAAGAAAATGCAACCAATTCTGACCAGATTTGGTCAGAAATGGTTCTTGAATGGAATTATTTCAATTTTGTGCCAGTTGACTATCCAAGATGGCCACCATGGGGGCCGTTACTAAAAATAGCACAAACATAAAAATGACAATTACTCAAGAACCCTTGAATGGAATTGGACGAATTTTGTGTCAGTATGTTCCTTGCATGAAGCCGTTTTGATTAATTGCGATTTGGCATTCCAAGATGGCCGCCATCTGGTGTTACTAAAAATAGCACAAACATAAAAATGACAATTACTCAAGAACCCTTTAATGGAATTGGACCAATTTTGTGTCAGAATGTTCCTTGCATGAAGTCGTTTTGATTAATTGCAATTTGGCATTCCAAGATGGCCGCCATCTGCCGTTACTAAAAATAGCACAAAACATGAAAATGACAATATCTCAGTAACCGCTGAATGGATTTTGACGAAATTTGTGTCAAAATGATTCTTGCATTGAGATGTTTCAAAAATATCTAACTGTAGACCCTTCATATTGGTTTCTGTTACAAAAAATAGAAAAATGTGAAAAGTAGAAAATCTCAATGGAGTTGGATTAATTTTGTGTCAGAATGGTCCTTTAATTAAGCTTTTTCCATTTTTTGCATTTTGGCATTCCAAGATGGCCACCATTTGCCGTTACTAAAAATAGCACAAAACATGAAAATGACAATATCTCAGTAACCGCTGAATGGATTTTGACGAAATTTGTGTCAAAATGATTCTTGCATTGAGATGTTGAGATGTTTCAAAAATATCTAACTGTAGACCAGTCATATTGGCCTCTGTTACTAAAAATAGAAAAATGTGAAAATCAGAAAATCTCAATGGAACTGGACCAAATTTGTGTCAAAATGGTCCTTGCATGAAGGCTTTTCGATTTTTTGCATTTTAGCAATCCAAGATGGCCGCCATCTGCCGTTACTAAAAATAGCACAAAACATGAAACTGGCAATATCTCAGTAACCCCTGAATGGATTTTGATGAAATTTGTGGCAAAATGATTCTTGCATTGAGGTGTTTCAAAAGTAAATATATAAAGACCAGGCAAGTTGGCCTCTGTTACTAAAAGTAGCAAGATGTGAAAATGAGAAATTCTCAGTGGAATTGGACCAATTTTGTAACAGAATGGTCCCGTTGCACAATAGCCAGGTGAGCGATATCAGGCCCATTTGGGCCTCTTGTTATTTTATGAAAATCGACTCTTTAGTTTGGTCGCTATGGCAACTTCGAGTTGCCATAGACTTATAATGGGGAAAATTGAAAAATGGCATTTTCTGCTAAGCCATTGCAGATATTTCGACAAAACTTTTATAGAAATGTTCCTTCTATTTTGGCCCACTGCTCTTTTTATTGGTTACCTCAACTTCTCAACTCAGCTAAACTGCCATGGGAACCAAAATGTAAAAATTCAACAGAAACATTTTTATTTTTTTTTATTTTTTTTTTTTTTTTTGAAAAACGTTATCTCCTGAAGCCACTAGGCTGATCCGGAACAGATTTTGACTGTAGCATCTTTGGGCTGGGGGACTGAATGTTTGTGTTTTTTTTATGCAAATCGGCTCTTTAGTTTGGTTGCTTTTGCAACTTAAGAGTTGCATTGACTTATTATGGGGAAAATTTGCAGATATTTTGACAAAACTCTTATAGAATTGTTTCTTGAGAAGTCTTCTATCAGCTGTATGTTTTTTAGCCTACTGCTTTTTTATTGGTTGCCATGGAACACAAAATGCAAAAATAGAAAAAAGGGACCTTAAATTATCTTCTCAGAAAGAATATGCTGTATGAGGCATAGACTTCATAGACATTCTAATCATATCAGCTTTTATAGATTTTATGGTTTCCATTGTCCTTGTTCAAAGGTAATGGTTGGTAAGGCAACTTAAATGAATAAAGCAAAAAAAATGGGATTCATTGCTAAGCCATTGTAGATAATCTGTCCAAACATTTTTTAAATATTCCTCGAGTTATCTTCTATCAGTCCTATATTTTTTCTGCACACTGCTTATTTTGATCAGTTGCCATGGCAACCAAAATGAAAAAAAAAAAATGAAAAACATTTGAAAGTTGTCTTTTTTTGCCAAGGCAATGAAAATTCGGAAAATAGTTATATATTTTGTTATCAACTCAAAAGACTTTGTAGGGTATTTATTAGTCTGTACAAATGTAAAAGCGATTTTGAGCCAGTATAAATGTGATGGCAATTTAGAGCTAGAGATTTTGTGAGATGTGTGGCCCGTTGGCCTCTTTTTTGCAGTTTTCATCCATGCCAAGACCACTGACTGAATTTGACTCACGTTGCTACAGTTGTTCATGTTTTTGCTTTCCATACATACACTGTAAAAATGTGTTTAGAATCAATGCAAAAAATGCAGTCCCATTTTTTTATGTGTTTAAATCGTAGCATGTTCAATTTGCAACATGTTTAGGTTTATTATGTTTAGCAATTAAACATGTAACAAAACTGGTTATATTTACCTTTTATTTTGAAAATTTCCTCTGTCAACATTTTCGTCTCTTTTTTCTTTCTTCAACGGGGAAAAGAGAGAATGGATTCATCCGAAACGCGTATCAGAATAAAACGTGTTTAGCAGACTTTGTCCGGGAAAATATTAGAAAAGGCGTACATGTTTAGCTATATGACATATTCCTAAACATGTTTACACCTTAACATGTAACCACTTGTGTTTTATAGCTAAGCGCGATTTTCACAGTGTAGAACTGTCGCGGCCTCATCTGAAATAGGGAATGTGATGTCATATTTCTTTGAGACAGAGACAACAGTTATTGCCGGACACGGAACTTAATCGCTTAATTGTCCGTTGCCTACATATGCCCGCTGGACTATAGACATTTCTTCTATAGGTTTTGTCATTCCACCAGTTTGTCCGTCCGTTCGTTCGTCCGTCCGTCATTTAGTTTACTTATACGTCAACTTTTTGCATTACCTACTTCTAATTACTCATATCGGTGTAAGCACGGCAGATTATTTTCACATTAATATGGTCCATTATATCTCTTTAGCATAATCATTTAAGCCTTTGACTCAAGAGCCAGAGGTCCCGGGTTCGATACCCGGTCCGGCCACTTACTTCGTTTCTCCTTCCGCTGATTCAAGAAGGGCAGTTGTCAGTTACTGGAGAAAGTATGTGCACTTAGTACTGGTTAACCACTTAGGAGGCCATAGACTGCCCAGGAATAGTATGGTTAGGTTAACTGACCGTCTCGACATGACCATAGCTGTTTACGTAAAGCAACAGAATAACAGCAGCAACAACCATTTAAGCCTCTGGGTCAGGATACTTGATGGAGCCCAAGCCTTGTTATGCCGAATTCTGACCTTCTGGACGGCCGTATATCCTCCATGAAACACATTTGAGCCGCGACGCGAGAAAACCAACAATGTGGTTCTGCGCCCAGCGCAGACTCAGATCAGCCTGGACCTCCGCTAACTTTGACAAAACTCTTCGTTAAGTTCTCAAAGGGTAGCTAAGGGTCTAAGCTACCTCCATGCGGACAGCGAAGACTCTGATCAGACTGGGCGGATGCCCAGGCTGATCTGAGTCTGCGCTGTTCGCACAACCACATTGTTGGTTTTGTCGTGTCGCGGCTCATTTTAGTCTTGTCCGAGTCTTTCTTGAAGCCTATTTTCATTTATTGAATTATTTATTTATATGGTAAGTTTATGTGTTTTCCTCAGGTATGGATAAAATAACCATCAGAAGAGCCACTCCGGAAGACAAAGAGATCGTATTGAGAATAAATAACAATGTTTACGAGGGACGGGATTATCTACCAGCGTTTTACGACTATTTTCTGTCGTCGCCGGTAATGTTACCCGTGGTGATGCTTAATGAGAACCAAATTGTAAGTAAAGTTAACCGTTGAATTTTCGACGCGGTCTGATCACAGCTTCCTATATGGAATGAACAGTCTGTGGACCCTGAGTAGTTGTGCAGGCTGATTTAAATACTGTATAGCACACAGATTAAATTTAAAGAGTAACTTCACTTCAGGAACTGACTGAATCAGATTGCAAACCCTATCCCTTTGACGCAAAGGCATTTATATACAGAAAATACGTTCATGTAGGCCTTTATTTTAACAAGTTTGAAAAGTTGTGGCGAGTCATAATGGTAAAGGGATACATCGCCATGTTTTCCGCGCTAGTTTCCCAAGGGAGACAACTTTTGTGACTTCTTGTTTGCTTCTCGAACGAAGACTCTGCCAAAAAGGCAATTACCACAGATATTTCGATCAGTTGTGTGAAAAGAATTTGCTTCTATGGAGCATTTTCTTCTTTTAGAGTTAATTCCCATTGAGAAGGGAGGCAAAAAATGAAATAGGACAGTTGCTTCCCTTGAAGGTACCTTTTCACCATAAAATGTCTCTATTGTCCAAGGAAGCAAACAGTTTGCTTTCTTGGACAATAGAGAAAGTTTTATGGTGAAAAGATCACCAACGTTATCTCTGGAAGTAAAGATGGCGGGAAAACATGGAAGTGAACATATATAGTGACCTTAAAATCCATTGCCTTACGCACGTCATATACTTCGAAGATACGAGTAAAAATGCTGTCTATCAGCGATAATGCTTATTATCACGAAAGTGAAGCCAGAGTGAAGTAAGGTTTGCATCTGTGTGCTAGTCAGGGTTAGTCATGGTAAGCTAAAAATAGGCTGTATGAATATACCGCCATGTTTCCCGCTTTATTTTCAAACGGGAGAACTTTTGTGACTAAATGTATGCTTCCTTGGACCACATAATTTTTCAAAAAGGGGTATTCTCTTAAAGGAAAGAATTTGCTCTTGAAAGAACGAATTCTTCCCTTCAAGAAATATCGTAGATTTAAAAGGGAGGCACAAACGAAAATGGCAGAGTTGCCTACCCTGAAAGTGTATCAGTTAACCTTAACAAGAAATAATTGATATTTCCAGATTGCCTATGTTGTTGGACAGATAATAGATAACGGCGAAGCCATAGTAAACAGAGCTGGAAGAATTAGTCCACAGTTTGAAGCAAGGGGTCTCATTACTTATATAAACCAGTACCTCTATGACTGGGGGCTGAGTAAAGGAGTTAAATCCATGGTTTTCACCACTTCAGACTCCAACCCATCGCTGAATAAGCCAGAATTTGGCAAACTTACCAGATACATTATGACAAGGGTAAGAACTTTGGCTGATAGAACTGAATTATAACAATTTAAAATCCAGCTGATTTGACAAAAGTCAAACTATGCTCTTTCGGCGTTTGCTATACCCAGCCAGTTTTAGAGAAACACAAAACAAAACTTTAAAAAACTTATAGGACTATCAAAAACTAAGGCATTGGCAGACCTGTATATGCTGAAATGGTATTTTTCATTTGTTAATTTGGCCTTCGCTTAATAGAAATAGTCTTTAAACAGGTTCGATTGAATTTTGAAATATTTTTTTTAGATTCTATTTTCATACACCCCAAACAAGTATCATTAATGAGCCGCGACACGACTAAGCCAACAAGTGGCATGTGCGCCCAGCAAAGACTCAGATAGCCTAGGCATCTGCCCAGTCTGATCAGAATCTTTGCTGTGCGTAAAAGGTGTACCTAAGGGTATAAGCTAACTCCATGTCGACAGCGAAGACTCTGATGAGACTGGGCGGCTGCCTAGGCTGATCTGAGTCATCGCTGGGCGCACATGGTCGCGGTTCATGTTTAGTGATCTCTTCGTTTTTGGTGTCACCTGAAAATTAATGAGAGAAACTTTCTCTGTAAAGTTTTGAATTGGATTGCTTTGACTCATCTCATTAAGTGTGTCACTGAGGCGGAAGCAACCACCTCTCATTAAAATGTCTTGTTTCTGCGACTACAACCACCTCTCATTAAAATGTCTTGTTTCTGCGACTACCACCATCTCTCTTTAAAACTGCCTCACTGAGTTGTTTGCAACCAACTCTTATTAAAACTGTTGCAATCAGGCAGATGAAGTCGCCTCGTTGAAGCAGTTTTAATGGGAATCGAATGAGTTTCTGCATAAATTACTGAATAGAAAGAAATTTATTTTTTTACAATAATTGATTATGTTTTTGACAACGACAGAAAATGAACTCGGATTATTTTGTTTTATCGTATGACGTCGCATCTGAGAGTGTAATAAAGCCATGCATTAAAATCGATAATCCACTAGTGGATTAAATATGCAAATTACGTCGTAGCGTTATGCGTTGACGTCAATAAAAACGTCGCTTTTTCTAATGGGGAAATCATGACGTTTTAATGCAAAATTTGCTAATAAAATGCGATTTTAGTGTCATATGATAAATAGAATCTTGCATTCGTGCTCCAGTATTATTGAATTTATTAAACTCGTTGGGAAAAGCGATAAGATGCTCGGCATAGCCTCGCATCTTATCTTTTCCCCCAACTCGTTTAATAAATTCAATAATACATGAGCACTCATGTAAGATCCTCTATTTCTTTACAGCAATTCCCAATATACTACCTCGCGGGCCAAGGCTTAAATTTTACAGAAAAAGACAGGAGCAAAGCGTCAATGCTGAAAACAGTGTCTGACATTCACCTTTCTCTATACTTCAAGTCAAAAGTGATACGGGACTATCTTTCGTCGGAGGGAAGGCTTTTAGTCGATGCAGTGCCATACAAAATGCTGGATGCTAACATTCCTTTTATGATACAACCAGAGAAATACACGGTGATATACTCTGATTTAAAAGATCGTGGTTGCGGTTGTTCGGGACTACTATCCTTTGGGCTGGTTTATCCAGTTCCGCGGCCACAATTTAAATACGTACTGAACATATTCGGAAGTGATACATCTACACTCAGAACCCACATAGTGAAACATTTATTGCGGCTGAAGGACAGAACGAAAGAAGTTACGGCTTTAGTGGTGTTCGTATCGGAGAGTTTCGACCTTGACAAAGTCGATAAAGTTTTTGAAGATTTCGGAATATCTAGACGCCCGCATAAATCGGCGTATCCGGAGCTGAAGTCGAATCAGATATACGCATATGAAACTGTGGGACAAAAGCTCACAAGTAATCTGTGAAAGAAATCTTCAGTATATTCACCAAATAAGGTTTATGGGTCCACCCCATGTTTTCCTGCTGTTCTAAATAGGGGAACTACTTCTGTTTTTGCCTCTGCGGAGGTGGACGCCCTTCAGAAAGGGGTTCTACTCTAAAAGAAAAGAACTGGCATTCAGTTTGCCGAAAAGGTTAAAAGGTTGTCAGTTAATCAATGGCGTAATTCACGTCAGTCAATCGATGACGTAATTCACGGGATTTCAGAAATTTTCTATTCCAGATGAAAGCTTCAGGTTTTGTGTTATAAGCGCGACTATAAGATTGTTTTCTCTTTCCAAAATTACCATAGGCATTTTAATCAGTTGTGCGTAAATCGGATCTTAGATATATTTTTCTCTTCCGAAAACAATCCCAAAAATTTAGATCCGTCTTCTTATATGTTCTGCGCAAAGTAGGAATCAGTACAATTCCGGAACTGTCCTGCGCAAAGTAGGAATTCTCGCTTTGTTGCGCAAAGTGGGAATTCTTACCTTGCGCAAAACAATTCCGGAATTGTCTCTGGGCAAAGTGAGAATCGGGACAACGTGAGAATAATTAAGATGTTAGTGCATTTATGTTTGCATTTATTTGTTGCATATTGTCATTTTTTGGCTAATACAGGATGACAAGCTCTCTAGTTCTTCAGAACAAATATATTCATGATTTGCCAATAACCAATACACTCAAGAATGGTGAACCTATTATAATTATATTTTACAACTTTTTCTCAAATACAAATTCCTGTTTGAATTGCCATTCCGGATATTCTTCGTTGCAAGTATTGATTCTTTCAATTCCGTATTCATGGAAGATTTCATCTGTAGTTTCATATGTTAATTGGTCCTGTGTTAGTATAAACACGCACACACTGCCCCTAACCTTCTGTCGGAGATTCATGATATGTCTCAAAGTGTGTTTCCTGATACTATCCTTATCATGACCGTAAATTTCAATATTGCATACATATGCCACTTTTTGAGCTTTAAAGACGGTTCCGAATGACAATGCCCCGTGAACTGTGCCTTGTTCAATACATACATCTGAAAATACATCTGTATGATTATTAATCGCTTTCATTATTGGTATATTGGATTCCATCGCTTTGTAGGGAAAGTAGTCCACTACAATGCAACCGTCAGGAAAGAGATGATTTGCTATATCGCTGTCATGAAAGTACGCAGTCACGTGGTCAAACAATACATGTGGTACTTCCTCTGCTAGTTGGAAATCCGAGTCCTGTAAAGTTAGTTGTTCTGTCGTCAGAAGATAGATGAAATGAAACTGAAATAAAAACAAAACAAAAAAAAATTGTAGTCTACAGTAGAATTTCTAATAAAAATGGACACCTAAGATGATAACTAGTTTTCCTGAAAATGGAAGAGTTTGTATTTAAAATTACGTCCAAATTATGTATAACGTCTAAAAGATACAGGTAGTATGGAGACAATGTAGACCCTGATCAGACTGCAGTCTAATCTGGGCCAGCACTGTTTGATCAGCCTTATCTGTTCCAATGTTCAAAATTTCTTGAATTTCTCTTTTATGTCGTTCTCTATAGTCCGAGTATCGTACAAAATGTTTAAATAATATAAACTCTAAACAGAAAAAGTGACAACATTTCGCCCTGCTCAACCCCTGATGCCGGGCCGGGTAGCGCAATCGGTAGGACACCTGACTCGTAAGTCAGAGGTCCTGGGTTCGAATCCCGGTCTGGCCACATACTTTCTTTCTCCTTCCGCTGATTCAAGAAGGGCAGTTGTCAGTTACTGGCGAAAGTACATGTATGTGCACTTAGTACTGGTTAACCGCTTAGGAGGTCTAAGCCTGCCCAGGAATAGTGTGGTTAGGTTAACTGGCCGTCCCGACATGACCTTAGTTGTTTACCGTGGATCAAATCAACCGACCAACCAAATCAACCCCTGATTTGCATTGAAATAATTCATAGTTGTGTTTTAAACTTATTCATTCCATGCCCTACATATTTTTTTTACTTTAACCGCAAGGAAAACTCTTTTTATGAAATGTTCTTCTATTATGAAAACGCATTCTGAAATCACTTATCTGGTTGTCAAAACAAATTTTATCAAGACAGAAGCGTTTTGTAGAAGCAAATTATAAGATTTGCCATAACAAGGTTGAAGAAAAAAAATATTTTTGATTTACATCTATTGGAACAAATACTCATGAAAGTTTGAAAGTTTTGGAGATTTGTCCTAAGAAGTTTTAGTGATATAAAAGAGAATGAAACAGACATATGAATAAAATAAATAAATACTATATTTACCATGGTTGTTATTAACTTGTTCTCTGATCGGAATGATGGTCTTATTGCATGTGGGTTTATGTCAGACATTGTGATTGTTTTATAGTGAACTCCCTTCGACTTCGCCCATGTAGTTCTGTAACGATCCAGAATCTTGTAGATACCTTTCCCTTCATATTCTTTGCAAATCCTTGACGCCTTACTGATGATGGTTTCTCCGTTATCAACAAGCAAGTTTGTGTTGAAGCCAATCTGCAATGTTACATAGATATCATTACGTAGTTTATTATCTTTTTTTTTTGGAGCTTCATATCATCCCAAAATGAGAAAACATATTGTATGATTTTGGGGAGGTGGTTTCCAGATAAGCATAATAAAGGCCCGAAAACAGGACCCATTGTCGTGACGGCAAATTAAGTTCACTTGCCGTGACAAAACCAGTTCTGCTTGCATCCATTTCTTTGATTCTTCTACACTTGTCTAGAAATAACATATCAGAATCATATACTTGTAACACGTAGAATGCTTTATTAGCTAGTTTGGTTCAGCCCTTATATTTGATATTTAATTTTCGACAATCAGGATCATAAACTGAACATTTGTTTTACAAAGCCTTTACAATATTCAATATATGCGTTCATCTTGCATATACAAGATCAGGCGCAACATTTTCATAGGCAGGTAGGACAAACTCAGCCTCTGTTTTTGCCAAGGCAAAGTAGTAAAGGATCGATACTGAATAAAAATCTTTAAGAGTTCCTTCAAGAGCAGAGAACACATTCACAAGAAGGAACATTGGCCATCCTTCGATCTTTCGGCTATCCAAGCCTAGGAAATCCCTCCATGCTTGTCAGAAAATAATTCAGTTTGCACCTCTTTTGAAGTCGCTACACTTACCACTTTGCCATTGTGCAGCAACACGAATGAGGTGGCATTAGGAAGGTCCATGAAGTAATCATAATACTCTGGAAGGTAGTCCAGCCCACCATATACGTCGTCACGAATGTTCAATACGTCATCTTTGTCAGCGAACGTGGCTTCTCTTATGGAAAACTCTTCCATTTTGCTTAAGTGATGACTAGAAAACTACCGCTCATGTGAGATATGAATTCAAGGTAAATTATTAAATTTTAAGGGGAAATAACTCCGGTATTTTAATGTTTGCCTGCCTTCTAAATGGGGATCACTTCTTAAAGGAAAGAATTTGCTCCTTTTGGAGCAAATTCTTTCCTTTAAGATTTGACTCCTTTTTGGAAGGGGATCGTCCTCCGAGGATGTAAGCAAGAATTGGAAGTTGTTCCCCTTTGTGATAATGGTGAAAACAAAAACATGGAGATGTACCCCTATCCCTTGATGGTAAATGCATCAAAACTGAGCCGCAATCAGCTAATGTACTTTTGACACGATATTTAGAACATTGATATCTCAAAGTACCCTTTCATACCAAAAATATAGTTTTGACAGATTTCCTATTTCTATTTAAATTTCAACCCTTTTAATTCAAACTACTGATATCTCAAAGTAGATTTTCTGGAACCAGAAAATTTACTTTGAAATATCAATGGTTTGTGATAACTTTGTATGTGAGAAATCGAGAGTTGAGAGTTGACAGTCATTCAAAAATTCAAAATAAGAAGTTGCTTTCAAAGTTCAATATTTTTCCATACAAAATTTGCTATTTATTAGTACTCAAAACAACCTCATGCACTTATCGTCAAAATGGATTTTTTGAACATTGATTCTTGTACTTTTTTTAATGTATTTTATTTATCTATTTTATTATATTTCCTATTTAGTTCCACAGATTCCATACAACAGATAACTTAAGTTTGAAATATCCATACATAATCTTTTTTTTCACAGAATATCATTCCATGGTTGTATGCATTTACCATAATGCGCCTTTTTCATTTCGGAAGCAACAGACCGAAACGATATATGAGCCGCGACACGAGAAAACCAACAATGTGGTCGTGCGTCTAGCGCAGACTCAGATCAGCCTGGGCATCCGCCCAGTCTGATCAGAGTCTTCGCTGTCCGCATGAAGGGAGCTTAGTCCCTTGGCTACCCTTTAAGCGCTTAGCAAAGAGTCTGATCAGACTGGGCGAATGCCAAAGCTGATGTGAGTCTGCGCTGGGCGCACGACCACATTGTTGGTTTTCTCGCGTCGCGGCTCATATAAGAATGGAGCCGCGACATTACAATACCAATAAGTGGAAATTGCGCGCAGCAAAGACTCAGATCAGCCTTGGCATTCGTCCAGTCTGATAAGAATCTTCGTTATGCGCTTAAGGTGTACCTAAGAATCTAAGCTGCCTCCATGCCGACAGAAAAGACTCTTATCAGATGGGGCGGATGCCCAGGCTGATCTGAGTATTCGCTGGGCGCACATGCCACTTTGTCAGTTTTGTCGTGTCGCGGCTCAATTATAAGATATTAAAAAGTTGATATTGAATGGAATGAATTTTAAAAGTTAACTGATTGCATGAATGTCAGTCAAGCGACCTATTTTGCGAAACATATGAACCTGAACAAACTATTTAGTTTTGTGTAACTTATGCAAAACGCAAATCTAGGTTATATGTCAAATGGGTGATACAATACTTGTCTGAAGCTTTGCCATATCAGATAGACATATTTAGTGAAATGTTGCCTAGATCTAGTAATTAGTTCCATTGCCCTTTTTCATCTATCAGCCTTATATTTTTTTCTATACTTGTGCGTCTTCTATTCATTGTATCTAACATTTTTTACACTTCAAACGTTTTGATCGATGGGGATGATTTTCATTTTTGTACCCCAATAAACTTCTAAAGCCAACCAGGTGAGGGTATCAAATGGTCCTATAATCAATACACCGCCGAACATCATTTTTTTTCAGGATGCTTATTCTGTTAGGTTCCATAGCCTTGTAAGGTTGCTGGCGCACCCCAGATGGCTTCGCTTGCAACAATCCCTTTCTGCCCAGTCCTGTTCTCAGCTGCTCTAGTTGTGCTGGCAAAGTCCATCCCTGTGTACTCTTTACTAATGATGTAACTTGATGGGCCCCAGCCTGTCGGGTCACCCATCCAAGCACTAACCGAGCAGACCGTTGCTTAACTTCCAATAAAGGTTCACCACTCTAACCACGTCGCCATAAAAGCATGCTTCTACAGCGAGGCGCTAGTAGTGGTATTTATACCCATACACTACACTTCTCCCTCCTTTTTCTTGAAAGGCCCTGGAGCACCCTGTGACAACTCAGTCACTGTGACACATACTCAGCCACACTACATATCTCCCCTTTCACTCTCTAAGGCAGGGCAGTAGTCTCCCATGAGCTCGTTATCCCACTTCTGACACCATTGATGTAACTTGATGGGCCCCAGCCTGTCGGGTCACCCATCCAAGCACTAACCGAGCAGACCGTTGCTTAACTTCCAATAAAGGTTCACCACTCTAACCACGTCGCCATAAAAGCACTAATGCTTCTACAGCGAGGCGCTAGTAGTGGTATTTATACCCATACACTACACTTTGATGTGACTTGATGGGCCCCAGCCTATCGGGTCACCCATCCAAGCACTTACCGAGCAGACCGTTGCTTAACTTCCAATAAAGGTTCACCACTCTAACCACGTCGCCATAAAAGCATGCTTCTACAGCGAGGCGCTAGTAGTGGTATTTATACCCATACACTACACTAATATCTACCTACCTCTTCTTCTGTCTGCCTCTTTTTATTTTCACTTTCCCCGTGCCCTTATGTAATCGCCTCTGCAAAGCCAGAAGACCTTGAGACATGGCCAAACCACCTTAGGGGAGAGTCGGGTAACTTCGGACAGGCGGGTAAATTCGGACATACAATTGCAAACAGAGAAAATCCAGATGAGACGGCTCACAATGAGCCGTCTCATCAGGATTATCTCTGTTTGGCCAGTTAATTTTTGTTCCAAACAACTGACATATAAAGGAAACAATGTCAGTGTCCGAATTCACCCGTTGTCCGAAGTTACCCGACTCTCCCTTAGTTTCCCTTTCTTGGTCATGGTCTGGAGTTCCTCAGCGAAACGCTTCTTGAGTTTCAGTTTCAAAGCTGTACCAAAACTACCAAAAGTTTAATAGATGGGTGAACATGGAGACATATGGTTGACGGACGGGCGAAACCAATACGCCTCATCAAATTCTTGGTATTTAGGGGCATAATACTTCAGTATGCAACTACGCAGGTGCGTTTTGAAATTTTGTCAATTTCACAAAATTTAAATACGCACCGGGGTATTTGCAAATGGACGTTTACGTCATTGAAAGCTGTCAGAAAAGGCGACGAAAAGAGGAACTCATCAGTCAAACGAACGTATCAAACTCTGTTTAATTAATGTTGCATCATTGTTTGCGCAACCCCCTCTCCCCTCCCCCTACGCTCCCGCCCCATCCCCCCCACCCCCATCCCCACCCTCTAGCACCGGCTTCAGCGGAACACACAATTCGTTTTCTTCCTGAAATAAAATATGTTTTTCTACTCAAAAAAGTCTGAAGAAATTCCCAGAGGTCCAGACAAGCAAAATTATAATTTCTGTTGATACCCAGTAAAAGAAACCTATTCCTACGTTGTGAACGACCGTTCGCGTGGCGGTAATAAACAGATATTGTTACTTCGAAATACGAAACGTTATCCAAAAGCATCCCCATAACCCCGCCCTATCTGGACCCTGCAGTTTCGTAAATGTCTCACCGGTATGATCCTTTGCCACTGAAGTGGGTAACTAGCCTTCATAGATTCACAGACGAGAGTTTTCCCTGTCTTGCAAATTCAGGTACGCTAAGCAATCTTGTGTAATGCAGCTCACATGCAAGTCAGTCCCATGAAATTAGGACACGGGCTAAGGATCATACCGGTGAGACATTTACGAAACTGCAGGATGCAGATAGGGCGGGGTTATGGGGATGCTTCTGGATAACGTTTCGTATTTTGAAGTAACAATATCTGTTGATCTCGGACTCATTAGAATATTACCGCCGCGCGGACGGTCGTTCACAACATAGGTTTTTTACTGGGTATGAACAGGAATTATTATTTTGCTTGTCTGGACCTCTGGGAATTTCTTCAGACTTTTTTGAGTAGAAAAAAAATATTTTATTTCACAACTTGGATCACTATTGAATCAACGTTGATTCAAAGTTGTTACGTTGAATCAATAATGATTCAACGTTGATTTAAAGCTATGTGCCAGCTGGGATAGAGCCTTGGTTTTTGTGCCAGTAGAGTCATCAAGGTCCAAAGCAGATGCGCAGACTGATCTGAACCTTTGCTGTTCGCATTTGCGATAAGCACCCTTTTTACACGTAGCAGCTCTTTTAATGGAGCTGTCTGATAAACTACCTATTAAATTCACGTTTTTACAGTTTGCGTTCAAATAGAAAATCACATGTTATCCAGTTATTTGAGTCTTCTCTTTTACTTCCAAACTCTGAAAATATTTCATCAACAATTTCCCCAGCAAAATCTTTTGGAACAGGCAAAATTACACACGTACGCCCAGACGCTTTCTTTTTCAATTCAAGCAAATGTCTCATGATAAGTTGACGCACACTGACCATGTCGCTTCCATATATGTCAATAGTATACTGGTATGAGAACGCTTGAGTTCTGAACAAGGTCCCGAAAGACAGCAGTCCTTTGCAGGAATTAGACTCGAGCCGTATGTTCGAGAAAGCGACCACATGTTTGTCTCCAATTATCAATGGAATGTTACTCTCCATCAGCTGGAATGGTACGCTGTTGATGCCGATTCTTTCAGCAGGGAAGATAGCATGACAGATTTCCTCTGAGCTCAGATATGTTTGAAGATTTTCTTGCGATACTATATGTAGTTCTTCAGCGAGTTTCAGGTCATAGTCTTGGAACACCAGGTTGTCTACTGCTGGGAGAACATATATCAGATGAGACTGAAAAGAGAAGGTTACATTTGAAGTGGCTTAGTTAGAAGAGACAAAGAGATAATTTGGGATCAATTACCATTACTTTCCCTAAAACATACGTTGTGATCCAACATAAGAAACGTCTCGCAAACAGGCGGCCAAACACCATTTCTGGGACATGTGTATATATACAGGCCAATTGTATTTGATTCCTGTTAACACCATTTTTAAATCATTAAATGGCCAACGAAGCAAATTTGTTAAAAGATCTAATGGCTGCCTGAGTTGCAGCGTTTCCTAGTGCGGGATCATGTGACCAAGTAAGCCAATGAAAAGACTTCCAGACGTCACGTAGGTAGCCGATAGATGGATGACGCGATTTTACGTCCTTTTCGATAGTATTTCAGTCATATCAGGACGATGGGACGGTGATAATGAAGGGCTGTGTGCAGGGGAGGGGTTGTAAAATTTTACAAGCAAGTTTACGGTAGGAAAGCTTATATAAAATTTTAAGGTGTTTGAACACATTTCCACACATTGGCCGTTTTGCTGTTGTTGTTCCAATTCTCGTAACGATGGTCTTCAGGAGGCTCAGCGGAACAAATCCATGGCTACACCTCACAGTCCATGAAAAGACAACTGTATTTGAGCCGTGATACGAAAAAAAAAACAAAGTGGTTGTGCGCCAAGCAAAGACTCAGATCAGCCTGGGCATGCACCCAGTCTGATCAGTCTTCGCTGTCCGTGTGGAGGTAGCTTAGACCCTTAGCTACCTTTAAAGTGCTTAACGAAGAGTCTGATCAGACTTGGCGGATGCCCAGGCTGAACTGAGTCTGCGCTGGGCGCACAACCACTTTGTTGGTTTTCTCGTGTCGCGGCTCAATTTTATTTATAAGTTTGATTTGATTATTACCTTAGATAAAATAAGTTGATTTTGCGCACGGAAGGAATCTTTTGACACATTGGGGTTGGTGGCTGAGGCAGTGAAAGCTTTGGTATTGACGCCTTTTGACTTTGCCCATCTGATGACAAAGCTGTCCAGGTACCCATAGAGTTCTTTCCCTTCGTATTGCCGGCTGATTCTCCCTGCCCTATTCACAACAGTTTGTCCTCCATCTACAATATACGCTACACTGAAACCTATCTGAAAATATGTAGAGACGATTCACACTGAAACATGGTTGTTTAAGCCTCAGTCACACATTCACGGCTCAGGACGTATACAAAGACGAGGGGTTGAGAAAATAAATGAATAAAATCAGCCCAAAAAGCGAACTCTGTTGCAGTTATGAGAAATCATCGGTTACAATACACATGCTCAATTTTATTTGAGTTTCAATTTCGTTAAAACGTTAAAATAAAATCAAGACACGAGAAATATACTTCAACTACCAGGAAAAGAAATTTTGAACTTTTGCGAACAAAGAAACTTCAAATCAGCCTGTACCTTTTGTTAGTATCAGTATTCCATGGATCTTGGGGGGTCTGAATAGCGAAAAGAGAGGACGCCGGTAACTCAAATGCAAACTATGGTGTGAAAGCTTATTGCAGTCGTTTCTTTTTTTTTAAAAAAATAACTTAAAACTGATTATTTTTATTCTATAATACCAAAAAGATTCTTACAATCTTCTCCTTGTCAAGCAAAACAAATGGTGTTACATTTGGCGCTGCCATGAAGTCGTCATAATACTCAGGTAGGTAATCACGCCCACCATACACGTTCTCTCGTATATGTAAAACTGCCTCTTTATCGGACCCTGTGGCTTCCCGTATCTGATAGTCCTCTTTTGCCTCCATAGCTAAAATTACATTTGCAAACTGCGTAGATTCAGATGAGGCGGCTCATGGTGAGCCGCCTTATCTGGATCTGCACTGTTAAGTAGTTTTTTTTTTATTTGTAACCATTTGGTTGCCATGGCAACCAGACAAATTGTGCAATTTGCATAAATTTCATGTGGTTGGTAGAGGACTACTAAAGAAACATTTCTGAAAAAAATGTCAGAATATCTGCACTGGGCGCAGCAATAAATGCAAACTTTCAATTTTCCCATTATAGATCAGTGGCAACCAAACTGCTGGAGAAACTGCCATGAAAAACACAGCAATTGCCATGAAAAACAGTAATTCTATTGAGGTAAGTATTAAGATCCTTTCTATAAAGTTTGAACTTTATCGGCCGCATTGTTTTTAAGAAGATGCTTTTTTTCTCTGTTTCCACATTTCGGTTGCCGTAGCAACAAGCCAAATAGTGCAATTTACTTAATTTCATGCGGCTGGTAGAAGACTCCTCAAGGAACATTTCTGTAAATTTTTTGTCAATATACCTGCAGTGACATAGCAATAAATGCAAATTTTCAATTTTCCCATTGTAAGTCAATGGCAACTTTAAGTTCCCATAGCAACCAAACTGCTGGAGCAATTGCCACGAAAAACAGTTTTTTTAATAGGAGCTAATACTAAGATCATTTGTGTATAGTTTAAGCTCAAGCGGCCTCATAGTTTTTTCGAGAAGATGATTTTTGAATATTTTTTTCTATTTTTAACAATTCGGTAGCCATGGCAACAAGCCTAATTGTGAAATTTTCATAAATTTCATGTGGTTGACAGAGGGTCAATATCTGAAGCGACATAGCAATAAATGCAAATTTTCAATTTTCCCTATACAAGTCAATGGAAACTTTAAGTTGCCATAGCAACAAAAGTTCTAAAGCGATTTGGATAAACAAACAGTATTATTGCTTCCTCAACAGTATAATTGCTTCCTCCGGCCTATAGATGCTATATATGAAATCTGGTAAGGACGGGCCCTGTAGTTTCAGAGATGTCGTTTGAAAATATTGACAGACGGACGACGGAAGACGGATGCCTGCCTATACTATAAGCTCACCTGTGAGCCTTCGGCTCAGGTGAGCTAATAAACCAGAGACCATGTAGCTCACCTGGGCCCATTCTTCCTCAGCAAGCTTATACTGGTATTATATTTGACCTTGGCAGTATCTTTGGCGAATAGGACCAAATCATGACCCCAGTAAAATATGAACGTCATGAACAGACAACTTAATCCTGAAAGTTTGATGAAAATCGTTTGAAAACTGAATGCAGTGTCATCCTTTGAAGAGACTTTGTAGGGCCCGAATCCTTGATGCTATTACCAAGTTTCAAGGTCATCAGGCCTTTACTGCTGGAGAAGAATAATTTTAAGGGGTATTTACCACGTATGGGCATGACGGCCATCTTGGTCATGTGACCATGGTCATTTTATTAAATTTTGTTTCTATATATAGTGGAGGTTCCATATGAAATATGCCTCAACTAGACCAGTGGCTTTTGACGACTGCATATTCTATATTTGAAAGCTCAATAACCTTGAAGAAAGGTCAATGAATGGCCCTGACCTTTGCTTACCTTATATCTTCATGTAACGAAAACTGAGACGGTTTGGCCATGTCTCAAGGTCTTCTGGCATCTTCTGCAGACAATTCTGCAGGACACATTGAAAGGAAAAAGAAGAAGAGGTAGACAGAAGAAGAGGTGAGAAATTATTAAGGAGTAGACAGGGATGGACTTTGCTAGCTCAAGTAAGGAATCTGACGAAGGACTAGGTGAAAAGATATTGTCGTAAAGTCATTTGTGGTGCCCCAACGACCTCCCAAGGTTATGGGATAGACTAGACTAGACTAGATATCTTCATGTACTCATTTAGTACATATACTAATTATTATATCATAGACTAAAGTAGTTTCTGAGGAATCCACTGTTTATGCATTCCCCATATCAAAGCATACGAAAATAAAGTAAACATTGCAGTCAACTTCTAAAATGGAAATAATTTGCTCCCCAAGTAAAGGAGTAATTTTTTTCCAATAAGAGTAGACCACATTTTGGAGGCTTTTTTGTATAGGGAAGCAAACAGAAAGTCACGAAAACTGTTCAACTTTCTACAAATGGCGGAAAAGCACAGAGGTATACGAATATAATTTAATAGAGAAATACGATCAACTATCAGGGGGTGGTTGGGTGGTGCAAAGGTGCTGCGTGTAACTTCCAGTGCCGGGGCGTCCTACTTATTTGAATAGTATTAGGGCAAGGGCTTACTGTGCTTGCAGTAGGTGCGGGTGGGGGTTGTTTGGACATTTTTCCTCTCGTCTATCATTTCTCTCATTTTTCTCCCTCTCTTTGGGAGACGGCCCGACATAGACTGTATTACTGTCTCAAAGGGCCGTTAAACCCAAAACAACCAACGATCAACCATCCTAGACCTAAAATCAGAACTCCATCTTTGTCAGCTACTACGGTGCACTCATAACAATCAGCAGCTCTTTCTAACATCATTTAGTGGCATACAAAACAAAACGAGACAAAAACTACATGAATACTGTTTATGTACATGTATTTATCTGCTCATTGAACTCCTATCTATAGAATATCTTTATACATTTTATTTTCTGCTTTTGTTTGAAAGGTGAATGGGTATACTGTCAGGGGAAGCAACTATCTCATTTTTATTTTTGCCTCCATTCTAAATGGGGATCAACTCTTAAAGTAGAGAATTTGCTCCCTTAGGAGCAAATTCTTGTCTTTAAGAGTTGACCCAAATTTGAAAGGGCTACATCGCCCAGGGAAGCAAACAGGTCATCCCAAAAGTTGTTCCCCTTTGAAAAATGGCGAAAAAACATAGTGTATCCATAAACCTTAAAATGCATCACGTAGCATGCATATATCCTGAAGCAGAGCAAGTCAAACGGTTGCTTTCCTTCCTATGGTACATTGTATGTCTAATTAATAACGACTTGTAGGTTCCAGGATCTTTTCAAACATCAGTCGCTTTGTAAACGGTCTTAATAGAGTTCTTTTTATACCATAATGCAAGAAGACTTTGTCAACAGCATCAAATGGAAAAGTTTCATCCACAAACACAAATACGCTGGTAAACTCCGATGTTTTATCTTTTATTCTAAGCATGTGCTTCGCAATATGACTTTTAACGCTACTAAGATCTGAGCCGTATAGTTCGATGTTGTAAGCGTAAGCAGGGTTCTTTACATGAAACAATGTTCCAATTGATAACATGCCACTTGGCGAACTAGAATTGCGAACATCAGAAAATATAATAGTAGCGTCTTTTTGTTCTCTTATTACAGGTATGTTTGATTCCATGGCCCTGTAAGGCACACTGTTCACTACTATCCTGCCTTTTGGGAACAGATATTTATTGACTGACTCCGAGCGAATAAAGCTCGCCAGGAGACTGTCAGTTACTACAGTGAGCCCTTGTGTTAGCTGAATATCAGGTTCCTGTAATCTGAATTTCTTTGGATCTACCGGGTACTGAAGCACCTCCTGCAAATAATGGTGAAACTGGTAAATTTCTGTGAACAAAATTGCATTCATATCTTAAAACGTTTCGTGTGATTAGAAATATCGCCAAAAATCTCGACGTAAAATCACGTAAAAACGTGAGCTGGCGTTGAGATGTTTAGCGATGCTCTTATCACGCAAATTTTACGTTATTTGCACTACGTCCTGATAAAACATAGATGCAATGGAAACCATACGGAACAACCGGCGCATCATCGTTATTTATGCACTAATTCGAACTTGATTTTCAGAAGGCATTGCTCAATCAATGAATCCCAGATCAGTTTGTATCTCTACCGCTGAGTCTCAGTGTGTGTGAGAGCCCAGGTAGCTTGGTGGATTAAGCGTTGTCCTGCTGATCTAGCGGTGCCAGGTTCGATTCCCATTGGAGGCGAAATCTTTTCACTGACGTAAACGAGGTTCCACTGCACAAAGCCATTCATTATCACCAGCCTGATATGACTGAAATACTGTTAAAAGGACGTAAAATCGCAAATCATCAATCCATCAATCCATCTCATTGTGTGTGTATGTATGTCTATTTGTGTGTGTGTGTGTGTGTGTGTGTGTGTGTGTGTGTGTGTGTGTGTGTGTGTGAAGCCTTGTAAGTTAATAACCAGCGTATATGACCAGTCTATTTTCTTGTGACGTAAATTGCATATATTTATTTTACATTTTGTATTTAACCGTATGATCTATGAATGCTTTTGTTGAAAAAAATCAAGAACTTTAATACAATATTATAAAATCACTAAACCCTATTGCACTCAGAACTGCAATAGGGTGAAATCAGCTGTATTCGGTTCGAATGACTGTACCTTTGTTAATATATGTTTATGGAGGCTGGTAAATGAGGGTTTTGTTACGTCAGAAAGATATTCTTCGGATGCAACGTTAACTTTTCTATGGGCACCCTTCTTCTTTGCCCATTCTTCCATGTGTTGTGTGGAAAGCCGTGAAAAGCCAGCGCCTTCAGTCTCCTTGGTAACCCTCCCAGCCCTACCCGCCACAGTTTCACCACCATCTATCAATGTCGCCGATGAAAATGACACCTGAAATAAAACAGGCGGTTGACTTACAAAAAATTTTAGAACTTTAGAGAAAAGTGCGCTGCCTGTATTAAAGGTTGTTATCTGGACTACCGATTTCAATTCCGTAAAGAAAATCTCTGTCTTGTATTCAGATACATTATTTTCCTAAATCTGCTGTTGCCGAGAATGCCAAGCACTGATTTTTGCAAATGCGCTGCTGGCAAATACAGCGTGATCCGTTTGGCAAAAAGGAGTCACTGTTCGGTATGCGTTGCTTGAACATCTGAAGATAAAAATATTTACGTGTGCTCTATGCGCCATAGGCTGTTCGGCAAGCGCATCTGTACAAACAGCAGATTATGCATGCTACATATACAGTAGTCTTGGAAGACCAAACACAACAAATGCTTCAAACAGTACTTTGGACAAATATGGCTACAATATTTTTTATCCAAAAGTCGTTCGCCTTTGTTTAAGCAGTGCTACACATCGCAAATTCTGAACGTTTTTTTTTCTTTTTTTTTGGAAAGAACATATACAGTTGATCGTCAGCAAACTTAATAAGCCGTCGGCCTTCCCATGCAAATACCAATCATTATACATGTAAACTCAATTTTCTTTTATTGGCGGGTATGGGACAGACAATTAGCAATTTATAAGGAAAACAGTAAGGACATAAATGATATACAGAATCATTTCATTATGAACCTATCAAAAAGACTTTCGCAGCAAAACAAGTAGATTCCTGCATACATAAGTAGACCAAACTGTTTACGCATAAAGAGGAGGGTCTTAAAATACAGTCAACTCTCGATATCTCGAAGTCGAACTTCTTCTTAAACTCCTGATAACTCAAAGTAAATTTTCTGGTACCAGAAAATTTACTTTGAGATATCAGTAGTTTGAGATATCAGGAGTTGAAATGTAAATAAAAAATTATATATATTCTTTGATACAAGAAGATCTATACGTTGAGATATCAGTGTTCGCAATATCGGGAGTTGACTGTAAAAAAAGAAAACCTTGAAAACACTGTCACTTACAATTTTGCCCTTGTACAGCACCACAAAAGAGGTTGTGTAGCCAGAAGACATGAAGTTGTCAAAGAATGCTGGTAAATAGTCCCGTCCTCCGTAGACGTCATCGCGGATGTTCAGGACCGCCTCTTTGTCCGCCGGCGTTGCCTCTCTCACCTGGACATATTTCATATCCATTCTCGGTTGATGCCAGCCTAAAATCGCCGAACTCTCAAATACTTTGCAGAAATAAAACATTTAGCGCAAATGTTATCATCAAGGTTTACAGGCTTAGCGTGGAAACTTTTTCCGATCATATATTATGGTTTACTCTCATAACATTTCGGTTTACCCCCAGTGGGAACATGACGTCGGAATGACGTCGTACAAACACCGATGCGACGTCATCACGTCACATCGACGTCATGTGCCTGCTGGGCCGTGTTTTATTGGTTTTATTGCACTTCAGTTTTATTGTCTGCTGTAAGACTTTCCCCTGCGCCCTTTTCGGCTACTTTTGTAAATGCCCACTGGGCACACAAGGCTGAATCAATATTTAATCAACCTTAATTCAACGTCATGACGTTGAATCAAGGTTGATTAAATATTAATTCAACTTTGTGCCTGTTGGGTGTTAATTTGATTGGATGAAGAAAATGAGTCGGAATGACAGCAAAATATCAATGCACTGCTATTTTTATAGCAGAGGTGAAATTATTGTTGGAGAGTAATTACAGTTTAACTACCGTAAAACTTAAAAAAATGCGACTTCACTAATTACCGTAAATTTGTCCTAAAATAGAACAGTTTGATGTCACAATGCATTAATGCGTTGAAGACGCAGAAGGAATAATAAACAGTGTAGGTTCTAATCAGAATGCGGTCTGATCTGCGTCAGAACGGTTTGCTCAGACCTACCAACAATACCAAATCTGCACAATATTTTCTCGAAATGACATGAATTTTCCGATTTTTGACATTTCGAAGTGCTTCGAGGCACGGATAAAGCATAGGTAAACCTATTACCGTATTCAGCTTTGTTGATTAAAGGCACCTGAGGAGTGGTTATCAAAATGACAGTTTTTTCCCCGATTTTATTAGTGATATCAGCTCTAACAGTGAGTTGGTGGGCAAAATATACTCAGCATCAATGAAAACGCACCAGTCGTAAAATGTAAAATTTTTGCTTAAACTCAATGATCATACTATATCAACAGGGTATAGCTATCATATCGGATCATCTTATTGCGCCCATGATGCCATTCTGCCTGAAGGTACGCTGTGAGTGTGTGACGTAACATAAGCCCTGAAATCAAGAAAAACGGAATTCTACATGGCGGCAATTCCTCAATGATGAATTTTGCTAGAGTATAGATACCCTATCAAAACGCCATAGAAAAGAAATCCAGACCACCGAATGCAACAAAGTGATTTGGATTCGAACGTCACTTTATTGTCGCGTTCATCAAACAAGGGCAGACAAAAGTAACTATAGGTAAATTTGATACTTTTTGCAACCCAAACTTCTGAGATAAGTAGTAGAAACAAAATTTCAGAAGTTCTGTGGGGCAAACGTCAACCGTTAGCCAGCCAGAGCATGACGTTACATGGATAACGTCACCCTTATTCGCCGAACCGCGTCATAATTCAACGGAGGAAAAGTGGATTGTATGGGAAGAGACCTTCCAATAAACGATTAATTTGCAATCAAGAGTCGGGCAGAGCACAAAATATGGATTTATTACGCTTTAAATGTGTCATTTGATATCGACTGTTTTCAAATACGTCAGTATTGACGTCACGCTTGATAGCACCCACAGATGAACGAAATTTAATTTGCAAACATCCTTTCTCAATACAAGAAAATAAAGATTAACCAAATTGTCAATTTCATAAAACCAAACATTAAACGAACATAATGTGCCATAAGTTCCAAACTGGTGCGTTTTCATTGACGCTGAGTATATTTATTGTTTGGGATTTCAGTTGTCACGAGTATGAGTGATATAGGCCAGGTAACAATTATCGTAACAATTCAAACCCAGATCAAACGCCGCAGCACGCTTTGTTGTACCAAATATGGCTGCCTTCGACTAAACCGTCTATCATAGCCACCCAGATCAAACGCCGCAGCACGCTTTGTTGTACCAAATATGGCTGCCTTCGAATAAACCGTCTATCATAGCCACCCAGATCAAACGCCGAAGCACGCTTTGTTGTACCAAATATGGCTGCCTTCGAATAAACCGTCTATCATAGCCACCCAGATCAAACGCCGCAGCACGCTTTGTTGTACCAAATATGGCTGCCTTCGAATAAACCGTCTATCATAGCCACCCAGATCAAACGCCGCAGCACGCTTTGTTGTACCAAATATGGCTGCCTTCGAATAAACCGTCTATCATAGCCACCCAGATCAAACGCCGCAGCACGCTTTGTTGTACCAAATATGGCTGCCTTCGAATAAACCGTCTATCATAGCCACCGGATATAGCTTACCACCGAGTCGAAAGTGAAAGACGCGCGACTGGGTGCCTGTCGAAAATGAAAAATTTAACTGGTAACATATATTTGTTTCATAAATTAAATTACAGCACATCTCAAGTTGATATACAAGTAGTCATATGATCTGGTAAGTAAATATTTTAGAGAAATACATCTTAAATGTTTGTTATGAAAGGAAAATCGATGGCTGGTACCGAGGACAAAATATATTGTGACTAGTTCTCCCCGGACATTTGTATTTTTCCTTTGCAGATTTTGCCATTGTTAGCAACAATAATTCAGGAAACAAAGGTATCTACTAAATGTTCAACCAAAATCTACTGGTTCAGCCAAATATTACCTGAATAATAAATTGCATGTTGTACGGCGAGAGAACCAATACCCACAAACAACTATTCGCCGTACACCCAGTTTTATAAACAATTGTAGCTATAGATTCATTGAACTGATACCTGTCAAAAGACAGTGATGATGCTAGTAGCAAGTTAAAATAGGTAACACAACTTGTATATCAGGATATCACTGTAATTATAAAATCGGAGCTTTTTACGATAGCTCGAATTCTCAGGCGGTACCAAGCACCGATGAAAGTGTGTCATTAAAGCCATGTGCAGTCCACAATAAAGACATGAAATAACAAAAAAAAATCTTTATGTACTTTATATAAATTGATTAAATGCACTTACAAACAAAAAAGTGTCAAAAAAGGCTTCAACTCACGGGTGTTTTCCACTTTCGACTCTGTGGTAAGCTCTTTCCGGTGGTGTTGATAGACGGTGGAATACAGCTACTCCGTTAGCTCTATTCGTACGAATAGAGCACCTCAGTGTGTCTCTAAAGCTGTATTCGTAGACAAATGAGGCCCTCCCAGGGGTTTTGGGGAGCTGGGGGGGGGGAAATGGCAATTTATTTTAGGGGAGCTCGGGAGCACTAGCAATTATTTCCAGGGAGCTAGGGAGCAAGCTCTTAATTTTGGGGAGCTGGTGAGCACTGTCAGAATGTGATTTTCTAAATTGCTTTTGGCTTCTGGGGGGCTGCGCCCCAAGACCCCCCCTCCCCCCCTCCCCCCTTTATACATATCAATAATACCATTTTAGTCCTTTTCTTTAGGCAAAACTACTTTTGACACTCTTTCAGGCTGCCCACTGCTAGCATTTCAGGTTCAATTCCGCCTAGAGGCGCATATGACTTCCAAACAATTTTAGGGAGCAGCCTTGAATACTGTTAGGGAGCTGGGGAGCAGCTGAATTACTTTATTTGGGGAGCAACAGCAAAATAATTTTAGGGAGCATGAGAAAATATTTTAAGGGAGCAGGGGAGATTTGGGCATTATTTTCCGGGAGCAAGGGAGCACTGAACCCCCCCCCCCCCCCCCCCCCCGGGAGGGCCTCACAAATGTGATCAAATTCTGACAGTGCTTCCCAGCTCCCCAAAATCAAGAGTTTGCTTCCCAGCTCCCTGAAAATAATTGCCAGGTCTCCCCCCCCCCCCCCCGGGAGGGCCTCACAAATGTGATCAAATTCTGACAGTGCTTCCCAGCTCCCCAAAATCAAGAGTTTGCTTCCCAGCTCCCTGAAAATAATTGCCAGGTCTCCCCAGCTCGCTGAAAATAATTGGTCATTCTCCTCAGCTCCCAAAAAATCCTGGGTGATCCTCTTTAGTCCCAGAGGCGGATGAAGAAATACAACTCGAACATGTCTGATCGCCGAGCTATGGTAGCTCTAGTCTATTCCTGTCGTGCTCCGAATACAGCTACTCTTCAGCACTCGTACGAACGTAGGCCCTAACGGAGTAGCTGTATTCGAATGTAGCCCTATTCGGTACAACAACGCTTTGTCTACTCAAGTTCTACACTGTAAACAAAATCACCTTACCTGCCTACGACATATGTGTTTTCGCTCTAACAAATTGTGTCATCGCAACTACTGATAACATGTGTTTGGCTATGACATATGGAAAGCCATCGGTATGGAAAGCCATCGGTGCCTAAGGTGATTATCTACACAATAACAGGCGAACTTAAAGTGATTGTTCACATCTTTTTCTAAACCTTTATAACATAAGTTAAAAATATGATGAGAATCATACCTCTAAAATTTTTGTGAAAACCATTTCAATTAGTGTGTAATTTGATGATTATCACTTGCCCCAGGAGTCTGCCATTTATAAGTTGAATGACCTCAAATATTTTCTTTTGGAATCACTTAGCAGCTGCAGCAAGGTAAAATGAGTTACAGAGCAGCTGAAGATATTAGCTTAGCGTAGTGCTCCAGTGCAAAGCCAGATCAGTCTGTTCATTGAAATGCACACTGTTAAACGTTGACAGGGAACAAATGCCTTTGCAAACCTGATTCAAAACAGTTTAGACCATGATCAGACTGTTTCTTGAGGAGCAGTCTGATCTGGGTTAGCGCTGTTCTGTCCCAATACTTAGAATTTTATGGTAATTCTGGCAATAAAATCTAGCATTAGCAGGTCAGCTTACAACACATTAAAATAGTACTAGTACTTATATAAATAATAATAATGAATACATTAAATAATGCATGAAAATGAGAATAATGGTAAAAGCTGTTGGTTATACAAACATGCTTTTCTGAAGTCTGTGCATAGGCATACAAAAACTGCACTTGCACCATAGAAAAGTGACACCTCAAGTATGTCAAGCTATCATCTGCATTTGAAAGTCTGTCTTTCAAGTCGTCTTCTGTATATTGAGGTGACCAGTGGTGCCTTTTTAATGTTAACCTCCGCAATCACATCCGCAATCACATCCGAAGACATTATAAACTCAGAAATAATTGCAATCTTTCCATATGGAATCACATTCAGCTCCTCTAGAAAGTGGTTCCACTGCGTAAAAGTTTAGGTAAACAAACGCTTGCTATCCTGCTGTTTCAAGCTGTTAGACTGATGTGATGGAAAACATGTCTGCTGCCTGATGTCTAAGATAAGAGCAATAAACATTATTTTAATTACCTTAGCAGATGAAGAAATGATCTGTAGAAATTAAATTAGGACATACTGACTTATTTATTTTTGATATAGAGAATCAGTTAAGAGATCTGAACAATCACTTTAATCTAATAATAAGTGCAGCTTACAGATAATAAGTGGTTTTGCCGTAATACTAATTTATAAATGCATAGCATTGGGTCGAATTAATATATTATAGCAGGTGCTGTTTGTAAAATATATGCTGTATCTCGACAAGCCGTTTGCACACTAGGCGCACTACTTATAAAACGCGATTTAAACGAAATTGCAAACAGTGCAGCCCGTAATCAGACTGCTCCATGCAGTGCGTCACAATAATTTAGGGTAATTCTCAGATAACTGCTGTCTATGATAGGACCGTGTAGCAACGTGACAAGTGTTGGAATCTTTTGTATATTCATCTGTACATTTTAAATACATGAGTAAACCGCCATGTTTTGCCGCCATTTTTTTTCAAGGGGAACAACCTTAGTGACTTTCTGTTTACTTCCCTGGACAATGAAGCCCTTCGAAAATGGGTCGTAATCTACTATAAAAGGGGAAAAAATGCTCCTGAAGGAGCAAATGCTTTCCGCTGTGACGACCTCAATTCCTAAGGGAGGTAATAAAATGAGCCGCGACACGAGAAAACCAACAAAGTGGTTGTACGCCTAGCGCAGACTCAGATCAGCCTGGGCATCCACCCAGTCTAATCAGAATCTTCGCTCTCGGCATGAAGGTAGCTTAGACCCTTAGCTATCCTTAGAAGGCACAACAAAGACTCTGATCAGTCTGGGCGGATGCCCAGGCTGATCCGAGTCTTCGCTGGGCGCACAACCTCATTGTTGGTTTTGTCGTGTCGTGGCTCAAATGATAAAGTTGCTTGAACTAAAAGTTTATCCATTCACCGTAAGTTATAAAATTTTGATAAGTCGCCGTCCGCTGACCTGGACAAGATTATATAAAGTCAAATACTAATATATTGATAAACACACATATAAGTGTAAAATTACACTAAACCAAGATTCGTCGTGATTGAGAATACATGAATAGAGTGTCACGAAGAGGTCGGATAAACACCCAAGGATTAGGTATGATGCAGCCGCGGAGGCTTTAATTTAGAGATTTGAAATCAGGTGTGATGCATTGAACTGAATGAAATGATGTAAAATACATATGATCAGTCCAAACGTTGAACCAACATTGAACTAACGTTGATTCAACGTCATGACGTTGGATAAACGTTGTTTCAATGCTGATTCAACGTTGTGTGCCTATTGGGCAGCTTCAAGTGACCATGTTTTCCAGGTTCTCATGCGATGTACCAGTAATTCGAACTGAAAAGTAAACTTAGTCTTTAACAGCATGTTAGTAAGCTCTATATTGTTAGAAAAACAGAGAGTGTCTGGGCTTCCTTTTGTCCGATTTTACCTTAATTGACACTAGTAGTTAAAGATTTTGCTTAATTTTGGCTGTGCGTTTCTCTTTTTCTCTTTCTCTCTCTCTCTCTCTCTCTCTCTCTCTCTCTCTCATAGGTTCAATTCAGGTTTTAGCATAATAGCATAATTGAAGCAGAGACTTTATTAAAGGCAAACAAAATGAGACGATTTTTTCTGATGAAATATTTCCTTTAACGTATAAATCCGCAATGCCATGGTGATCCGCCATATCTGGATCTACGCCGTTTGCAAATTCAACTTTTATCATTTAGGCACTTTAATCATGTATATTATAAATGAGGATAAAGTCGGGTAAATTCGGACAGCGGGTAAATTCGGACAGTGACATTGTTTCCTTTATGTGTCAGTTGTTTGTAATTAAAACAAAATTAACTTGGCAAACAGTGAAAATCCAGATGAGACGGCTCATCTGGAGTTTCACTGTATGCAATTTACCCGCTGTCCGAAGTTACCCGATTGACCCTTATTTCTAATTTCAGGAAGGAAGTATGGAAGATTTCAGTATAAGAGAAGCAACTACTTCAGACAAGGAAGGAGTTCTTGGTATCCATGACAACGTATACGAGGGCAGAGATTATCTTCCTGTATACTATGGACATTTTGTATCGTCGCCTGATATCACACCTTTTATACTACTTCATAAAGACAAGATTGTAAGTAATGTTTGTAGCTAATGAGCTTGATGTGTAATATTAGTTTAAACAATGTTTTATTTGTAACAATCAAAATGTACAAACATATAAATACATGGTTATATATATTAAGTTATACAAATGGGATTCAGAAGGAAGTCGTACTTCAAATACTAATTCACAATAAGCTATATGTGATTTTATTTGAACCAAGAGTAACATAGATAAACATTTTAATGCGACACTTGTGAATATTCACATATAGACAGGACAATAAATATTGAGCCGCTACACGACAAAACCAACAAAGTGGCATTCGCGACCAGCGAAGACTCAGATTATCTTTGGCACCCACCAGCCTGATCACAGTCTTCGCTGTGCACTTAAAGGGTAGCTACGGGTCTAAACTATCTCCATGCGGAGAGCAAAGACAGCAAAGACCGTCTGTTTAGACTGGACGGATACCCAGGCTGATCTGAATCTTCGCTGGGCGCGCATGCCACTTTGTTGGTTTTGCCGTGTCGCGGCTCAAATTTTCAAGGGTTAACTTCGAACTAAACATCCGCATAAGACTGTTGTACAAGGTCTCCACGCACTAAAACTTTCGCAGATTTTAAAAATTTGCTCAACCGACGAACATTTAAACGGACCTTCTAACTAAGCTACGAAACTTGAATTGTACAGATTCTCTTTTTAATTCGCTTCATTTGTCAGAGCGTTAGAGGGGTATTTGATGATAATTGAGAGGGGTATAAGAGGGGTATTTGATGATAATTGAGGGATATTTTTTTTTATTTCTCATTGAAACAATATGTTGTGAACTCTCATCTGAACAGTCTCGTCGAGACGGTTCAGATATGAGGTCACAACATATTTCTATGCAGAATTAACAAAAATTATCATTATCCATAATTATCACTAAATACACACTCTTATCTGAAGCTCTGGATTGTGTGCATTCATACCATAAAATGTGTTTTGTTTCTTTCTCATCTATATATAGATAGGCTTCAGTGCAGCACATATAGTTGATGGAGGAAAGACACTAGTGACAAGGGCAGTCAGACTAAACCCCGAATACGAGGGAAAAGGGCTATATGGTTACCTAGATAAGCACATTCTAGAATGGGCTAAAGCCAAGGGAATATCAACAAAGGCGTTTACGTCATCAGACCATAACACAAACATCGGCAAAAGTTCTTTTCAGGCGGTGAACAGGCTTATTCTTTCAAGGGTAGGTATTTCCAAATAATACTAACCCGGAAGGCACACAACGTTGAATCACGTTTAATAAACGTTGATTCAATGCTGATGCAGACACAACATTGAATCGACATTGAATATACGTTTATCAAATGTTATGACTTTGAATCAACGCTTATTTAGTGTCGATTCAGACAGGCAGACAATGTTAAATCAACATAGAACAAAATTTGATTCAACATTATGACGTTGGATCAACGTCTCTTCAATGTTGAATCAGCGTTGTGCACCCAGCGGGAGCTCTAGAAAGCATACAGACACCGGGACAGAAATACCAGAGCACTCAATGTAGGTGCTTTACTTGTATGCATTCCTGTTTGTTCAGGAGCTGAAATATGTCAGAAACTCATTATTTTTGACTCCATGGCAATACGAACACCGTACTTACTACTAAACGAAAAGTGCCGGTGTAGAATGTCCAAGGTTAGTAACCAACTTGCTAATTATAATAAGAAAAAAAAATACAAGAAAAGATGAGAACATATTCTTAAGATAATCAATAATAAAATAGCTACTTGACACATGTTAAATCATTGTATCAAAGTTGATGTAATTGCATACTGCGACGACGTTAATGACGCCGTGTATCAAATTATTTAAATGCCGTACCCATCTTATAAAATCAAACAGGCAATTTCATAAAGCTGAGGTTTATCTCACCTTTCAGAATATATTTACATATGGTGCCGACACAACAAAACTGAAACTGGAGACCACAGTGGACTCAATGACGGAGGGCCTCACAAATGTATCCGACAATCTTATGAAAACATACATCTCGGAGAAAATGTTTAAACAGTAAGGACGGTGAAGTTGGTTTGCTTTTCGTTTTTCGCTTTTCGTTTTTCGCTTTTCGTTTTTCGTTTTTCGCTTTTCGTGTTTCGCTTTTCGTTTTTCGTTTTTCGCTTTTCGTTTTTCGCTTTTCGTTTTTCGATAAAAGCTGTTTTGTTTTTCGCTTTTCGTTTTTCGATTTACGCTGTTTTGTTTTTTGTTTTTCGCTGTTCGTATTTTGATTAACGCTTTTTTGTTTTTTGTTTTTCGCATTTCGTTTTTTGTTTACGTTTTTTTGTTTTTCGCTTTTCGCTTTTCGCATTTCGTTTTTCGTTTTTCGACATTCAAATTCTATTTTGACCTTCGTATTGAAGTTCAATAACGAATTTTGAGATTGGAAATACTATTTTGATATTCGCACTAAAGCAGAATATCGAATTTTTAAATTCAAAATCCTATTTTCACATTCGAAATGAAGCCAAATATGGTATTTTGACGTTCGATATCCTATTTTGACATTCGCACTGAAGCTTTAAATGGTATTTTGAAATTGGAAAGCCTATTTTGACATTCGAATTCAGGCCGAATATGGTATTTTGATATTCGATATCCTATTTTGACTTTCGCACTGAAGCCGAATATCGAATTTTGATATTCGAAATCCTATTTTGACATTCGAACTGAAGCCAAATATGCTGTTTTGACATTCAATATCGTATTCTAACAACAGCACTGAAGTCAAATATGACATTCGAATTTAGGCTGGATATGGTATTTTGACATTCGAAATCCTATTTTGACATTCGCACAGAAGCTTAAAATGGTGTTTTGACATTCGAAATCCTATTTTGACATTCGAATTCAGGCCGAATATGGTATTTTGATATTCAAAATCCTATTTTGACCTTCGAAATGAAACCGAATATCGAATTTTGATATTCGAAATCCCATTATGACATTCGAACTGAAGCTTAATATGGTATTTTGACATTCGATATCCTATTTTGACATTCCAACTGACGCTTAAAATGGTATTTTGACATTCAAAATCCTATTTTGACTTTCGAATTCAGGCCGAATATGGTATTTTGATATTCGTTATCCTATTTTGACATTCGCACTGAAGCCGAATATCGAATTTTGATAATCGAAATCCAATTTTGACATTCAAACTGAAGACGAATATGGTATTTTGACATTCGAAATCCTATTTTGACATTCGCACTGAAGCTTAATATGGTATTTTGACATTCGAAATCCTATTTTGACATGCGAACCGAAGCTTTAAATTGTACTTAGGCATTCAAAATCCTATTTTGACATTCGAATTCAGGCCGAATATGGTTTTTTGATATTCGAAATCCTATTTTGTCATTCGAACTGAATTCAAATATGGTATTTTGAAATTTGAAAAAGTATTTTGGCATCCGCACTGAAGCAAAATATCGTGTTTTGACATTCGAATTCAGGCCGAATATGGTATTTTGACATTCGATATCCGATTGTGACATTCACACTGAAGCCGAATATCGAATTTTCATATTCGAAATCCCATTTCGACATTCGAACTGAAGACGAATGTGATATTTTGACATTCGAAATCCTATTTTGACATTCGCACTGAAGCTTAATATGGTATTCTGACATTCGAAATCCTTTTTTGACATTCGAGCCGAAGCTTAAAATTGTAATTAGACATTCAAAATCCTATTTTGACATTCGCACTGAAGCCGTATATGGTATTTCGACATTCGAAATCCTATTTTGACATTCGCACTGAAGCTTAAAATGGTGTTTTGACATTCGAAATCCTATTTTGACATTCGAATTCAGGCCGAATATGGTATTTTGACATTCGATATCCGATTGTGACATTCACACTGAAGCCGAATATCGAATTTTCATACTCGAAATACCATTTCGACATTCGAACTGAAGACGAATATGATATTTTGACATTCGAAATCATATTTTGACATTCGCACTGAAGCCGAATATGGTATTTCGAAATTCGAAATCCTATTTTCACATTCGCACTGAAGCTTAAAATGGTATTTAGACATTCGAAATCCTATTTGACATTCCAATTCAGGCCGAATATGGTATTTTGATATTCAAAATCCTATTTTGACATTCGAAATGAAACCGAATATCGAATTTTGATAATCAAAATCCCATTTTGACATTCAAACTGAAGCGTAATATGGTATTTTGACATTCGATATCCTATTTTGACAGTCGAACTGAAGCTTAAACTGGTATTTTGACATTCAAAATCCTATTTTGACTTTCGAATTCAGGCCAATATGGTATTTTGATATTCGTTATCCTATTTTGACATTCGCACTGAAGCCGAATATCGAATTTTGATATTCGAAATCCCATTTTGACATTCAAACTGAAGACGAATATGGTATTTTGACATTCGAAATCCTATTTTGACATTCGCACTGAAGCTTAATATGGTATTCTGACATTCGAAATCCTTTTTTGACATTCGAGCCGAAGCTTAAAATTGTAATTAGACATTCGAAATCCTATTTTGACATTCGAATTCAGGCCGAATATGGCATTTTGATATTCGAAATCCCATTTTGACTTTCGCACTGAAGCCGAATATCGAATTTTGATATTCGAAATCCCATTTTGACATTCGAACTGAAGCTTAATATGGTATTTTGACATTCGATATCCTATTTTGACATTCGAACTGACGCTTAAAATGGTATTTTGACATTCATAATAGGATTTCGAATGCCAAAATACCATTTTAAGCTTCTGTGCGAATGTCAAAATAGGATTTCGAATGTCGAAAAACCATATTCGTCTTCAGTTTGAATGTCAAAATGGGATTTCGAATTTCAAAATTCGATATTCGGCTTCAGTGCGAATGTCAAAATAGGATATCGAATATCAAAATACCATAATCAGCCTGAATTCGAATGTCAAAATAGGATTTTGAATGTCAAAATACCATTTTAAGCTTCAGTTCGAATGTCAAAATAGGATATCGAATCTCAAAATACCATATTGGGCTTCAGTTCGAATGTCAAAATAGAAATTCGAATTTCAAAATTCGATTTTCGGCTTCAGTGCGAAAGTCAAAATAGGGTTTCGAATATCAAAATACCATATTCGGCCTGAATTGGAATGTCAAATAGGATTTCGAAAGTCAAAATACCATTTTAAGTTTCTGTGCGAATGTCAAAATAGGATTTCGAATGTCGAAATACCGTATTCGTCTTCAGTTTGAATGTCAAAATGGGATTTCGAATTTCAAAATTCGATATTCGGCTTCAGTGCGAATGTCAAAATAGGATATCGAATATCAAAATACCATAATTGGCCTGAATTCGAATGTCAGAATAGGATTTTGAATGTCAAAATACCATTTTAAGCTTCAGTTTGAATGTCAAAATAGGATATCGAATGTCAAAATACCATATTAAGCTTCAGTGCGAATGTTAAAATAGGATTTTTAATGTCAAAATACCATATTCGTCTTCAAATCGAATGTCAAAATGGGATTTCGAATATCAAAATTCGATATTCGGTTTCATTTTGAATGTCAAAATAGGATTTCGACATCAAAAAGCCATATTCGGCCTGAATTCGAATGTCAAAATAGGATTTCGAATATCAAAATACCATATTCGTCTTCAGTTCGAATGTCAAAATGGGATTTCGAATATCAAAATTCGAGATTCGGCTTCAGTGCGAATGTCAAAATAGGATATCGAATATCAAAATACCTTAATCGCCCTGAATTCGAATGTCAAAATAGGATTTCGAATGTCAAAATACCATATTAAGCTTCAGTGCGAATGTTAAAATGGGATTTCGAATATCAAAAGTCGAGATTCGGCTTCAGTGCGAATGTCAAAATAGGATATCGAATATCAAAATACCATATTCGGCCTGAATTCGAAAGTCAAAATAGGATTTTGAATGTCAAAATACCAGTTTAAGCTTCAGTTCGACTGTCAAAATAGGATATCGAATGTCAAAATACCATATTACGCTTCAGTTTGAATGTCAAAATGGGATTTCGATTATCAAAATTACCATAATCGGCCTGAATGCGAATGTCAAAATAGGATTTCGAATGTCAAAATACCATATTAAACTTCAGTGCGAATGTTAAAATAGGATTTCGAATGTTTAAATACCATATTCGTCTTCAGATCGAATGTCAAAATGGGATTTCGAATATCAAAATTCGATATTCGGTTTCATTTCGAATGTCAAAATAGGATATCGAATATCAAAATACCATATTCGGCCTGAATTCGAATGTCAAAATAGGCTTTCGAATTTCAAAATACCATTTTAAGCTTCAGTGCGAATTTCAAAATAGGATGTCGAATGTCAAAATACCATATTTGGCTTCATTTCGAATGTGAAAATAGGATTTTGAATTTAAAAATTCGATATTCTGCTTTAGTGCGAATATCAAAATAGTATTTGCAATCACAAAATTCGTTATACGAAGGTCAAAATAGAATTTGAATGTCGAAAAACGAAAAACGAAATGCGAAAAGCGAAAAACAAAAAAAAACAACAAAAAAAAACGTAAACAAAAAAACGAAAAACGAAAAGCGAAAAACAAAAAAACTTAAATCGAAAAACGAACAACGAAAAGAGAAAACAAAAAACAAAACAGCGTAAATCGAAAAACGAAAAGCGAAAAACGAAAAGCGAAAAGCGAAAAACGAAAAGCGAAAAACGAAAAACGAAAAGCGAAAAACGAAAAGCGAAAAGCGAAAAACGAAAAGCGAAAAACGAAAAGCAAACCAACTTCACCGTCCTTAAACAGTATCTGTTTCCCGGTGATCGTATCATCGCTGATTATGTTCCTCTTCAACTGCAAGAATCCAATATTCCTTTGATGAGAGGCCCATATGACGTCACAACCATATTTTCTGACGTTCGCTGTACCAATGGCCAGGGTACTGGACTTCTTTCATTTAATACGGTATACCCGGTCAAACGGCCATCTTTCCATTGTAGCATTGAAATGTTCGGAACGGATGAGACAAGTCTCAAGAAGCACATAGAACAACATGTGAAGCTGATCAAACAGAAAGCGACAGGATTGTGTAGTATAGGAGTATTTGTGGAGAAACATATTTCCGCCGAACTTCTTGATAAGATATTCCTGGAGTTCGGCGTTCAAAGATTCATATGGCGACACCCAATTACAAATGACGTCATGTATAAGGATTCTTTGTTATTTGAAAAGAGTTTGTAAACAAACACTGAATTAGGACGAATGGAGGCAGCGTAACTGCTATTTTTATTTGGTTTCCCTTTTCAATTGAAGTCAATTCTAGAAGTAAAGAGTCGAGTCCTCTAGGAGGTAGACCCCATTTTGGTAAGACTTTATTGTCCTGGGGCTGTATTTATAAAACGACTTATATGATTGCTATGCTGTTGCTAAGGCTGAATTACTATCGAGGAGATTCCCTACAACTATAAAATTTGCTCTGGAGGAACAATACAACAAATTTCATAGTTGTAGGGAATCTTCCTCAGCAACGACTTAAGACTTTTTGTCCAGGAAAGGACATAAGAAGTCACAAAATAACACTGTATTAGGACGAATGGAGGCGGCGTAACTGCCATTTTTATTTGGCTTCCCTTTTCAGTTGAAGTTAACTCTTCAAGAAAGAGTTGGGTCCTCTAGAGGGTAGGATCCCATTTTGGTAAGACTTTTTTGTCCTGGGGCCGTATTTATAAAACGACTTATATGGAGTTGCTAAAGCTGAATTACTATCAAGAAGATTACCGACAACTATGAAAGTTGCTCAGGAGGAACAGTCTTTACAACTATGAAATTTGCTCTGGAGGAACAGACTGTTGCTCCAGAGCAAATTTCATAGTTGTGGGAAATTTTCCTCAAAGAAATTTGGCCTCAGCAACAGCATTTATAAAAAAAAGGGCTCCTGGAAAGCAAATAGGAAGTCACAAATCTGGCCTTCCTTTAGTAAAATGGGCGGACAAAATCGGAGTGTGTCCACAGATCTTAAATTATTAAGTTCCGGCCCCAAAGGGCATATCAAGGTGATGTCACGGCAGTAAGTAGAAAGTGTAAGTCTGTTGTTTTAGTATTCTCTGATAGAGGGAATTGATATATTTAAAAAGGAAGCAACTCTCCCATTTTCATTGCTTTACCGCTCCTAGCTGGGTTCAACTCTTTTAAGAAACAAATAATGCTATTGTGGGTTGCCTCACCCGGGAAACAAACATAAAGGCACAAAGGTCGTCGCCCGTTGCAAGAAATAGCAGGAAAAGATGGCAGTATGCTAAAGCTAAATCCCAAAGTTACCATCGTAATTGACTGTGATTTACCCTTCTACAAGGACATACATGTACAATGCAGACAGATATTGGAAGTGAAATACAAACATAAAACCTGTATATTCAAATTTATTATTATTAATAACATTATTTATGAAATAAATATTTTTTTCTTTCTCTCAAATAGTTTAAATCAAGGTTTCCAGTCTCAATATTATTCACAATTTCAATCAAAATCTGTCTTTATTTCAAATTTTCGGCCTCCTGATTTTTACAAAAATGATTAAGTAATCAAAATGACATTGGATTTCAATTTTCGGCCTCCTAGCCTTTATCAATAAGAATAAATTCTTTATTTTGGCCTCCTGACCTTTATGAAGAGAGAAGAAGAAAAAAATTCTTCTTGTTAAGGTCAGGAGGCCGAAAATTTAAAATACAGAGATATTCTGATTAATATTGTCATAAATCATTTCGTTGTGAAGGAATGCTGTTTAAATCTCTCTTTTTTTCTTCTGCCATTCACATGGTTCTCGCGACAATGTGTAATATGCTCCATATATAGCAAAATGCTTACATGTTTATTACAAAAAAATGTTATACTTTGCGTGAAAGTGTCAGGGCTCCGAGACATCCGCCTGAACACTCATATTATTTTTACAGATAGTGAATCCGGGATATTTAGGCTTCTAAAGTCAAAAACGACTCTTATACTGCGTTCTTTGCAAAAGACGTTTGTCATACATGTTCCGCGGAAGTATGTAACCCAATAGATAACCTTTTCTACCGAAAGTGACCGAATCAATATAAATCCTAAATTTGGATTTGCAATAATTTGGTCGGCCCTATTTGCACTATTATAGGGATAATCTATTGGTTTCTAGCTCGCAATCACTCAAAACGTGGATATAGCATTTCCACAAAAAAATCAGAGCATAAAAATGAATGTCACGCATGGATAACTTTCCACGCCACTGTTTAAAAATCGATAATCGATATTCGCGAATCGAGCTGGTAGTGAAATACACTACGAGATATGGGCAAGTCATCTTTTTCTTCTTATTTTATTTTTCCTTATATTCAAATCCATTTTTCCGTGTTCATTTCGAAAACCGCATTAATTTGCGAACAGCCTGATATAATTTTTGAAAAGATTGCATAAGAAATACCGCGGTCATTTTTTAGTTTAAGTTGACTACCCTCAAAATGTATAGAATATATAGTAAATCATGACATTTTTACTGCGTTGATCAAAGTTTTTACCCGCATATGTCTCTTTTTTTCATAAAATGAAAATTTTCCGTGTTCATTCCGAAAACTACAATTATTCAGCATTTCACTGATATATTTTTTATTGAAATAGGAAGTAAAACAGTGCGGTCATTTTTACATTTTCGATCAGCACCCTTATTTTCTATGCTGGCGCAAATATCCAACAGAATTCACACATTACTCCAGGTGGCGTAGAAAGTTGCGGACGCTAAAGGCGTTCTACAAGGGGAATATTCCAGTGCTCACTGTTTTATATGACCCGACTGCTCTTGTAAGGGGAGGAGAATTGGGGTGTGTGTGTGGGGGGGGGGGGGGGGGGGGGGGGGGCGGAGGGATGAACGCAAATTTCGTAAAAGGTGTCCTCCCTGGATTTTTCAAATAAATAGTACTATAAGATAAGATGAACAGGACATATGTAATGTCATTAATCTTACTGTTTTCTTCAGAAAAAATGCGTTTTTCTACCAAATTGTCTGCTTGGCAACGTTTGTTTTCCGCTGAAATGCATTAATTTCGTCCGACATATAAGTTCGGCAAAAACAATGTTTGGCTTCTGAGACCAGAGTTGTTAGCTCTAAGGTTTGACAAGCTGATTACCATATTAATTCGGCCATAAGACGGAGGTTCATTTCCCCCAACACACAAACAGAATGACCCCAAATATCTGAAACCTACAGTAATTGTGCTGTAAGACGGGATTTCTCTTACGGTCTAAGAAAGCTCAAGATCCATCTTAAAAGTTGGACCTAGAATTTTGTCTTCTTCTTTGGAGGAAATCCCGTCTTATAACTGAATAAAAAGTTTCATCATGTACAAACAGAGAAGATTCAGTTCCAACATTTATCAGCAAGTTGTTCTGTAATGTGAGTTATTAGCTCTTGGATTGGGTAACCTGACTGCCAGATTAATTCGGCTACAAGACGGGGCTTCCCTCCTCCTCCCCCCCCCCCCCCCCCCCATTAAAAAAAACCCACACAACAACCTCCAATGCGTTTAATAGTAATTTTGCTATAAAACCGGTTAATCTTGTACAGTCTAAAGTCTACATCCATCTTAAAAGATGGAACTAGAATTTTGTCTACTTCCTTGGAGGGAAATACGCGTCTTATTACCGAATAAAGACATATATCATGTGCTATTAGCAAAGACTATGATCCGACTCATATGTACAGTCTGTTCTGTGATGTACGGTTTGTATATTCCAAAGCGCATGCACAAATCGAAATTAAACATTTCAGGCGCGCCATGAAAAATGTATACTCATACATAGGATAAACGCACGAATTACGCTTGTCCGAACCAGCCTGTACATGGTACTGCAGTCTGATCAGACCTGCACAGTTCCCTTTCAAAATTGTGCATGCCTAGATATTTTCTTTGCGAAGATCTCACGCTAAATCAGTATATTTTGTATGTGTGCAGGTTGGCAGTGTTTGTATATGCAGACGGTAGTTTTTGCAGGATGCGGACAATAACACCTTTTAATATACAAAGTGATAATTAATGTTACGCTCGATTAACCCGCTAAATATCTGGGCCCAGTTGTTCAAAGCATCGTTAGCCTAACGAGCTCGTTAAGGGGTCAACTCGTTAAGTTTTTTGCATCTTTGTAACCAAATACGCTGGTATTTTTTTGTTGAAAAAATGTAAGAAGCTTTTGCAATACGCTGGTATTTTTTGTTGAAAATATGTAAGAAGCTTTTGCACCGCTGGTATTTTTTGTTGAAAAAATGTAAGAAGCTTTTGCACTGCAAAAGCTTCTTACATTTCTTCAACAAAAAAATACCAGCGTATTGCAAAAGCTTCTTACATTTTTTCAACAAAAAATACCAGCGTATTTGAGATATTAACGTTTAAAATTTTAACGAAACGTTAGCTAACGACGTCATAAGTTTTGAACAACCGGGCCCAGAAAAATATTTGGTAAGGTCGTGGGTTCGAATCCCAGTTGTTACCTATTTTTTTTTTTTTTTTTGTCTTTCCTGCAATAAATTGAAGTATCTGCAAACAACTTTATATATCATATTTAACAAAATCGATCATTTTTGGCAACTTAATACATGGAAAACAGCTTTGAGAATAAGGACCTTACCGCATGGATAACTTTCCACGCCACTGTTTAAAAATCGATAATCGATATTCGCGAATCGAGCTGGTAGTGAAATACACTACGAGATATGGGCAAGTCATCTTTTTCTTCTTATTTTATTTTTCCTTATATTCAAATCCATTTTTCCGTGTTCATTTCGAAAACCGCATTAATTTGCGAACAGCCTGATATAATTTTTGAAAAGATTGCATAAGAAATACCGCGGTCATTTTTTAGTTTAAGTTGACTACCCTCAAAATGTATAGAATATATAGTAAATCATGACATTTTTACTGCGTTGATCAAAGTTTTTACCCGCATATGTCTCTTTTTTTCATAAAATGAAAATTTTCCGTGTTCATTCCGAAAACTACAATTATTCAGCATTTCACTGATATATTTTTTATTGAAATAGGAAGTAAAACAGTGCGGTCATTTTTACATTTTCGATCAGCACCCTTATTTTCTATGCTGGCGCAAATATCCAACAGAATTCACACATTACTCCAGGTGGCGTAGAAAGTTGCGGACGATATTTGTTAAAATTTTCTCACGGCATATGCCAGCAGTAAACTCTTAGACCAGCCTGCGGATATGTGCAATCTTGTTGGATCATTTGCTGCTCGTACGATCAAGATCATACTGCAAGGAGTTGCAAGGCAACAACAAATCCTTGGACGATCAAGTTGAGGCATAAATGCAGTTTGGTTCGAGCACTCCATGTTAGCATCGACTATCTCTATAGATCCTCAGAGAATCTGTGCTTTTCTGGTGAGTATGCGTGTAAATCAAGGCTGATATTAAGCCGACACGAGAAAACCAACAAAGTGGTTGTGCGCCCAGCGCAGACTCAGATCAGCCTGGGCATCCGCCCAGTCTGATCAGAGTCTTCGTTGTCCGCATGGAGGTAGCTTAGACACAAAGCTACCCTATAAGCGCTTAGCGAAGAGTATGATCAGACTGGGCGAATGTCCAGGCTGATCTGAGTCTGCACTGGGCGCACAACTTTGTTGGTTTTCTCGTGTCGCGGCTTATCTGTAATAGTTGATCCCCATTGAGAAGGGAAGCAAAACTGAAATTGCAGAGTTTTTTTTATATAATTAATTTTGAAAATCAACACATCTCATCTTTGACAAAATTATAGACACAGTGCATATACAGTATATACATTTGTACATTTTTAAAATCATGATATCATAAAGCATTTCCAATTTGAGTCACACAGTAGCATCAAAATCCTCAACTACCCAACTACGTATCGTACATTTGTTTTTGAGCACACATATGAATACTTAAAAGTTTTCCCCAACAACAAAACCACTGTTTATGCCACTGGTAACAAGTACATCATATCCTTATGAAGATATCAGTGTAAATATTGCGAGATCAACTATAACAATATAGTTCCTTCCATCTATCCTCATTCATTGGGTCAATGCACAATGGGTTTTGATTGACCACTAATAAAATAATAATAATAATAATAATAATAATAATAAAGAGGTTTTAGATGCGTATGCGAACAGCGCATGCCCAGACCAGTCTTTGCATCTGAGTCTGGTCTGAGCCCTTGCTGGCCACACACACTCCGCAGGACCTTCAAGTACTTATCCTAAAAAAGCTATGAGCAAACTGCAGTAATGTTCAGACCTTTCAGAATTTTCGCCGTTTGCTAATATAGAAACTATTCTCAAGCAAGCCGACACTTAGACAAGTAAATACACACTGATAACTAAAGTTTCGCTTCACTTGCTATGTTATTTATGTACATTATGTATATATAGACGTGCCGGCCACGACAGCAAATATTCATGGTGCACACATTCGTTTGGATTATATAATGCAGGTGTATATATTCCTGAGTAAGAGACCTTGCAACACAAACTGGACTGGAGGTATGGCATTTTTATCAACTTTTATGTATTTCAGATGGAAAATTCAGTTTTAGTTACTAATATGCAGCTACATGTAATTATCGTATTGACCCCAAATATTTATACAAAGCTATTTTCGCAAACAGTGTGACTAAGATCAAAACAGTGTTTAAAGCAGCTTGATCATCGTCTACAACTCTTTTTCACAACATTTATAAAATTTTCTCCTAATATTGATGTAAAATGATATCTAAAAACAAAAAGAAAGAAACACTAAATAGCACATAAGAGAGGTGTTGAAATGTCCGAATATAATATTACATACGGTAAGTATTGTCAGTATACAAATAAAAATTAAATAAAATATATTGGATAAATAACATAAAAAAAAGAATCATGTGAATAAGAGTTTCAGAATATTATAAACTGCTAATTACACGTTCTCTTTTCTTAGAAAGCCCTTGTAAAATTATTCATATTATGGAATGTACTTTGCTTTTCCTATCTCCAGTTTATTCATTGGCTCATTAATTTTTAGGTCAAACCTCAAACAGCAAGAGCCATATATTCCAACTTTTTAAAAACTTTTCATAGTTACTTGTCTTAATTGCTATGTACTTTTCAATAGTCAAATGTTCCTTTACTTCTTTTTTCCACACTTGCAAATTAAGTTGCTTATTAATAATTTTGCATTTATATATGTAGTAGCGTGTTAAAGTCAGTATATATTTACTGATATGTTATATGTAATACCAAATATTGCCGCCTGCTTATTTATATTTAAAGAATACTGAACAGTTTCTAAGAACCAGTTCTCAATATTCTCCCAGAATTCCATGACTAGATTACAATGCCAGAATAGATGTTGAATCGTTTCCGGAAGAAATCCACAGAAACTGCAAAGGTTATCTTGCTTAATTTTCATTTTCAACAGCAAATCATTTGTAGCTAAAATCCTGTGTAATATACGATACTGAAACCAGTGAATTTTTGTATTATTGCAACATTTTGCGGGTAAATTATATATCAATTTCCAATCTAAATTAGTGTTTTCAAAAACATTATTCCATTTATCTTGACTTTTTATATGTATATTAATTTTATTAAATTTAGCATACATTTCCTTGCATCCTTTTTGTTTTTCATTATTTGTTTAATATTATAAGGCAAAAAAATATAAAACATACAAGTTCAAGGTGTTTCAAGTATTATTCTTTTTCTTCTAATATAATGTTTGTACAGCTGAACTGACCCCCCAATATTCTAGAAAATTAATTTGAATTTGGTATTGATCGCAAAAGGTATCTAAATCCATAAAATTTCCATTTGCATCAAATAAATCTTTGATATAGTATATATGTTTATTGAACCACCTTTTGTAAAAAATAGTTTTATTTGCAACTTTACTATCTTTATTGTCCCAAATGTTAACTGATAAGGTATCTTCTAACGTAGTAGGATTGTTAAGATTACTCAACTTAATCCAATAATCAAGCACATCATTCCAAAATTGATTTTTTTATTCATTTTAGTCGTCGCACATATTCAACTCCTCTTGTAATTAACTCGCTTATTTGCATATAAATTTATTTGAAAAAATATCTCTATAATTTGCATCTGTAGTTAACAATCTCCGTATCCGCGTGCATTTTAAGGCCAAAATATAGTTATCTAATTGCATCATTTTGAGTCCACCGTTGTCGTATTCTTGCACTATCACATTTCTTTTTACTCTGTCTATATTAGATTGCCAAATGAAGTTAAAAAATAAATTAATAAGTTTGTTTATTATTTCTTGGGAAGGATTTGGAAGAGAAATAAAAAAGTGATTAAATTTCGATATGATTAAGATTTTTAAAATTGTGATTCTACCAAAAGGTGTAAGCAAACGTTAGGACCATTGCTTCAGTTCCCTTTCAACTTGCTTGATTTTTTCGTAAAAAATTATTTTTATCATATTTTCAAGATTACACGAAAATCTTATTCCAGTCCAGTTTTTATCTGTGATTGAATGTTTGACCACCAAACTTCTTACTGCCTATCCATACTGCTCTTGTTTTCGAGTTATTTACTTTTAAACCTGACATGTTTGCATAAAGTCTAAGGATATTCATAGCCTCAACAAACGACTGTTCTGTACCATCTAATATAACCGGAGTGTCATCCGCAAATTGAGAGAGTCTGTATTCTATCTCACCAATTTTTATTCCATTTAAATTTTCATTTCTTTTTGATCATCAGGGATAAAATTTCAGCACACATTAAGAATATGTAAGGTGATAATGGGTCTCCCTGCCTACACCCCCTATAGGTTTGAAAAAAGTCTGATAAAGCCCGCTTTAATTAACAGCTGAACTTATATCATTGTAAACACTGTCATCCAATGCCTGACTGACTCCCCAAAATTGAAAATATGCAAAATCCCACGAAATAGTATCAAAGGCTTTATCAAAATCTATAATAAGTAGAAGTCCAGGTAGGTTAAATTCTTCTGTAAAGCTCATAATGTCATATATTAACCTAGTATTTTCACCAACATAACGACCACTAATGAACCCTGTTTGGTCAGTTGAAATAAGTTTTGTAGCACAGATTTAAGCCTTTCTGCTATACAACTAGATGCTATTTTATAAATTACATTTAAAAGAGTGATAGGGCGCCAATATTTCAAAAATTCTCTAGGTTTATCTCCCTTCGGTAAGCAAGTTATTATCCCCTGGTGTTGTGTACTTGAAAGTTTGCCAATTCTGTAACCTTCATTTATACCCCGTTGAATAAATGTTATAAATCTTTATGGCAAAACTTATAAAATTCTACATTAAAACCGTCTGAACCAGGACTTTTATAATGCCCCCGTGACGATAGTAAGGGGGCATTATGTTTTACCCCTGTTCGTCTGTCTGTCCGTCTGTCCGTCTGTCCGTCGCACATTTTAGTAGCAAGTTTGTGTAATCAACTCCTCCCACAGCTTATGATGGATCAATTTGAAACTTTGCACACATGTTGCAGACATATTGAAGATGTGCATGAAGATTTCTTATTGCCAAAAAAATATTTTTGACAAAATTGCGGGCTTTCGGACTTATACATTTTCAGTGTTGGTTAGTGATATAAGGTAGCAAGTTTGTGTAATCAACTCCTCCCAGAGTTTATGATGGATCAATTTGAAACTTTGCATACATGTTGCAGACATATTGAAGATGTGCATAAAGATATCTTATGGCCAAAAATTTATTTTTGACAAAATAATGGGCTCTCGGACTTAGACAGTTTCAGTGTTGGTTTGTGATGAAGGGTAGCAAGTTTGTGTAATCTACTCCTCCCACAGCTTATGATGGATCAATTTGAAACTCTGCATACATGTTGCAGACATATTGAAGATATGCATGAAGATTTCTTATGGCCAAAACATTATTTTTGGCAAAATTATGGGCTTTCGGACTTAGACATTTTCAGTGTTGGTTTGTGATGTAGGGTAGCAAGTTTGTGTAATCAACGTCTCGCAAGGCTTATAATGGATCGATTTGAAACTCTGCATACATGTTGCAGACATATTGAAGATGTACATGAAGATTTCTTATGGCCAAAAAATTATTTTTGACAAAATTACGGGCTTTCGGACTTAGACGTTTTCAGTGTTGGTTTGTGATGTAGGGTAGAAAGATTGTGTAATCAGCTCCTTCCACAGCTTATGATGGATCAATTCGAAACATTGCACACTTATTGCAGATATATTGAAGATATGCATGAAAATTTTTGAAGGTCACAAAATGTAATTTTGACAAAATTATGGGCTTTCTAACTTAAGTCTTTTTACAGAGTTTGATATCTGTGTGTAATCAACTTCTCTCATGGTTTATGATAGATGGCTTTGGAACTTTGTATGTGTGTTACAGACATAATAAAGATCTTCATGAAGGTATTTTAAGATAAAAATTTTGTTTTTAGCAAAATTCAGGTTTTGGACTAATAAATTTTCAGCTGTTGTTTCTTTCACAATATAGGTGACAAGAAGTGTCCTCAAGACATACTACAGCTTATGACTAATCGGTTTTCACAGTTTGGGACCATGCACACTTCTTTGAATTTGTGATGGTGGTAAGAGTGGGGTGAAGGGAGGAAGGGAGGGAGAAAGGGGTGCAAGTGTTAATGGGGAGCACGGGGGCATCATCTGTGTCTTACAGACACAATTTTCTAGTTGTTTTTCATTTTTTAAGGGCATGACTAATTTTGTCCAACGTAATTTCTCCCTCTAATTTACTTTTCTCTTCTGCTGATAGTTTAGGTCCCTGTAAATTATTTAAAATATATTCAATATCTAATTCCGATTCCATCTCTTGTTTTTTATATAGTTTAGAGTAAAAAGTTTTCACTTCCTCTAAAATATCTTCCTGTTTATTAAGAACCTTACCATCGTCTGTTTTTACTTTAAAAATAGTTTTATTTGTAAAATTTCTGGATTCTAGACCACAAAAATATTTAGTAGGTTTTTCCCCCTCTTCTGCCCACCTTACCCTTGCCCTTGTCATTATACCTTGTATTTTCTCTTTTCTAATATCTTGAAATTCCATTTTCTTTTCATCTATTTTGTTTAAGTCTAAGTTGGTATCTTGTTCTAATTTTTTTATCTCTTCCAGTTATTGTTCTTCGCGAAGTGTTCTTTGCTTTTTTTTCTTATATGAAGAATATGAAATTGTTTTTCCCCTAATTTCCAATAAAAGTGTTTCTAAAAACAGTTGGTCTGAAATCATTAATTGAATATTATTACTTTCCATAGTGTTCAAAAACTCTAAATCATAAACTGGGATCATGTATTGCTCTTTAACTGTATTTATGCATCTTTTTACTGATTCTATATAATGTGTATCTTTAAGTAAACTATTGTTGAATTTCCAGAGACCTTTTCCTTTTTTAAATTAATTTATCTGAAACGTTAAAACTACAGTAGAATGATCTGTTCTGTAACTTGGTAAAATATCGAGGTTTTGAACACTAGGCATAATACATTCAGATATTGAAAAGAAATCCAATCGGGCTTGTTTAAGAGGAGTTGGTTTACGCCATGTATATCTTCTTTTTTGGTCATTTAATTCTCTAAAGGGGTCTACTAAATTAAAATCTTCTTTCATTGTTAGTACATATTCTCTTGCCCTTGGATTATTTACATGAATGTTATTATAAGTATCTAACTCTTAATTTTGGACTAGATTAAAATCACCACAAATAATGCATGTATCGTTCTCAAACTCCTAAATAATAACATTGTCCTGATATGACTGAAATACTGTTTAAGAGGGTAACGGTGAAATTATACCTATTTACGCTAATAAGCATTTCATTCTATTTTATTTATCATAAAATAGCTTCTACTAGTAGCGGCTTTGGGGATAAAATTCCATCTCAAGTAACACCCGTTTAACCACATTTTCTTCAGAGTCTTTTGATACGTGCAATTTGTCCCTTCGAATCCCATATTTGGACATTATTTCATCAATAACCTTTTGTGACATGTTTTCATCAATAGCAACGTGTATACTAACATCTCCAGTTGTTCTATCCATCGCGTTCTTTAGATGCTGAGCGATATGTTTTTCAATACTATTATGGTCCTCTCCATATATTTCTATGTTATACGCATATGAAGGCCGCTTGACTGGATAAACTGTGCCGACAGACAGCAGGCCCGTGCAATCGTTGTTACTCGTAGTTACGACGTTTGTATACATTTTAGTTATATCACTGTTTTCCAAAATAAATGGGATATTAGATTCCATCAGTCTATAAGGAGTTCCGTTAACAAGTATTCTTTCGTGGGGAAACAGATACGAGCTTATTTTCTTTGATGCAAAATATGTTGAAAGATCTTTGTCTGTGACGGCGGAAAGTGTTGTTTTGTCTTCATCATGTATGTGATGAAGGTCTAGTTGATTTACGTTTGCCATATACGCCAGTAAAATCTGTAAAGAAAACAATAGAACAATGACAACTAATCAGAGCTCTAGATAAAAGGGAGTATTTGATGATAATTGAGGATCTTTTTTTCTTATTTCTCATCAAAACCATATGTTGTGATTACTCATCTGAACCGTCTCGTCGAGACGGTTCAGATGAGGGGTAACAATATATGTTTTATTGCAGAATTAAAAAAAAATATCCTAAATTATCACCAAATACTCCCTCTTATCTACAGCTCTGCAGTAATACTGAGCAATATCTGTAAACACACTTATTAACATCGTATAAAGGAGCTTTTGTCAACGAATTCGTTATTCATATGTTATGAACATGTCATGCCAAATATGTCTTTCGATATCTTATATTCAAACATTTACTTTGGCAGTCAAAGATCCATGAAATGGAGACTCAAACTGCCGTGGCTTCATTGCCATTTTAAAAGCTGAATAATGGCTCCAGATCGCACCAGAGAACATCAATTTTTCATTTTTAAGGGGGACCAGGCCCTCGGACCTACTAGCTAGGCTTCCCGACTTTGTCGCTCGCCATAGCCGCACCAATTAAAATTTCCTCCCGACGCACTGCGCACACCCATAACCTGGTAAACGCATTAACGACAGGTGCATGCAATGTGTAGAAAGTAATATTAAAATAGGCACTGACTATAGGCGAGCACATCGCTCTTTACAAAATGTGGGTGGTTTGATCAAACCTTTTTATGGCTGCTACCAACGGTTTACTCTAAAGTTTCGGACCAAAATACGTGGTCGAAGTGTAGACCCTGATCTGACTACTCATTGTACGGTTCAAGTTTCATTTTTTTTTGTCCTATGAAATTTGTAATAATATTATTGCAACTCAAGAGCTGAGAACTCCGTCTCAGAAACTGATGAGAAACTGTCAAAGAACAGCCCAAAATATTCTTTCCCCTCGGAAAACAGGGTATGTTTTTTTTTTGTTTTTTTTCCGTTTCTCCACTACGTGACTTTCTATTTCTTTATAATTTCACCCAACGCTCAGCCTCCTAGCATTTTGTGTACTGACCATGTAGTGATCTACTCACAGAAGCGATACATGTTGACGCCATCTTGATTTTTCTAAAACGGAATGTTTGACGTCGTCATTACGTAACGTAACGACAGAAAGACTGTACGACCTCTGTTTCTTATAGTTTTGATAATTTCTATTCAAACCAGTCTAATTTGGTGTCGTTACGAAAGAAATTCCGTTGAAAGTAATGTACTTGTAAGGCTAAAATATGTCTTACCAATCCTCTACCATAGTTCTCACGCTCTTTCGGAGCTTTGAATTGCAGTGCTCGCTACTATTGCTTAGAGTCTCGATTATAGTAGCATCGATCAAGAAATAACTGAAAACTCTTCTGTTACGGTATGCCATTTAAGAAATTAGATGAAACTGTTCATAATCATCAAAGTGACATCCTTCACGAAATTTAACACAACTCTCACAATTCAGCTGACATCGGTTAAAAAGCTCACACAAAACAGTTCCAAACTACACCATTCATCGTTCTAAAAGCTACAGATCTAAAGTGATATAGCAGTCTTTTTTTTTACTAAGAACTGAACAGTATTTTCTTCAACAAGAATAATATAGATCGGTCGTTCGTGATATGTGTACTTACTTTTGATAAAATAAATTTGTAGTTTTCATGGACCTTTTCAATGCCACCTTGCTGAATTTCAGTCGCTGCCGCTCGTATGACTCCTTTTGTCTTGGACCAGTCAACGCAATGGTACATTAACTGTCTTCCGAGGTGAAGTCCCGCATATTTTGGATTAACTCTTGCACCCCTACCTACGCCCGTTAGACCACCATCAACAATTTTTGCCCCTGCGAATGCAACCTGTAATGTATAGACCCAATCATACATGACAACACCTTAAAACGTAGCAATAACAAATTTATTGACTAGAACGAAACATCATAAGTAAAAAAAAGATTTTTTGCCAGTCGGTTAGCAAGGTGTGTGCGTGACAAAGATCAATTCCCTTCGCCCACAGAACAAAAAGTTTTTAACCCTTAAAGCGCCAAAATTAAAATTAAATTTGCGAACAGTGTAGATCCAGATGAGGTGGCTCATCATGGGCCACCTCATCTGAATCTACACAGTTTGCCCTCTAGTGTTCATATCGCTTAGACGAAACTTTTTTTGAAATTCTGCAGACGTAAATTTTGTCGTCTGCTTTTTGGCGCATTAAGGGTTAATCTGCACCTCTTGTGTTGTTGTTGTGATAACAAAGTTACGAATTCAAAGTAGTTCCAGGTAGTTAAAAGTTTTCAATTCAAGGGATTCAGCAATCTATAAGAACCTTTTGTCATGCTCTCTGGAGCAATCTAACTGCGCTAACTAAATATTATAATGGCATGTTCACATAAAATAAGGTCGCTACAGAGTGCAGAATCGAATGTCCACTTGAACAGTTTTATAAAATAAGGCCGCTACAGAGTGCAGAATCGAATGTCCACTTGAACAGTTTTATAAAATAAGACCGCTACAGAGTGCAGAATGGAATTTTCGCTTGATCAAGTATCACTACAGATTGCAGAATTGAATGTTAACTTGAAACAATATTGCTATGGAGTGCGGATTGGAATTTTCTCTTGATCAGATATCACTACAGATTGCAGAATTGAATGTTAACTTGAAATAATATAGCTACAGAGTGCAAAATGAAACGTTCACTTGAAATAATATAGCTACAGAGTGCAAAATGAAATGTTCACTTGAAATAATGTCGCTACAGAGTGCATTTACTTACAATTTTATCATCATGCAGAAACACAAACATCTTTGTAGACGGAGAACCAACCAGATTGTCGTACAATGCCGGAAGGTAGTCTCGACCATCAAATACATTGTCGTTAATGGCCAGGACACCTTTTTTGTCCTCCAGGGTCGCTGGTCTTATTGTCACATTGGTCATATCTAATGATAAAAGACAAGAGTCATAGTATACTTCAGTCTTGAATGCTAGAAACTAAGCATTTATTGTTAAACTTACATGTATTGACTTTCAAATTAATCTCAAATAGGAAGGCCTTTTCATGTCACGGTTTGATATTGAAAGTTCGAGCAATGTATGACCACTTTGGTAAGCATTTTGAATACTGAATTTTTTCTCCTTCTATAAAATGGGATCAAACGAAAGGCTGCAAAACGCTTCGTAATAATAACATTACAAAAATTCCTTTTGCAATATTTTCTTATACCAGCGGAAGATATGCTCAAAGGAAAAAAAATGCTCACAAAGGTAGCAAATCCTTTAATGCAACACATCTTGACTTTAGGAATGGGCCCTTGTGAACACTCATAACAGAGTTATATAGTGGGGTATACATAAACCTTGAAGTTGATCGATACATCTTCATTTTGTCTGCCATTCTTACAAAAGAGTATAGTTATTTGTAATTTTTTGTTTACTTTCTTTGATGGTATAACCTTTTCAAACTGGTGTCTACTCTTATGGAAAACGTTAGTTGGGGAGAGTCGGGTAACTTCGGACATGGGGGGAAATTCGGACATACCATTGCAAACAGTGAAAATCCAGAGTGAGCCGTCTCATCATGATTTTCACTATTTGGCCAGTTAATTTTTGTTTTAGTTCCAAACAACTGAGATGTAAAGGAAACAATGCCACTGTCCGAAATTACCCGCTGTCCGAAGTTACCCGACTCTCCCCTTATTTCCTTCAAGAATTGACCTATAAACACCTAGTTATTTTTTTCTAGCTTTTGAATGCATTTTGTCCTCATCATGATCTCAATCATTATCTGATCGGCCCAGCATAGTTGGAATACTATTGAAAGGGCCTCAGATCCTGATACTTGAGATTGTAAATTATATAATGTGAATTAATTAATAAAATATTGTTTAAACCAAAGGGCCTCAAACACTCAGTTTGTGGAAAAATGAGAAAGCGGCAGAGGTGCTTCTCTAAGATGGTATTGAGATTTAAGTCACCTTTGCTACATGTATCGGCAAAATAAAAAAAAATACTTTCTTAACAATACCTTAAACATTTTGGTTTGAACAATATTTATTCAAGAAATAACACGCAAGTGACAAGATATACATAGTTGGAAATTGATGACCAGAACGAAATCTTATATATTTTCTTAAATTGTTCTCCATCAGCGACGTAGATAGTGATAAATATAAAATAGTTTCAATTCGTTATTATAACATATACTGTGCTTTCTTTAGAGCCACCTCGTCAAGTCTGTTCTAATGAGGTGTCACCACCTATGTATTGGTTGTGAAAATCCCGGACTTTTTCTCAACGTCTCACCATATTACGACCACTGTCCATGTCTAAGTACTTATTATAAGTAGTCTTCAAAGTATTCTTTCATAAACAAAACGTGTTGTCAAAGTTATATCACCAGAGGTCGAATCATGCCAAAACTTCCGCGTAATTCCGTACCCATTAAATACTTCATCCACTCGTTCCTCTAAACATTCATTGGCAATAAAAACAAATATGCATACTCTGTCACATGCACGTTCCTTTAAAACATTAAGATGTTTATCAATGTGGCATTTTAGGCAGCTCAAATCCTTTGTATTTCCATACAGTTCAATATTGTAGATGTATGACGGATTCTTGACTTTTTGTGTTGTTCCAATTGATAACAGCCCACTACAGTTCTTAGAATCATATTCAAGGTCAGAGAACATCACGATAATATCATTCTGTTCAAACATCAAAGATACGTTTCTAGGTAACAACTTAAACGGTACCCCGTCCACAACAACATGCCCCTGGGGGAAAAGGTAACCACAGATATCTTTTGAGTTAATGTAAGAACTCATTAATGTCTCCGTTACCAAGGTTAGTTCTTTACTGTAAGATGTTTCTGAAAGGTTCACATTTAGCTGTTCCTGGTCTATGATGTATGACAGGATAGTCTGAAATTATACAGAGGTTAATAGAATGCAGTTGATGGCTCAGGCTAGTTTTCAGATTATCTTGCCGAGCATGAGGCTTAGATAATCTGAAAGCGTGCTTGAGATTTCCTTGTTGAGGCCTCATCACCATCATTCACTATTTTTCTCATTCGTTATATGCAAATAAAACAGAATTTCCATCAAATACTAAACATTTTGTTCATGCCATAATTTCTAGATAATCTTCTATTCATAATTCTGTTCTGTTAAGTTAACCTAGTGCCTGCACTTTGCTAGACCGACAGCTAATCGAAAATCGTCAGTGACATTTGAGCCGCGACACGACAAAACCAACAATGTGGTTGTGCGCCCAGCGCAGACTCAGATCAGCCTGGGCATTCGCCCAGTCTGATCAGAGTCTTCGCTGTCCACATGGAGGTTGCTTGGACCCTTAGCTACCTTTTGAGCACTTTCACAAATAGTCTGACAAACTAGGCGGATGCCCAGGCTGATCTAAGTCTGCGCTGGGCGCTAAACCACATTGTTGGTTTTGTCGCGTCGCGGCTCATTTCATGTACTGCGCTGGCTGTCAATTTCATAATGTGCATGCAATTTACATGACAGGTAACAAATGGAACCGTTGGCAGTAACATGACTGGGCTGTACTAAGCAATGATTGGGCTGTACTTAAGCAACGACTGAAAGACTGAAAAAAGCTTTCAGAGCCTATGCTGAGACAGCAGCCCGAGATAGGAAAATCTCAGACAGCTCTATCTAAAGAGATGGTGAGAAAATGATAAGCCAAATTACAGCCAGTTTTCTTGTTTCATAACTCATTGTGGTGTGGAATTTCACTACAAAGTAACACACTAGCAGGGCAGTTCTTATTGAAACACCATGGAATACCGTATTTATAGAATGTCAAAATATAAACATTGTCACGCAAATAAGGTGTGCGCACAAGCTAAATGACACCCTCCGTGACTAAGATGCTACCCAATCCAAGATAAAACAAACGGCAACTTTTTGCTGAGGAACTTCAGTAACTAATATCCTTTTTTCTTCTTCTTAAAATCTGTCATTACATATCCAAATGTTTAATTTTACACATTTAAAACCGTATTTCATAGCTAAATACTGACTTCTGCATACTGCATGACCTCCCCCGTATATAATTATCACTTATTTCTGGAGGTGGCTTTCACACTTCGTCAAACTAGTCATTCTAATTCTTAGGCACCGTCGGGGTAAAAGGATACCACTAGCTGCACCATGCTAGGCTACCAAAGACTGATAGAATCTATGATGGGTTGAGGCCGAGATAAGAAAATCTCAGGCCTGTTTAAAGACTATTTAGTCTCATGGGACGTTTGCCGAGCATGAGACTTATGAAATCTATAAACGAGCCTGAGATTTCCTTGTCGAGGTTTCAACGCTATCATTGCTCATTTTTCTCACCACTGTATCTAACAGAATAATAATAGAATGTATCCATTGAAATACATAACATTTTACCCAGATCATTTCTATATATTATAAGCTAATTTTCTTGTCTTGTTAATTTTACTTTCGTGCATGCATTTTGGGTAACTGACAAATATTCAGATATGAATGTGACATTTCATGCAGATCACTGGCTGTTATTTTCATATTCTGCAAGCAATTAAAATGGTAAGAATAAAGTGAACTTATTGCAATTAAATCTGTAACATGGCTAGTATGCACTAAGCAATGACTGACAGATTTAAACAGCTTTAAGAACTCAGGCTTCAGACAGCAAGCCAAGACAGAAAAATATCAAATATCTCCAAAAATGGCTAATCAGAAATCGGTGGTCGAGACTAGTGCATGATAAGAACAGACTAATTTAATACATGAGCCGCGACACGACATAACCAACAAAGTGGCATAGGCGCCCAGCAAATACTTAGATCAGCCTAGGCATCCGCCCAGTCTGAACAGAGTCTTTGCTTTGCGCTTAAAGGACAGCCCATGTTCTAAGCTAGCTCCATGCGGATAGCGAAGACTATGGTGATACGAGTCTTCGCTGGGCGCACATGCAGCTTTTTTATCATGCCGTGGCTCAATTACATTAAATAAATTTTATGTTTTGATTGTCATCTACAGAAACTGTCTTACATTGCTCGAAAGCCGTGATTGTTCCAGCTATATGAGAAAATAAACTTACCATAGTCAAAAGCTGGTTGTAGACGGACTGGAATGATGGACTAGACACATGCTTGTTCTCGTCAGACGTTGTTATCACTTTAACACGAACTTGTTGTTTCTTTGCCCAATTAATGATGTGATTATCCAGTTCTCGGTATAGTCCCCGCCCCTCGTAACCAGGGTGTATTCTGGCTGATCGGCTCACTACCGTCTCCCCATCATCAACAATTAACGCTGCATTGAAACCAGTCTGTAATAAAATAATTATAGTATTCTAAGAAAAAGATGGAGAATGCTGTTGACGATATGCAAGTATACTATAAAATGGTTACGATGGTTTGATGTGCCAATTTCTAAACTATGTGCTAAGAATGGTTTCTTATTCGTCAAGTCCAGACGAAGATACGTTGGAAGTAACACAGCCTTCTGGTGGTACTCAGAGGAAGGTTAAACAAGCAAAGTAAGCCGTTTACTGTATTAAAAAGAAACAAAAGAACGAAACGCAAACCCAGCCTGACATATCTTACCAAACACAGCAAAAAGCTAGCAACCAGAATAGAAATGAGCACAAATTGATCGTGACAAGAATAGGCAACCTCAGAACGGTCAGTAGTGAATACCACTATAAGGTATGCAGAGGAGAGGCAAGGTATTATCAGATATTACAAGAGCTTAATTAATAGGCTTTGTCCTAGATCTGAGTATTGTTCAAAACACATAAAATGTGCTCGAACAGAAGTTGCAGAACTCAGTCAGTTGAACATGGGAGAAAACAACATGTAAATGAAATTCTTTATAACGGGGATAACTGTATTGAAAACTGTGTTTTTGGCAGGTAAATGGTCCGTTTATCTGCCACTCTAAAACCACTCTAACGACTCTGGGCCAAGCACTGTCCGATAAAAGGTTCAGGTCGGTATTTATACTGAGTCCGGAACCCAACATACAGTCTGGCAGCAAAGTTAATCACCAACTAGATATGGAGTACAACTGAACTCAGAAACAATTGAAATAATGAGGTCGCATTCAAAGACAATCATGTTCAAATGAACATGTTAACTAGGAAGTGTTGAAAGACAGATTTAATAATAATTTCGTGATACGTACTATCTTAGTTTGATGAATCAGCACAAATGATGTTATATGTGGTGAGGTCATGAACTGGTTGTAGTATGCTGGTAGATAATCTGTGTCATCCTCCCGGATTTTCAATACTTCTTCTTTGTCTGCAGGGGTAGCTTCTCTTATGGTGAACTCATCCATCGTGTCTTCCGTGGAAGTCTGAACGTAGAGGTACAATCGCTCGCTTCTCAACAGGCACATGGCGTCAAAATGACGTCATATTGACGTCGAACGTCATATTGACGTCGATTCGACGTCATGACGTCGCAGCTACGTCAGTACGACGTCATTTCGACGTTGTGTGCCCGCTGGAAATTTAATCCACTTGACATAAATCACGGACCGAATATGTATGTTAAAATAAAAGCACAGCCAAAACAATTCGACTTGATACGCCGTTGTTGCACGCGCTATTTTGTTAAACTTCTCCTTTTCCACCCAGTTGCTTCATTTGCAAAATAAAAATACTGACAGTTACATGCATTTTCACTTTGCAGGACTCGGTTCACTTTCCATTTATCTACATTTAGCGGATAAATAAGATATTTATTTTTCTATACTCACATACTATATATTTATATAGTATATCTTGTATCAAAGTGAATGAAAACATGAGGCCTTGGAAGGGTTTTTAGGGATACAGAGATACAATACGAAATAGCTAAAGGGATATGGGATATTTTGACGAAAATAAATATAATTTTATAGATACTGGGATACAAGGGTTCTCTGATTTTAGGGATACTTGACAAAAATACTATACATTTTAAGGAATATTATTTGAACTATTTTAGATGGGATGCTCGAGACCCATTAACAGGGCCTCACTAATGTACCTTTTCACAGATGTACAGTACATAGCACCTGATCTGCGTATGTCGAAATGACTTAAGTCGAACTGAGCTAACAGGAATAGACTGAATTAAATGATAATGGTCGAACCATTATCATTTAATTCAGTCTATTCTTGTTAGCTCAGTTCGAGATAAGTTACAAGAACAGGTATTTTGATACAAAAAGGATATGTTTTTCATTGCAAATCATATGAATAGATATGGTTTTTGGGACTTGTCCTTGAATAGGTGGGTGTCTTCAGCTTTCCAGCTGCACATCCTTGCTAGTTCTAGTGCTAGTTGCCATTAACTGTGAAAGGAACACCCCTGTCCGCTAGGCAGGACAATAGTGTGACTTCGAATTTATAAGCATTAAATAATGAAGCGAGAAAGTGAGCTTAAAATAAACTTAGCCCGACAGATGGTTAACAAAATGTCTGAGGGTCATGGTGCATATTCGAAGACGAGTGAGCTCGGATATAACGCCCCACCAACATAGCCAACTCATATAGGTCATGTGCAGATGGGAACGACATCTGCAAGGGATAAAATAAAGTAAATGGTTGTCTTTGATAGTAGTCACATAAGAAGTCAAGGAAAGGGTGCGGGGGTGATGGCAAATATTTCTATCATGGTACAGGGGTGATATAAATGTACATGTATACCTAAGATTATGCACACCCGCTAGACCTTTAATCTGGGAATGTTGGATATTGAGACAACACACTCCAAAGAATAATATAAACGTGTTCATACCAAATTTAGTGAGACAGACGCGCGTTTCTGTATTAAACTTCTTCAGTGTCGCTAAACCCACAAGTTTGGAAGTAAAGAGTGGATGCGCATGTCTCGGAAGGCAACGAGCATCCCTCTCCGAGCCATACTTACTGTCGTATTCCGCGGGACACATAAGCAGCAGATATCAGGTAAGAGACGCATACGTATTAACTCGCGAGCACCAGCCACATCAACCCCTGCGTCTCGAGAAAAGTGACAGACAAGTGCGTCAGGAAAGATATGTCCGATGCAGCAATAACTTTTATCTCCTTGAATTTATCACTTTAACTATTACACACCCAAACTCGGGAAAATACACCAATTATGACATAGTTTAATTAGTTCCATTAAAATGCAGCTAGTTTTCCTCCTGGCTTGAAAAAGCATGTAAATTTTGCGTTTGTGTGTTCAAGCAGACTTTCATACCTGGAAACTGGCTTTGTTTTGATTTTATTTGCTTCATATTTCCTCAACTGTACATATGACCTGTTCAAAATCTGTGTCACATCACAACGTATAATAATTGACATCTTTTATCGCTGACAGTAAGTGAAGAGTCTATACACGCCATTAAATCTTGATGCACTTTAATTACCCTAATACACGAAATGGTTATAGCGTGTACATATCAATGAAAGAGTAAGAGCATTTCTTTTTACATTGGCATAATGCGTACCTGTAATTCTACGGCGACAGGTGGATCTGCCGTACGATTTGATGAACCTGAACATAACACATTGCTGGATACCGGTCAATATTTCAGGGTAGATAACTTTTGGGATGTTTATATCTGCAGCTACAGCTATTCAACTTTTTCTTTCACACTCTCTCTAGGAGAAATTGTACACTCTGGATTTGCGGGATGAAAACCTACTCCAATCATGTCACTGGGACCTTTAACCTGCACAAGGGTAACTCTCCCTACACGGGGGGGGGGGGGGGGGGGGCTTTCATTTATCGCCCAGATCTCGCGGACGGAGGATGGATGGATGGACGGATGGCTGGATGATTTGCGAATATACATTCTTTTCAACGGTATTTTAGTCATATCACGGGAGATGAGAGGGTGAAAATGAAAGGCTGTGTGCAAGGGAACCCCGTTTACGGTTGAAAAGATTTCAATCTCCAGTATGAATCGAACCCGGGACCACTAGATCAGCAGGCCAGCGCTTAACCCACTGAGCTACCGGAGCTCCTACATTTAGCGTGGACATGTCTTTCAGTCACCATCTTTTTATGGTTATGAGCAGGTTTACTTTGTACACTTCGGGTTTGCAGGATGAAAACCAACTCCAATAATGTAACTGCAACTGGAACTTTAACCTGTACAAGGGTGACTATCTCTGCGTATGTCCCTGGTCGACCATGTGGCTTGGTAGCTCAGTTGGCAGAATGCTCTCACGTTAAACGAGAAGCCTGGGTTCGAGACCCGGTCGGGCCACGATTTTTTCTGCCTCTTTGACATTTGATGGCTCAGTGTAGGTTCACGGCAAGGGATACGAACATTGAAAAGTGCATGTCTCGTTGGTACCTCCGTGGTTCCGAGCAGATTCGGGGACGAATCTAATTAAGCAGGGGAAAATGTCAAAGGTCGACCAAATGGCTCGAGTAGCTCAGTTGTCAGAGTGCTCGCATGATAAGAGAGAGATCATGGGCTCGAGTCCCGATCGGGTCACCATTTTTCCTTCCCTGTGACATTTGGTGGTGCTTGTGGGTCCACGGCTAGGGCCACGAGCATCAAAAAGAGTATGTCTCGTTTGTATCCCCGTGGTTCCGAGTGGATTCGCGGACGAATCTAAATAAGCAGGAGGAGAATGTCAAAGGTCGACCAAGTGGCTCGGTATCTCAGGTGGCCGCAGAGTGCTCGAACGGTAAGCAAGAGGCCCTGGGTTGGAGTCCCGGTCGGGCCAAGATTTTTTTCCTCCCCTGTGACACACATTGGCCTCCGGTTATCTTCCCGATTTGAGCGAGTTGCAATTTTTTCAATGTCAGCCCTGCAGATGACATCAGAGATCGAACCCAAGACCTGTTGCATCAGACGCAAGTGCACGAACTCTCTGAGCTACCACACTTCTGAATCGTGAAACTTACAATCACAACCTGTCCATCTGATTGGTATTCTCATGACAAATGGAGGCAAATGTAATCGCCACAAACTTCGTTCTGTTCATCTGACTGGGGAAAAGAAGTGAGTTTATCAGACTGGTGAACTGTAAAACCTCCAGTCCTGACAAAGCGTGCGTCTGACGAGTGAAAAGGACAGTATCTTGACAAATATGAGCATCTGATTTGTGAAATGTGCAATCTGCCAACTGATTTGTTTAGAGTTCGATCTCCTGACAAGTACATTTGATTTTCGTTACCTCAAATACTGATTTCTCAAAGTATCCGCTTATATAAAAAAAATAGGATATATTTCCTATTTTTCTTTACATTTTAACTCCGGATATCTCAAACTAATGGTATCTCAAAGTTAATTTCTGGGACCAGAAAATTTACTTTGAGATTTCAGTAGATTGCAATGAACTTTGACTTTGAGATATCGAAAGTTGGATGTATAATGAATGTGATTGGTGGAAAGAACAGCCTGCTGATAAACTGGTTTTATCATATGTCGTCGCATCTGAGAGTTTAATAAAGCCATGCACTGAACACGATAATCCACTAGTGGATTAAATATGCAAATTACGTCGTAACGTTATACGTTGACGTCGCCTTTTTCTAATGGCGAAATCGTGACGTTTTAGTGCAAATTTTGCTAATAAAATGCGATTTTAGTGTCATATGATAAATAGAATCTTGCAATCGTGCTCCTGTATTATTGAATCTATTAAACTCGTTGGAGAAAACCGATAAGATGCTCGGCAAAGCCTCGCATCTTATCTTTTCCCCAAAAATCGTTTAATAAATTCAATAATACATGAGCACTCATGTAAGATCCTCTATGTCTCAAAGGGGTAAAGTAGCATACGTCGTCATGTGAAACCATTCTATTTCTCAAAGGTACGTATCTGTATTAGAATAGGGCCGCCAAGGTAACATTTCTTATGTAATGTTTTGTAATGTAGCCTCTGTTTTCTCAGGAAAAAATATTTGAACGATTAAAATTTAGATTGCCATCTCAGCTAACGTTTAAATTCAATTACTTGAAAGATTTCGGTAGCGGGCCATATAAGCATAATTACTGTGAACTTTCATCAACTTTGTCTGGAGGTTTAAGAAGGGATGCTATTTGAGATGGATGGATGGATGACTTGCGATGTTACGTCCTTTTCAACAGTGTTTTAGTCATATCAGGGCGATGGGTGGATGATAATGAAAGGCTGTGTGCAATGGAACCCCGTTTACAATTCAGTGAAAAGATTCCCGCTTACAGCGGAGCTCGAACCTGGAACCGCTTGATCAGCAGGCCAGCGCTTAAACTACTGAGCTCCCGCACTGTAAAAAAAATCCTTAGATTTTACGGTAAAATAACTGGCAACCAGCTGCCAGTCATTTTACCGTTATTTTTACGGGCGCCCGTAAAAATGCAGGAATCATCAAGCAGAGTGTGACAGAATAGAGCAGGTGTCGTTTTGGTCAGATAGCCCTTCAACAATACAAAGTTATTTTCGAGTGCGGCCAGTTAACATAAAACTTCCATTTCGTGATTTTCAACAATGTCTTACAGGCAAACGCCCGTGAAAATAACGGGGAAAGGACTGGCAGCCGGTTTCCAGTTATTCTACCGTAAAATCTACAGTTACTTTTTACAGTGCGGGGCTACTTGCTGTTTGAGAAAAGTGGTGGACAGGTCACAATAAATTACCAACAGCCGATTCCATACCTTGCCCTCCCACCCCCACCCCCTTCCTCGTGGGACGGTTAGAAGCAGGAGTGTAGGGGTTATTACACTTTACGCACAATTTTATTTATCCTTTGAGAGCAAAAATAAGAGGTGGGCCCAAAAGATACTTTCTATAGTCATGTCTGCTTGCCGCTACTATTAAAATCTTGTTCAATTTACAAATACCAGCAACATCAAATATGGCGATACCTGTTGAAATTTTGTCTATTTGATATATACCTGGGTATTAACGTATAAGCAGCTACGCGTTTGAGAAGGGTTAGCAGTGCACTGTATGCATGCGATGTTTTTGCAATGCCTGTATAAGTTTGAGAAACTCGTCAGGCATCTCTGTGTGTGTGTGTGTGTGTGTGTGTGTGTGTGTGTGTGTGTGTGTGTGTGTTTGGGGGGATGGGGGCAACATTTACAAATCTAAATCTGCAGGTACACGGGTAGATCTACATAAAGTAATAGGATAGAATAGAACATTTATTTCTCCAATTACGAACCCTTTCGGTTATGCAGTCACATATAAATAAACAACTAAAACATTTACTAATAATTCAGATCGTGTTTTCCTATTTCTCTATTAAAATGACTGGTGTTGCCTCACATTAGAGTAGTCTTGGCGAGGAGGTTCTATATACAGTCGCAACACGTTTTCATGGATAACTGGCACAAATTATCGTAGACTTATTATCAATACACAACATTATTAATTTCCTGTTAGTTTTCCTGAAGTGGGAGACTCTTCAAAAATTCTTTGCTCCCAAAGGAGCAAATGCCTTCCTTAAAGAGTTTAGTCCCATTGGAAAGGTAGGAGAAATCAAAAATATTATTGCCGAGATGCTTCCCCTGAAAGTGTACCCGGTTGCCCTATGCCCACACATTTACATGTACACTCTCAATTTCTGTTCCTTCCAATGCTTAACATGTTCATTCTTCATTTGTATGCCGACTAGAATTGTAACATTGTAATTGTCCGGTTGAATAGCTGGCCCGGGTATCTTGCAGGTCACCAGAAGATTTGATATGTTTGCATTTACGAATCGTTCCGAAGGCACATGTAAAGGGCAATCCAGTACACTTTATACTCAACTCTGGGCTTATTCACCAGACTCTGCGTCCTGAAATTAAATAATTGGGCAGCCGATTTCCGAATCGAATAGGACAACAGCCGAAATACATTCGTTAGGCAATGATAGGAACTGAGCTAGCGGCCTTCAGATTCTCATCTGAACACCCTAAGCTACCAAATGTGGTGACGTGCTGGAAGGTTTTCACTTTTTCCCTAACTGTAGTATTTTCTGAGGGTCAGTGAGTACACGGGTGACCTGCAACAAGCAAAGACTAAGATGCACTACAAATGTTATAAAAGTTAAGATGAACAGCTTGCATGTGTGCATTCTATTATGGATCGTGGCTGGTAGCTTTTTGTTCATGCACATTTTGCTAAATGAAGGCAATGATGGGTTGCTTGAATAAGTATACAAAGTTCATGCGTATTTCAACAGTTCCTCACACGCCTGCTATTTTCAACTTTCAAGCAGATTGTTTAAGTATACTGTCAATCGTCTTTACGCTTGTTCGGGATGTGGAATTTGCCAAAGTGGAGCGATTCGTATACAGTTTAAGTTCATGTACAGTACTTTGCTTCCACGGAATAAATGGCTGTTTTTGTGCCACGTGCCAAACGTCGGATGGCACGTAGCTAGCCTCCAAATTTTCCCCACACCTCCCACATCCGCATACCCCGACACATTTTCAGGCTCATCATCGAACACACGAAATGCTCTTAGTAACTTAATTCAGAACGGAAAGAGTTTGCTTGCAAGACAATCAGGGTTTTGCTATTCGCTTATATATACCTCTTTGTATCTTGAAGCAGTCTTGTTTGACTAAGCAGATTTTGCTGTTATCATATCCGACAAGATTCCTCTTTCCCTGTTGCGGCTCAACTGTTGGTAAGATTCAAATGATTGTAATAAATCTCAGTGTGTGTAAAAACAATGAAGCCAACTCGGGCAGAGAGAGAGAGAGAGAGAGAGAGAGAGAGAGAGAGAGAGAGAGAGAGAGAGAATGCGCTGTCACAGCAACGACTGCTCAAGTGATGTTTGGGACATATACATCACTCCAAGCATTAGTCGATATGAATTCCTCCACTTCCCTGGCCCCCACCCACCCCAATCCTCGTCACTAACCGCCTCCTTCCATCCCCACCTGGCTTGTTTCTTTCTAAGTAACTTGAGCCGCGACGCGAGAAAACCAACTATGTGGTTGTGCGTCCAGCGCAAACTAAGTTAATCCTGGGCATCCGCCCAGTCTGATCAGAGTCTTCGCTGTCTGCTGAAGATAGCTTAGACCCTTAGCTACCCTTAAAGTGCTTAGTGCAGACTAGGCGGATGCCGAGACTGACCTGAGTCTGCGCTGGGCGCACACCACTTTGTTGATTTTCTCGTGTCGCGGCTCATATGTTCTCTGTAATTGTTGAGCGAATTATAAAATCAGATCGTAAATTTTTTTGAAAACTAGACAAACAAAGCGACAAGAAAGAAACTCTTTACTTCGTACTGGTGCATTTCATGTTCGACGTATAATCTGTTTACATGGCATGCGGACTGGCAATCTAGCTCGAGGCAATATACGTCATTTTTTTATTACGTCACAACAGTGACCTAATAACTTATTTGACAGAAAACAGATGACTGTTTGAAAGATAAATAATATTAGAAAAGGATATTATTGTCACAAATTTGAGTGGCAAAACGTCAGATTTGTACAATGCCAATCAGGTCAGCAGTCAGGTAAGGTACTTTCTACCAGTTTGTAGTCTATTTTAGCTAACTAAACTCCGTAATTTTTCTCCTCTTCAAGTATTTAGCAATCTGAGTTAATGTTTGACAAGCTGTCGACCTCAATTTTCTGTCTAAATTGTGGCTGTCCGGCAAGCATTGCTGGTGCTCATATCACGTGCAAGACCGTTTCCTGGGCGTTAAAACTACTGATGCCAACTTTTATTTTGCAATTTTAAAATGTTCCAAAACGAAATTGCTGGAAATTTCACATGCAAAAAGAAGAAATAATAAAGTTTCCGATGGCATGGGTGTGCACATTGGAGAAAGTCTTAGCTTTCTGTAAATCATGTTTTTTCCCTTAAACATAATACCGTCTCTATAACGAAAAACAACAAACTACATAACTTGAAAAGCACATCATATAATTTGGCCTGAAGCACTTGGGTTGCCGACTGACTGGCAGGGTGACATAATAATCTTTACATTGCACTTTGCACAATACCATCACTTAATAATCATACTACATCAGTGCTGCAAAGGCTAACATCCTGGAATTCTGATTAACTTTAGAAATTATGCAAAATACGTCTTTAGAATAACACCAACATAGAATATAAAATTTTGCTGTTAACTTGTCGGCGTCCCAAAGCTGAATGACGATTTCAGTCAATATCTCGAAAACCTCGTGCAACAAACCGCTACATCTAGCGGAGACGATATCCCATTCAAGGGAAACAAATTTTCTTCTTATTCATACTTCAAACGAAGAAAATTATATATGTTGATGCAAGTTTTCGGTAGAATCAAGATAGAGTATTGTACTTTGACGATGAATATGTTAGCATTTCGAGCAATTTTGGCCCTGAATTTTGTTGAGAAAGCCTGCTTAATACTAGTTAGCAAAACATTCTTATGTGTTTAATCATTTTAATATGATCAATGCCTCTATATACATTTGAGAATTATGGGATATTTCGTCAAGAACCATGTTCGCCATTTTTAGGGCCTATTTTTATGTGGAAGGATCCACCGTTGAAAATACAATCACCGCTTTTCGAGGGTTTGCGTTCCAGCTGTATATAGTCCTCTGCTCTTAATGCTCTTAAGGTAAATGGGGACACTTTCAGGGGAAGCAACCCTGCCATTTTCATTTTTGCCTTCCTTGTGAGTCGGGGTAAACTTTTACAAACGAAAAAAGAAAAGAAAATAATTAGCTCCTTTCGGAGCGAATGTTTTACGAGTAGACTCTTTTCTCAGGAAAGCTAATAGAAAATCACAAAAGTCATTTCCTTTTGTGACAATGGCGGAAAACATTGAGGAATATCTTTACACCTTAAGTCAAAGTGCCTTCTCAAACAAGAAAACGTCGGTATAACGCTCTTTAGAAGTATTTGGGTCTCGCCATATGGTTCTTGGTACACCATGCTTCATAAAAGCCCGGTCGACAAATTCAGGTGCAACCTGTTTCCCTAAATGCAAACCGATTCTAACCGTGCCGGCTCTTTCCATATCAAGAACTTTCTGTTCGATTAATTTCAAAACTTTAAAGACATGTTTATTAACACTGGATGCGTCGGTTCCATATACTTCAACCGTGCAATGGAACAAAAGGTCTTTGCATGGATACACAGTTACGCACGAAAGTAAACCAGCACACTGACTGCCGTCGAAGCGAACATCTGAAAATATGGTCCGGAATTCTCCTGGTCCTGTTATGAATGGAAAGTTCGTTTCTACAACTTTAAAAGGGACATAGTCCACAATGAATCGTCCGTCCGGAAAGATGTACGACTTGAGATCTTTCGATATAAGGTATGATTCCAACAGATCGTCAGAGATAGTTGTCAGCCCTCCGTCTGGATCCCCTGGTGTGGTTTCGAACGATAGTTTCTCTGTTTGAATGGTATACAGCAGAAATTTCTATATAAAAAAAGATAAAAACTCGATACTTTAGTTTAAAATATTATCAAAATTATAATAAAAGAATAACTTTATTGAGACACTTTGAAACACATTTAAAGAACATTAGTACAATTAACGTCGATGCTAAAATAATTCTCGCATCGGTGCTTGTTGGTTGTTTAAATTGTTGTTTGGGGTTTAACGGCCCTTTGAGAAAGTATTTCAGTCTATATCGGGCTGTCTTCCAGAGAAAGGGAGAAGGAAGAGAGGACGAGAGAAAAATGTCCAAACAACCCCCAACCGCACCTACTGCAAGCACAGTTGGCCCTTGTCCTACTATAATCCGTATTAGTAGGACGCCCCGGCACTGAAAGTTAGTCAGCACCATTGCTCCACCCAACCACCACACCCGTTGATGCTAAACCGAGGTTATAAAACTTGAGAATAATCTCAAACTCAAAATAAAGCACACTGATTGGCTGCTTTCGAGCATATGCTCGAAAGCAGCCAGTCAGTGTGCTTTATTTTGAGTTTGAGAATGTACTCAAGTTTTATAACCACCAGGCCTGAACATCATTTGTGATTATTTATCCCACTATACTTTCTTGGTAAAGCGGATTCTATATGTTCAGGTCCCCTTCGATTTTGAGAGGATTTTTGACAGACTTGGCGCCAGGGGACGCGTGTTATGGATTGAATCCCTTGAGCCGTTCTGAGAATTAGACGATAAAATTTTATGAACACTCAGCTACTAAATCTCAGTAACATCTGCATGCCCAGCAGGTACATGACGTTGAAATGACATCGATGCGAGGTGATGATGTCGACGTCATTTCGACGTAATGTGCCTGCGCTGGAAATGATTACTTTGAACCGCTTTTTTGCATTTTTAACGGAAAAGAAAGATTGAATATTGAGACATTTTCTTTCTTCAATACATGTAGTTTCATGCTCTGAAAGGTATTTTACATAACTGGCAGTTACTCATTATGTCACTCTAACACATTCTACAACTAAGCCTTAACGGCTAGGAATTAAGCAGACGTATTTATCATATTAAACAACTGTTCATCTTCATGTTAGTACTGAACTACTAAAACCAACCAGATGCTTACATTTATAATTGTTTTTATACCAGTTTGAGACAGTCAGAGTGACATAGAAAAGTCTAAGACTTCTAAACGCCAGTCGGTACACAATAACAATGTTGTTGTGTTGTTTTTTTCAGCATTGTATGCCAGTTTTCTTGTATACGCGAAACGGTATTGTCCAGGAGGAATACTACAGCATCTTACCTTTGAGAGGATAAGTTTGTTTACACTTAAAAAAGACCTTTTACCGATGTTAGGATTCCCGTCCGTTGTAGTGAAGGCCTTTGTTAGCACTCCTTGAGATTTTGCCCATTCTAAAATATATTTGTCAAGGTATGCGTACAGTCCTTTCCCCTCAAACTCTGGGTTCAGTCTGACAGCTCTTGTAACTACAGTCCGACCGCCATCTAGAATATGCGCAGCGGTGAATCCTATCTGAAATTGAAGTAAGGACCTCTGACCGGTGTAATATAAAAAATCTCCAAACTGTCAGCACGCTTTAAAAACTTTCGTTTATATAATAATTGAGCCGCGACATGAGAAAACCAACAAAGTGGTTGTGCGCCCAGCGCAGACTCAGATCAGCCTGGGCATCCGCCCAGTCTGATCAGATTCTTCGCTTAGCGCTTAAATGGTAGCTAAGGGTCTAAGCTACGTCCATGCGAACAGCGAAGACTGAGCAGACTGGGCGGATGCCCAGGCTGACCCGAGTCCGCGCTGGGCGCACAACCACTTTGTTGGTTTTCTCGTGTCGCGGCTCAATTATTATATATGCGAGTGGCATAGTAAGTCAAGGGCGAGAGATGGACCACTGTTGAAAAATCTGTAATTAAACTCAGTTTAAAATAAGGCTAAAGTCTTTTAGGTAAATTATATTGCATGCCATCAACAGCTGTAGTGTTTTCAATGTACTTCTATTCGAACACATTAACAAAATAGAATTCTGTAAAAAAGGATACAACGAAAAATGGATATATTTTGGGCGACCGAAAATGTCACCTACCCCTCTTAAGAATGTCAGTGAGGGTTTGAGTGCAGACATGAAGGCATTTAACCTATTTTTTATTATTTATTTATCTATTTGTTTATTTGTTTAAAGTCCGTCTGTCAGAATCTTTAACAAGGAATTTGCACTAAGTTTTTTTCAAAAAAAGGTTAAGGTACACTGGTAATTGCTAGAGCCAACAAAGCATGGAGGATCGCGTATATTTTCCTAAACATAATCTGTCGAAGAAACCCTTTTTTTCAATGATAATATGATCCTATATGGTTGCTTATAGACACATCTTTCTGGCCTTTGAGACCCGAACGAAAACTTTCTTCCCAATGGTACTGGTACAAGATGAACAGCTGCCAAGCCAGAGACTGGACAAAGTTTCTACACCCACAAACGTACCAGCATATTGGCCTACTGAAAATTTTGTGCTTTCAAAAGAACCTGCCACCAGTTAGGCCTCTGATGCCATGTCTGATCAAAATCAAGGTTAACCAAGAATGAATGAGCAGCGACACGAGAAAACAAACAAAATGGCATGTGCGCCCAGTGAAGACTCAGATCAGCCCGGGCATCCGTCCAGTCTGATCACAGTCTTTGCTTTGCGCTTAAAGGGTATGTAAGGGTCTAAGCTAAGTCCATGCGGACAGCAAAGACTCTGATCAGACTGGGCGGATGTCCAGGCTGATCTGAGTCTTCGCTGGGCGCACATGCCACTTTGTTGGTATTGATGTCGCAGCTAAAATAAATTGCCAGTTCAACTGACAACAATTTTCTTTCCTTACAATATTTTCTTTCTGCAGTAACACAAAAGGTGTGATATCAGGGGCTGCTATGAAATGTTCATAGTAAACGGGAAGATAGTCTGATCCTTCGTATACGTTGTCATGGATACCAATAACAGCTTCTTTGTCATCTGATGTCGCTTCTCTGATGTGAAAGTCTTCCATATCTGGGCTTCTGCAAATCTTCAGAAAGAAAAAATGTGTAATTTTAAAGTAGCCCTATGTGCCCTGACGGGTCCGCGTGGCTGAGCCGTTAGCGCTTCCGACTTCGAGTCATGGGGTCGCCGGTTCGAAGTTCGCTGGAGGGAAAATTCTCTCCGGACCTTTACGGCATTCATTGTACAGAACCATACAAAATCACCCTTCCATCGTCCTAATATGATTTAAAAAATAGCCATCAGAGGAGATGGCAAATCCCCCGACCAAAGACCCCCATGGGCCTTGGTAAAAAGGGTGCACTTCAAAACACATATTAGTAATATATTGTCATTCTTTTATGCTTCTGATTGACATTAACTGTTACCAGATGCATGATTATCTAACACTCAGACTAAAACAGTATGCTTGACTGCTAAAAAGAGGTAATATCTCAAACAGCCACCATATACACAAATGTATAGCATACATACATTCAACTTTCAAAATGTGTGAATAACATCTAAAGTACAAGCCCTACAAACCTAATTTTGAGCTCTCTAGTAAGTGAATTTGGACAAAGAATCCAAATCTGGATTTTTTTTTTTTTTTTTTTTTTTTTTTTTTGTGGGGGGGGGGGGGGGGAAGGTGCGGGAATGCGGAGGGGTCAGAGAGAGTTAGGAACACTGATAAGATATCACAGCATGATCATCAATATTCTAAAAGGTACACGGTTATTCAAATTCTGGAGCTGGCCAGGGTTATACAGATATGGAGCAGAGACTCAAAAAGTAGCTCAAACTACCAAAGGGAAATAACTCGCAGAGTATAAAAGCAAGAGTTATCATTCATGTATGAGACAAATTGTCATGACCTGTTCTGCATATCTGTGAAGTATCATGAAAATATTTCAAAAGGTATTCAAGCTATGGAGCAGACACCTAAAATCATCAAAGGGAAATAACTCCAAAATGTAAGAAAGCAAGAGTAGTCATTCTTGTTCGCGACACATCATCATGCCTGTTCTACATATCTGTGAAGTATCATGAAAATATTCCAAAACGTATTCAAGTTATAGAGCGGACACGAAATCATACCTAAAACCAACAAGGGGAAATAACTTAAAAAGTAAGAAAGCAGGAGTTGTCATTCTTGTTCGCGACACATCATCATGACCTGTTCTACATATCTGTGAAGTATCATGAAAATATTTCAGAAGGTATTTAAGTTCTAGAGCGGACATGAAACAACACATTATTCAATGCTAAAATCATCAAGGGGAAATAACTCAAAAAGTAAGAAAGCAAGAGTTGTCATTCTTGTTCCCCACACATTGTCATGACCTGTTCTACATAACTGTGAAGTATCATGAAAATATTTCAAAGGGTATTCAAGTTATAGAGCGGACACGAAATCACACCCAAAACCATCAAGGGGAAATAACTCAAAAAGTAAGAAAGCAAGAGTGGTCATTCTTGTTTGTGACATATTGTCATGACCTGTTCTATATATCTGTAAAGTATCATGAAAATATTTCAAAGGGTATTCAAGTTATACAGCGGACAGGAAATCACACCTAAAACCATCAAGGGGAAATAACTCAAAAAGTAAGAAAGGAAGAGTTGTCATTCTTGTTCGCGACACATCGTCATGACCTGTTCTACATATCTGTAAAGTATCATGAAAATATTCCAAAGAGTATTTAAGTTATTGAGCGGACACGAAATCAACACAAAATCACAGCTAAAACCATCAAGGGGAAATAACTCAAAAAGTAAGAATGCAAGAGTTGTCATTCTTGTTCGCGACACATCCTCATGACCTGTTCTATATATCTGTAAAGTATCATGAAAATATTTCAAAGGGTATTCAAGTTACAGAGCGGACACAAATCTGCCAAAAATTCACCAAAGGGAAGATAACTCAAAAAGTACAATAGCAAGAGTTACCATTCTTGTACGCGACACTTCGTCATGACCTGTTCTACATAACTGTGAAGTATCATGAAAATATTCCAAAGGGTATTCAAGATATAGAGCGGACAAGAAAAATGTTTACGGACGGACGGACGGACGGACGGACGGACGCCAGGCTCATCGCTATATCCCCCGAACCTTTCGGTCGGGGGATAAAAATGATGTATCATAATCATTCCAGTAAAAATACTTCTGATAATTTATCACTTTAAACTTCAAGCCAATAGAGGCAACGAATGCTTATGTTATAAATCAATATCGCCTGATAGGAGGCATTTATCAGTACCTTTCTTCAACTTTATTATCATAGGATGCAAAAAATAAAAGTGTTCTTTTTTATTTTTCGAAAGATACATTTTAAGTATAATTGCCTCTAGTTACGTCCCGGGAAATTTAAGTTTTATAACTGCAGCTGCAATTTCGGATGTTACGTTTTGTGGTTCTGGGCCCAGGCCCAGAGGTTATAAAACTTGTGTACATTCTAAAACTCAAAATAAAGCACACTGTTTGGCTGCTTCCGAGCACATGCTCGGAAGCGGCAAATCAGTGTGCTTTATTTTGATTATGTGTTCGGAAGCAGCCAATCAGTGTGCTTTATTTTGAGTTTGAGATTATTCTCAAGTTTTATAACCTCGAACCCAGAATTATAATCGTTCTTATCACTTTTAGGCCTGAAGTTTCAAAGTCGTGTCACACATGTACTTGTATACACTGATAATTGTTTTAAAAATGTAAGCAAGTGAACCTGTTTGAGATGTGCTCAATCGATTATAAAAACTAGTTCGAAAAAATACTTATTCAACTCTATAGTTTTCATGACACAAAATTGCCTGCCTTAGAGTTCAGTCGACCTAAACGCCGGGGTCCCGATGTTTCAGTGGAGACAGAAAAAATGCACAAAACTATTTTTATACATGTATTGATAGAGCGCATTCCCATAATGTCCTCTCTCTGATAGGCGGTGGTATAGACTGAAAAACTGTCTCAAAGAGCCGTCAAATCAAAACAACCAACCAAGTCTTCCAGATATGCATATGATAAAGACTGTAAGTTTCGGATTATAATTGCAACTGCAGTTTCGGGTGCTACTTTTCTTCTGTTGGAGTAGGACCACAAGAGAGAAAAAAAATACTTCACATACAGATTTTTTTCTTCACTTGGTCACTTTGACAATATGCATTTCATTTCCCTCTATGCTCAAGGTACATCATCGGATGTGCTACCGACAAAATTTGCCGTTTATGGTTTTGATTTGATATAGAATAATGCGTGCACAATGGGATGGACAAGAGTTTTCCATCCCTGACACTTCCACACCATGCGTTTCTCGCACCCTCTGTTACCTCTGATTCAGTCTTCCGATTCCTGCTTTGACGACAGTACCTTTTGAAAACTAAAGATAAACTAACAAAAAAATAAAATAAAGATGAAACAACACTACCTTTTCTGTCATATGGTTTCACTTCCACAAGTACGAGTATAATGTGCAGCAAGTATCAAGGTACTTTAGCGACTATAACAGAAATGAAGCCTGCAGTTCATCCTTGCAGTCTGTGGCATAAAATTCTCCAGGCAGGACTCATTATGGTGTATGAGGACACCATAGGTTTGTCAGAGTGCTGTCGGATAAAAGCCTATGCTGGCAATGACCGGGCTGTCGCTATGGCGACTGATGAAACTTCTCCGTGTCGCGGCTCCAAAAACTGGTGTTCTACATTGTGACCTGTAGTGTCCTGTAGTGTTCTACATTGTTACCTGTCCGGTTTTACCTGCGTTACGGTTGGCGGAGCACAGATGACCATATGTGTCTTTTCTCACCTTCCATGTAAACACACATATGCCCGTTGCTGGTTGATTAAGAGATATTATGTACGGTCTTTTCAATTTGAGCTGGTGTTGGTATGGTTGAGATGATGGTCAAGGAGCTAGGATGAGTAAATTGGCCTGCGATTGCTGGATATTAAGGCAATCCAAACGGATTCATCCCCCTTTTCTGCTGAATAAAATGCTTTTTAATATCGCCAAAATTATCATTCTCTTGATCCCCTTTACCCCAAAACCAAATACTGTTATTCCTGTTCCTCAAATAAATTAACCAATTTCCCAGGTAAGATGTCTTATTGAAAAAATGAAAACTATTTTTTTTAAATTCATTTATGTATTTGTTATTTATTTGTTTAAGAAAGAGTAACACAATTAGCTGGTTCAGCTACCTTGTGGGCCTCTACTATATAAATGTATATTTTCAAATACATAAAAAATCTAAGATTGATTTTACGCAACCATACTTGTCGTACCCTTGATTTTTATACCAGATTGTCCTATAAGAGTAATTAGAGAAAGGTGGTCTTTGACGGCGACACATGTTGCATAATACGGGTCATGCATACATCTTTTCGCCAATACCTTTTGTTTTTGTAAAATGATATATGTTGCATGTGACATATTTGTGCAATGCAACATAAGTTTGGTGTGTGTGTGGGTGTGGGGGGACGGTGGTACATATTGCATGGCACAGCGTCATGCAACATATGTCGCTGTGTAAAGTGTAAACCTACATGTGCCTTAATGAACAGGGGCTCATATATATACATGTACCCCGGCCAGTGGCATCGCCTTATGAAATAACAGTTACTACAAACTGTCAGTGTAACGGAGATGGACGGAGAGCTTTATCTAGTCCTAAAGCGGTTCTATTCAAGATTGTCAGAAATAATTGCTAACATTGTGTAACAAATGCCCCCGAAGGCCCCTTAAACTCACCTTTGAGTCCTGGTTGTGACCTTGACCATTAGCGTGGAACCTGGGTCTTGCACATGACATACATTCTCGTTTGTTTTACTTTTCTGTGATGTTTTAATGCACTTTGGAAGTTTAAGGGGACTCTTGGGGACTTCATTCAACCACTGAACAAACTGTCTTGTGTCCTTGACATTGGGTACTGGAACCTAAATGCCACTCCTTACATAACTTATCATAATACTTTACTTTTCTTTAAGTTACCATTTTATCATGCTTTACCTTTCAGTAAAAATTTGATGAAATTGGCCTCAACAGTTTTGAGCCATTTCAGAGACATGATTAAACTCTGTGCCCCGACTGTGACCCTGACCTTGGGCAACAAAACCATAAGTTGTTTGTGAATCATCACATTATTTTTTTTTCTTTTCATCAAAATTAATGAAGTTTATTCAGCAGTTTTTAAGTAATTGAGGATAAATGAGTTAACCTTTGACCTCTGGCTATGACCTTTACCTTGGATGTGGAAACATGTCTTGTGAATGGCAAATCTTTTCAGTAGGCTTTATCTTTCTGTAATGTTTGCTTTCATGCTTTTCTGAGTAATTGCCAAAACACTGATTTGACCTCTGACCGCAAATTCTGACCCTGGCTTTGGATTTGGGATCATTGTGTATAACACACTTTCTCATTATGATTTACCTTTCTCTAAAGTTTGATGAAAGTCGCTTCAGCAGGTTTTAAGTTATCGCGGAGGCAAGATTTGACCTTTGACCCTTGATTGTGACATTGACCTTGAACATGGTAACCTAATTCATATGTGTGATATAACTTCTCATTATGCTTCATCTTTCTGTGATGTTTCATTCAATTTGCTTCAGTAGTTTATAAATTATCGCTTAGACACGATTTTGAGACACAATTTGACCTCTGACCCAACTGTGGCCTTGACCTAAGGTATAGGGACCTAAGTCTTGTGTGCGACACACCTTCACATTATGCTTTATCTATCTGTGAAGTTTCATCAAATTAGCTTCAGTAGTTTTAAAGTTATAGCTGAGACACGATTTGTAACGGACGGATGGACAGACGGACGGACGGAGTGCGATTTTAATATGCCACCCGAAGTTCCTTCGGGGGCATAAAAAGAGAGAAACATATAATATTATATAACACAATTTTGTGTCCTTTTCGGCCCGTTTATAAATATTTAGTTCATAACAAGCCGATCGTTAAGCAGAGCTGGGCAAAAACTGGTGTTCCAGGGATAAAACTACCTGACCTTCCGCAAGCAAAACGTGCCCAGTGGACATATGACGTCAAAATGACGTCGTACTGACGTCGATGCGACGTCGGTACGTCGCATCGACGTCAGTACGAAGTCATTTCATCGTCATGTGCCCGCTGGGTGGCTTCAAGTCTCACTTATGCACCGAGCAAGTCCCAAACCCACAGCAGTGAGAGACATAATGCTTAAGAGTCAACGCTCTTATCCACTTGGCCACGTAGGCCCGTAACTTAACACAATTTTTAACATAAATCTGAGCTTGATCTTGATCTTTAGTCAGCAGCATCCGGATGATGACAACCTAGAAGATACACTTTATTTTTTACAAAGCAGAACAACTTTTATGATATTTTCATGTTTTCCGCCAGTTTTCTGAGTATATCAACTCTGATAATTTTCTGTTCCTACCCTGGACAAGTTAGTCCGTTTTAACCCATTCCATTCGGTACCCCCCTTTAGGGGAATTTGGGCAAACTTTTTGGATCCAGTTCAGGCCACACAAACGTGTGGCCTGATCTGAGATCAAAACTGTTTACTGCCTAGACATCATTTCTGCAAGAGTTAGTTAGACCAATATTGTCAAAATATTCTTGATTTTTGATGCAGACGACAATTTCAGCAGACGACAAAAATACTCAGAATGCAATGGGTTAATAGGGTTCTAGCCTACAAAAATGTCCCAAGGCGAACAACTTCCTTTTTCAAAATGATGGCAGAATGAAAGTGTATCTATTCACCCTAAAATCGTGTTACTGTGAAGACTGAGACTGATCGTTTGCTAAGTTTTTCGGCCTTAGTTCGATTGCTAAGGATGAAAGAAACACTAAATAGCACAATAGACAGAACCATCGCACTAGCAGCCCCGAATAACGACATTGCGTAGGAACCGCTCACGTCACGTAGCAAACCTGAAAGAAGAAAAACACACGGAAACTCAACAAGTTGCCAAATGCTTACATGAATCCCTACCAGTCTGGACAGGTCAATCACATTCCACGAAACAAAACCTGTCTAAACGAAGCTGCGAAAGATTTGTATCTCCAAAGTATAATTGTTTTCAAGACATTCTAAGCATTTTTTTATGAAATAACTGAGCCGCGACACGAGAAAACCAACAAAGTGGTTGTGCGTAAAGCGCAGACTCAGCTCAGCCTGGACATCCGCCCAGTCTAATCAGAGTCTTCGCTGTCCGCATAGAGGTAGATTAGACCCTTAGCTATCCTTAAAGCGCTTAGCAAAAAAGTCGGATCAGACTGGGCGGATGCCCAGGCTGATCTGAGTCTGCGCTGAGCGCACAACCACATTGTTGGTTTTCTCGTGTCGCGGCTCAGTTACTTTTGTCCGGGATTGACGGACTGTGCATGTTCTGAGCAGATGAAAGTTTCCCCTCTGCGCCAGCCCTCATTGCGTACATTTCTTATGTCGACTGACAGGTTTTATCACGAGTTAACATTAAAGCACCAAAAAGAAATTTACATGAATTTGCAAACTTCGTAGATCCAGAGGAGGCGGCTCATAAAGATATTTTGGTAGCCTCTATATAGTCTTTGAATTTTTAAGAAGAGATAGCTTTTTTATAAATTTGGCAGGCGTTAATTTTGTCGTATGCTTTTATGCGCTTTAAGGGATAAACACACACACACACACACACACAAAGAAAAAAAAAGATTCGAATATACAATTCTCCCTCCGTCAATACATTTCGAGACAGGAGAACAAAACTATAACCGCTCCGACTTTGTTTCCACGGAATACAAATAGGAATTTTAAATTATTGTGAGACAATGTTTACTTTAATTCTTAAAAATAAAATACTCTAAGCTCTAAGTACCGCCTGTCGTTTTAACCAACAGCAAACATCGTCTAGACAAATTGACTTGAGACGGAATAGTCCATTATTTACGAGGAGAACGATACTTAGGAATAAAATTTCAGATTAGAGGGTAGTTACGGCAATTACAGTTACCATTAAGCGGTCCTAAAGCAGTAGTGCAAAGTCCCACAAGACCAAATACGATTCCAAGTCCGACGGAAAACTTTGAGGTATCCAGTATTTCCAGCACGATGATCTGTACACTGGAGAGAAGAATTCCTTTAGAGAGTCCAAGGAGGGCACACGCTACTCCACTTCCTGTAAATATCAAGGAAAATACAGTTTAGCAGTTAACCCTTAAATCGCCAAAAACTAGGAAAAGTTGAATTTAAAACAGCAAAAAAATCCAGATAATGAACCGCATTATCTGTATCTACACTGTTTGCTCTCTAGTCTTTAAATTCTCATTATGAAAACTTAGCCGAACGAAACGTTGTTCTTTTTTCTTATTTTTAGTTTATTTATTTATTTATTTTTTTTTTTCTTCAAAATTGTAAACGTGAATTTTATCGTCTGCTGCCTTTGGTGCTTTCAGGGTTAAAATGGCTGAGCTCCCAGAATATATCAGATACTGCATGTGGATTTTCAGATCCAGAAGTATTTCATATTTGCTAATGTCAAACTGTCATATTTCTAGAGCCATTTACTGGTCATGTTGGCAAAGTATGATATAGCAATTGATTCAGCAAAGATGTGCCGAAACCTACACATGACTATATAAGCCTAGATATGGACTTTCCGCAATCTGAAGACTGCACCCACGCGTTAACAAACGTATCTTTGTCATTCAACCAGTCACAACAAATCTAGACAGTGACCAGTTAACCCTAAAGCGCCAAAAATGAAAAATTGTTGAATTTGCAAACAGTGTAGATCCAGATGAGTTGGCTCATAATGAGCCACCTCATCTGGATCTACACTGTTTGCCCTATAGTCTTTGAATTCTCAATATGACATAGCTTGGACAAAACATTTTTTGAAATTTCTGCAGACGTAAATTTTGTCGTCTGCTTTTAAGTACCGGTATTGGAAGACTGCAGATGTGTTTGGTACTGGACGTGTTCGGAAAAAAGGGCCGAGAGGAACCCCACAATTCGTGTCGTCTTGCAGGAGTCTCATAAGTTGAGAAGACCGTGACGAACTTTTCTGATGTGTGCACGAACTAGCAGTAAGGCCTGTGCGCGCACGGCTCATCTGTAGATAGTAAAGAGCCAGTAAGATTGTGTGTGTGTGTGTGTGTGTGTGTGTGTGTGTGTGTGTGTGTGTGTGTGTGTGTGTGTGTGTGTGTGTGTGTGTGTTTTATTTGTCATACACAAATAATGTGCTTTGCTCTAAGCAACTAAATATTGAAGACTGCATAAAATCATCTTAAATATCTTAAAAGATACATGTATTAAGTATTGAATATTTAAATTTTTCACCGTCTACTACCTTATGATATTTATAACTTCTCCTATGACGTCAAAGTTGAACATCGAATTTTTATACCGTTTGGATTATTCGATGTTGTTTTATATCAATCTCCAAAGACGCTAATATTCGGATTTTTTTTTTAATTCTTTCTTTTAAAAGTAGACCCCTTTCTGGAAGAGTTTGCTCGTCAAGGGTAGCAAACAATAAGTCACAAAAGTTGTTTCCTTTCTAAAAATAGCGACAACATAATTGAGCCGCGACACGAGAAAACCAACAAAATGGCGATGCACATAGCGCAGACTCAGATCAGCCTGGGCATCCGCCCAATCTGATCAGGGTCTTTCCTAAGCGCTTAAAGGGTAGCCAAGGGTCAGAGCTAGCTCCATGCGGACAGCGAAGACGTAGATCAGACTGGACGGATGCCCAGGCTGTTCTACGTCTGCACAGGGCGAACAACCACTTTGTTGTTTTTCTCGTGCCGCGGCTTAATTATACTGATGCACCCTATCACTTTTATTTTCTAAACATGGTGACCTGTTCTTGGCACTGGCAATTTTTTTCTGTATTTTTGTTTTTTTTGTTGTTGTTGTTTTTTTGTTGTTTTTTTTTTTTGCATGAAAACAAATACTGTCATTACAGTCCTTATTTGCTTAACTTTACTACTGCAAATGAGCGGATTCGGTTAACCAAGTATGCCTTTTTTTTCCCTTTTCTCTGTTGTTTTCCTTGTTTCTCCGAGATCTTACTTCAGATTTTATTTTAAAATAGTTTTTATACATTTGTAATTACCTAGCAGGGTCTGTGTCAGGTTCATCAGCAGCATTCCTACCCCAGATATGGCTGTTCCTATAATAGGCGCAGTCACAGAGTTTAATCCTTGAATGCGTTTGATAAAGCCCGGCACCAGTCTTCCGGGAATACTGACGCCATTTAAAACAATAAATAGCATCACACTGTGGTCCCGGGCCAAGCCACTCGATTCTAGAATATCCAAGGCCAGTATTTCAAAAATATTCACGGATGGCATAGCCAAAGTAAATCCTAAGAGAGCAAAAATGAACTGACTGGACCCCATTGTTTCTCGGATACGTTTCAGGAGACTTTGAATTAGAACTTTATAATCTTGTTGAGCTGTTTGCGTCTTTATTTGTTCCTCTTTGGATTTATTCAAATTTCTCCACAACAACGCCATCGGAATCCCATTCATCGTTATTCCACCTAAGAGCAGAAAGGTTCCTTTTAGTCCAAACGCATCGACCATCCAGGTTAGAAGGTAGGGGTATACCATGGCCCCGACTCCAATTGCACTTGAAACCACAGACAGACCAACTAGTTTAGCATGGCCGTCAAAACACAAACTGGCTGCTTGGTTAGAACTGATGGTTAGGAAAGAAAATCCAAGACCTAAAGAAAGATAATCAGACATAAAATAATACACTTTCGGCATCCGACTATTACTTTTACAAGGAACAACGTGATGTAAGATAGCACTAATTGTCTAATGGCACAATTTCGAAAGTATTATATGTTTCATTACAGACCTGTAATGGGTTAAATCATTTAATAAATTGGTAAATAAGCAAAGGAGGACAAGGGAAGTGTCATTTTCAAAACTATGTCTTGTTTCACCACAAGACGGGATGAGCCCAACTTTCTAACATTTGTAAGATGAAAATGAATCTCTTGATATGACAATTAGCGTAAAAATTCTAAACATTGGGACACCTAAGATACATAACATTATTGTCCCGAAAATGAAACATCTTGGTTTAACAATGCCAAAAGACACAAATGGAATGGTGAATACCGTATAAGCGGTAATTTTTGCGGGTTCAAATTTTCGCGGTTTAGGGGCAAAAACATAAACATTTATTTTCGCGATTTTTAATGTTGGCGGTTAGCAACATGCGCAAAAAGCAAACTTGCTTGATTTTCATTTGAGCTAGTTCTTTCATTAACCTGCGGCCGCAGATTAATGAAAGAACTGGCTAAAATGAAAAGTACCAGACTTTCCCGAAGCAAACAGAAACAAAATATATGGACTCTGTGTCTACTGATGATACTTTGTAAGAAACAGGAATTATTTCGCGATTTTAATATTCACGGATTCTAAGTGACCACGAAAAACCGCGAAAAATGGAACACCTCGAAAATTATCGCGTATACGGTAGTTTAATCCTTTTAGAGCCCTCTGACTTAGGTCTCCACTGTTTGCTCAGAACTATTTGTCCAAATAGTTAGATTTTTTTCAGTGTTTAGATTCCAGTCGTTTCTACAGATATCTGCTGGACTTAAGCTGCGTTTACACGAGCAAAGTTTCTTTGACAAAGACGGTTTGCCACAGAAAATGTGCTCGTGTAAATGCCAAAATATGACAATGTTTCTTTGACAAATATATATGGTAAAGTTACTTTGATAAATTAAATTTGTACCTGTAAACGGAGAACTTTGCTTAAGATTATGTAAAGGGAACTTTGCTATAAGCTGTGATTTGACATATCCGCCATTACTTAGGGGTTTCCCCTGACAAACAATTTTCTCCGTGTAAACGCAAAATGTTTGTCATACTTTCTTTGTTAAAGTATCTGTAACAGAGAAACTTTGCTCGTGTGAACGCGGCCTTAATGAGTAAGTTACTTGCATGGCAGCTCGCAAGTCCACTGAAATGTCATCATGCTCAATACGTGCAGACAGTATCGAGTTCTATATTATGCAGTTACATCTCCGGCGATAGCCTGACAGCCAGTGGAATTCTGTGAAAACAGGTTCCGTTGAAATTAAAATGACTGATGAAGCTTGACTATTAAAACAGTTTCTAGACCCTAATATGGCGTGATAGGGAGAGTGCTATTGAACAGTCTTAGAAACAGCCTTGTTTAAGGGAGGAATTCATATTACTTACCCGATATAATCCCGCATGAGATTACTAAATAGGCCGTTGATGTAGCAAAGAATGAGGATATAAACCCCAAGGAGAAAAGACAACTACCTATAACGCCACACCGACCAGGCCCGAAATGTTGAACTATACTCCCAACGACCAGACCTGTTGAAAAAAAAATGATTTGATCCGCGAAACGAGAAAACAAACTAAGTGGTTGTGCGGCCACCGCAGACTCAGATCAGCCTGGCCATCCGCCCAGTCTGATTAGAGTCTTCGCTGTCCACATGAAGGTAGCTTAGACTTAGATACCCTTTAAGCTCTAAGCAAATAGTCTGACCAGACTCAGTGGATGTCCAGGCTGATCTGAGTCTGCACTGGGCGCGTAAAACCACTTCGTTGGTTTTCTTGTGTCGCGGCTCATTTTGTTTTCAGTTAACTAGGCCCCGAGGTTATAAAACTTTTTTCATGCTCAAATCAGCTGAGCATGAAATTTTACCTGCTAATGAATAGCAAATTGCTAAGTACAGTAGTTTTCTTGCCCAGATTAGCTGAGTATGTAACTTTCTTTGCTTGACTTGACTTGACTTTGCTTATGAATATGAAAATGCCAACATTAGTTGGCATTTTCATATTTATCAGCAGAGAAAATTTCATGCTCAGCTGAGTTGAGCACGGAGAAAGTTTTATAACCTTGGGGCCTGGTGCATTGGTACATTCCCATGTTTCTCTGCCATTTTCACAAAGAGTAACAAAAATCATGATCTCCTGTTTGCTTCCCAGGATGAAGCTCCTCTCCAAACTTGGTTCTATACTTAAAAAGGATCGTAAACAACTGCGTAATACCCCGCCATTGCAAGCCAATACCCCGTCTTCTATCTGTTATACATTTTTTTTTTATCATGACATGAACCTCATATTACCTAGATAATGTGTTGCAAGTTTTAGGAAAATCCTTTTAATCTTTGATTTTATACAGAATTTTTTCATAAATTTATACATGTATATAGCTCTGGGGCAGGGGCAGGTAACCTATGTGGACATGATACTACTTGTAACAGAAAGCTTATGTAATTTTAATCATTTCTATGAAATTTCATCAAGATATACTGAAAATCTGACTTTATATTGATTTTTTCATGATTTCATACATGTATACAGCATGTGTCAGGGGCAGATAACCACTGGGGGACAAAATTTTGATCAAGACATAAAGCTTATATCAATATGATAAATTGTTACAAGTTTCAGAAAAATCCCTTTTGACTCTAATTTTATACATTTTTTTTTCATTATTTCATACATGTATATAGCCCTAGGGCAGGGGCAGATAATCCAGGTGGACAAAATTCTGCTTATAACTGAAAGCTTATGTTACTTCGATCATTTCTGTGAAATTTCATCAAGATATTTCAAAGTGTAAAAGAACTACAGACCCAAAACTGTTTTTAAGACCATGAAAAGGGCAATAACTCCATAAGAAGACATCGAAATTTGCCCATTAACAATCCCAACCGAGATCTTCCCAAGACCAATGCACATGCCATGTATGAATAAAATCCGTTAATAAATACTCAAGTTATCGAACGGAAACGAAGTGCTCACGGACGGACGGACGGACGTACGACGGACGGACAGACACACGGACAGCCAGCGGGAAAACATAATACCCCGCCACTAACGTGTGGCGGGGTATAAAAAGGAAAGAATTCGCCTTAGAGGTGCAAACTTTTACATTCTTTTACTCAGAGTTGACCCCTGTCGAGAAGAGAAGAAAAAAAGGGAAATTTTAAGTATTGTTCCATCTGAACGTGTACTAATTCACCTTAAGATATCAATAATTAATGTTTAAATTGTCATTTCTGAAATAAATATATAAAACAACTACCTGATTTGGATTGCCTATGGCGGAACGAAAAGGGCAGTGAAAGTTGTCTTAATTTTTTTATATTTACTTTTTTATTTACTTAGTAACACCGTATTTTTACATGTAGCATTAGGACTGAATTGAAGCCATTCGTTCAGCGGTCAAAATAAATGCTCTTAAAAGTATGAATCCGGTTTGGGAATTAGTTTTTAATTAAATCGAAAGCTGCTGGAATTGTACCTGCGCAATTTAGCGGAACTGGGTAATGCATATGACTGCTTATTCATAGATCTGAATAAAGAAAATACCTGAACATAATCCAACACCAAATAAGACTGATTGTATGGTAGCTGTGCTTGCACGATTTTCTCCAAACTCCAGAAGTATGTACGGAAAAAGAGTTCCAAATGCATGTACGACGCTGATATTTGTTGCCATAACAACACAGACAGACACAAAAGCTATCCATTCTCTTGATGCATATTTACGAGGTATTTCCATTGATACATTCTTGCTGAAAAGGAAGTACAAAAGACGACAGTAGTAAAGGCTGGCACAGCCTTTACCTATGACGACAGTTTAGATATGTGTATGCCCTTGTATTGTCTAAAATCTGGTTTTAAAAACTTCAGCTGTGTGTACCCAAGCGCCAACGTGAAAAACCGTTCAATTTGCTTTGTAACTGAATGTTTTTTGTTGTTTTGTTTTTTCGAAAGTAAATCATCGCGAAAGTTTGCAAATGCTAAGTTAGAGAGAGAGAGAGAGAACTATATCCGTATGAATACCATTAAAATATCGCGAATTCAAACTACATTTTAACTATCACTTGTAGACATAAACATTCCTCAAAATTTTCTATCTAAAGGTATGTTGTTTATAGCCTAATTATGATGCGAAATCGAAAATATTCAATTATACGTACTGCCTATCAGGTTTTGCTTCATCGAAGTTCTTATAAAGCTCTATAACTTTACTATGTCGTTCATCAGGACCACAGGGCTTGACGTGTTCATTTCTGCGAGTCGCTAAATAATTAGTTATATCTTCTGTTGATGTTTGGGTTTTGTCAGTTTTATAAGAAAGCAAAATAGATCCAGTCTTGCTCAGAGTGTCGGTATAAATGATATGGATTTGTTTGCTTTCGTGTTCAGAAAAACACTTTGCAAAACCCATTGTCTTCAATTCACATGCATGTAAGTCCTGTCATCTCAAAACCATCCTAAAGCAAGTGTGTAATTATTCCAAACGCTTATAACGGAATTCCTTAGAAATATATTGAGTCTTTTAAAGTACACCTTTTCGAACCACAACCACACAGTCAAAAATATGGTGTGAGTAGTAAGACAGTTAATTATCTTTTAATTAATGATGATTTGAGCGGCGACACAAGAAAACCAATAAAGTGGTGGTGCGCCCAGCGCAGACTCAGATCAGCCTGGTCATCCGCCCAGTATGATCAGAGTCTTCGCTGTTCGGACTTAGGTAGCTTAGACCCTTAGCTACCCTTTAAACACTTTGATCAGACTTGGCAGATGCCCAGGCTTATCTGAGTCTGCGCTCTGCGCACAAACACTTTGTTAGTTTTCTCTTGTCGCAGCTCATTTATATCTAGTCTCTTGTCATCACATGGTTTGACACCTCGGACCACCGCACTGTCATTACAAGGGCCCTCGCATTAGAAAACAGCCTTAGCAGCATGTGCCGCACACGCTGTTTAGGCTGTTTTCTTATGGGAGGGCATCCGCAGTCTCCGCTCTTCCACCTACGTATCCGCAGCCTTCAGTCTTCGATCTTTGCGCTTTACAGTTTCTTCAGAATACATAGTGTCGCGCGGACAGGAAAAACTCAGATCCGCCTGCATATCTGTCGAGCCTTGCTAGTCTTCTTCATGTGCACATGTGATTAAAAATCCTGTTCTCGCTCAGGTAATAAAAAAATAAGCCTGGACATTGAACATATAGTAAAGGCGGAGGGCCGAACTAGCATGATGCTATGATGCATTTAAGTGCAAGGCCGAGTTCGAATTCCACAAAATGCTTAATAAATTTTCGTGTGTACAGGAAAACTATGCCAATTCTTCTGTGCCAGATTTAAAACATTCAGCATGGTTGGAAAGCTAAATGAACAGGGCATTGCAGAAACTGAAACTTGTCTCCTTAGTATCAGAATGAAACTTGTCTTGGCGATGTCGTCGTGAAGTGAATAAAAATTGAGATACGTTTTAATGTCTTGCTCTTCAAATACAAGATGAACTAGAAAATATTTGTGTAACACACCATACCAGTAGCTACAAGGGTTGATCCAGAAGTAATGTCACTGCGTCCACTGCGCGCTTAATCATCGTAGCATTATTACAAAAATTATATCAAGCTACACTGTAATTCAATTCTAATTTACAGAATAAATATAAAGTTGGAATCTTTTTCCGTTCCAATTATATAGGCGTTCAAAGTATGCCACCGACGCCATCGCGCCGCACGTTATAATAACGTTAATTTCATTAACATTAATTTCAAAGACAATCAAAAATCAAAATCAAACTAACCCGCTAAATCAGATGAAAAATTGGTACGATGACAGAATATATTTCTGCCGCCCACTGCTGAAATTTTAATATCGTCACTGCAGTTTGGAGTTCGCTAGTTAGTGCTAATGTTTGTTACTGCCACGAGTAAAAATGTTGAATTCTGACAAACGCGCAACAGCGGATGTATGCGCTTTTTGCCTCAAATTTGGAATATCACCATTAGAGACGCTGGAGCTGTTTAGTTAGATCTGTAGTGATATAACAGTTATTATGAGGCTTGTGTAAAGGTGCAATGATCACGATACGGGTGCAGATGAGTCGCTAGAGGTTAATCCAAAAACCGGAAGACCTTTATGTACAATGTAAGACAATAACGTCACTCTTGTTCGGATCCCATATATGAAGATCGATGTTCTGCAATTCGAATATTGTGTAAATTCTTAATCTTGAGCTGCGGACCTGTTCAAGTAATATTAAAAGATGAGATAAACATGGGTGAACAGACATTAGTGATTTGCTGGAACTATGGATATGCTACTTTGGACATGATTCGTCTGGTGCGTCAACGACGTCATTGACGTGCGGCGCGTTTCGTTACTATGCCTTCTGTCTATCTCTATATCTCAGTTACTGTGCGCTGTATTTTTATGACATTTTCAGACCATAATGCAAATAGATTAAGGTAGTTGGATGCGAAATTTTGTTGCTCTCTCTTAATTCTACACGATTTTATAGCTGCAGTGACATTACTTCTGGATCAACCCTCGTATATGCGTTCCAAAAAGAGAGGCGGTTACTTAAATAGATAAAACTGGTCTGCCCATTCTTCATAATCTATTTATATATGAAATTTCATAACCCAACGCCCAGCGGTTCTTTAGCCAAGTAGCTGCATAAGTATTGACTATCAGCAAGTGAAAAAATTTGATAATTAATGAATGCAGTGTACGTCACCTTAATCAAACATTTTTACATATCAATGACTAAATCAGTTCCTAGGTCAAGAGGTTCAGAAGTTAAATAGTGACAATTTCAAAAAAGAGGGCATTCCTCAGTCATGTCAGACGAATTTTGCCCCGAAAACTAATTGCCTTTCGCACATCCTAGCCCCAACCTGCAGACCAAATATCATTATCTTAACTCCAGTACTTATGGATGGCTGTGGTAACTAAAATTCCTCTCTTTTTTCGACAAAGAGGGGGTACTCTGAAAATGCAAGTCCGACTGAGGAAGGCACGGAAGTATTGACTAGTGTGCTAATTTTTATGATCTATCCATAAGGGATTGAATCATATTAATTCAGATTTTATATACATATAGACAAGGAAAAAACATCTGTGTCCATATGTATGATAATCTTTATTTGTTTTATCAAAAAACGATATGATTCAAGCCCCTGTGATCTATCCATACATGAAATTTTAAAGCCTCTTGAGCCTAGTAGCTGCATAAGTATTGACTATACTGGAAAATGACTCCGTAATTAATGAAATAAGTTACCTCAACATCAGAAATTGAAAAATGCCAAATCGAAAATGGGGCATTGCCGAGTCTTTTTTGGACGGATGTTACCTTTAAAGCTGAGGGCATAAAAACTGAAATAGAATACATGCAATTATGTACAATGTCATGTAGCAAACCGAAATAAATGTAATACGCAGCAAATGGTTAAAATGAGCATAACCTACAATCTGTTCGAAATGTATTTTGTGTGTGTGTGTGTGTGTGGAAATACTTTTGACCTTGCATTTAACGCTTTCACCTTACGGTCATGATCAGGGCCCAGTTTCACAATCACACCTTAAGAGATAAGAAATACCTTAAAGTAAGGTTTTACCTTAAAGAGGTTAAAAGTGAATCTTGACAACACCTTAGCGCTAAGGTATTCCTTAACTTAAGGAAAAATCTTAAATTTTTTAAGGTTGGTTCGTATCAACTTTAACTTTTTAAGGAACTTCTTAACTCTGCTAAACAATGGCGAACGATTCTTTAAGCTGTAAAAATAAATGAATAATTGATACATTTAAACCCTTTATAGTATAGAAAATGTTATAAGAAATCGATCAATGCATTTATCTAATTAATTAGCGTAGGCCAATATTTCATTTTGAAGTAGAATAATTTGAGCAGGGGATAACGTATACCCCCGGCCATGGCCATCACCAAATTACGAACTTAAAACGCACAGCTTTAACACAGTATGATACAAATTTAAAAGTATGTGCAACAGCATCCAGAGGATGTCAACTTATTCTCTGCAACCTAGCAATAAACCTAATATTTAACACAGCAAACGGTTCAATTGAAGGCTATTGGAAATATAAGAAATATAAAAGAATTATAGCAGAGCTTTAATGCAAATATTTAAGTATATAACCTTGATCTTATTTTTTTCTGATCTTATGTCAGCAGCTTCCATATGGTGAAACCTGCTCGAAACCCAAAAGTAAACCAAGATACATGTCATACGGTTTCACTGAAGAATATTGGATAAATCAGCTTATCTGAAAACATGGTTAACCAAAGTCGGTGATCTTGACCTTTAAGTGAAGGCAAGTGCGAAGATAGCATAGAATAAATTTTCAGACCAACATCTTTTGTCATGTTAAATACATGCATAACAAAACCCAACAAAGGGGTTGGATGATACGAGATCTCAAAAACTTAAATACAAAGCTTTAACAAGAAAAAGTCAAAGCCCGTGACCTTGACCTCTAGGTCACAGGCATGGGTTGGGATGGTATAGAATAAAACTTTGGACAAATATAACCCCGAATATAAACCTAACCCAACAAAGTGATTGAATTAATATCAAGATGTTGAAAACTTCAACATAAAATTTTAACATGAAAAATGACTTACATATAAGCGTTACGCTTACTTTCAGATCCATCTATAATATGCTTCTGGGTACTTTGACAAAGTGACTCTCTCTCTCTCTCTCTCTCTCTCTCTCTCTCTCTCTCTCTCTCATTAATGCACATGAAAAAAGTTTAGTGTTAAAAGATAGTCTTCTTAATAGAAAATCAGTCAATTATGGGACCACGGTCTCAGTGTACGAAGCCAGCAGGTACACTACGCCGGTATATGCATGGTGTGTGCTTGCATTTTTACAGCACTGGGCCGCGTAGCGCAATCGGTAGGGCACCTGACTCATAAGTCAGAGGTCCTGGGTTCGAAACCCGGTCTGGCCACATACTTTCGTTTCTCCTCCCGCTGATTCAAGAAGGGCAGTTGTCAGTTACTGGCGAAAGTATGTGCACTTAGTACTGGTTAACCGCTTAGGCGGTCTAAGCCTGCCCAGGAATAGTGTGGTTAGGTTAACTGACCGTCCCGACATTACCATAGTTGTTTACCGCGGACGTTAAGCATCAAATCACTCACTCACTCAGTCTTTGCAAATCTCACGTTCACACTTACAAGAGCCGTCCAGGCCCCTGCATACTCGGATTGCGTTAGCCTAGCTGGATCGGAGATAGTTTTGATCAGATGTATGTTTTCGCGACATCAGCGAGGATCGAATTCAGATCTAGATTAGCTTACCAATAGGCTGCTCGGCCTCTTGAAGAAGTAAAACTACAGCTTGAAAGAAACATCCTGGATCCAGTTCTAAAATGTTGTAACAGGCCGCAAAGGTAAAGCTGCAAGTACATACATTCGCACATGAATAAGGCGTCGCCGTGGCTTTTCCATGGCATTCGCCCACCTTGGTTTTTGTCAGCAGCACAAAGCTCAATGCTTTCAAAAAAAAAAAAAAAAAAAAAAAAAAAACTCCAGCTCCAGTACAAACCGCATCAAAATAAGTTTGGTATTCATTTTTTTCTTTTTGCTTTATTATTTTGTACCTCTGTCTTGGGAGAATACAACGTTTAAGTTTTTAGCAACGTCTCCACAATGAAAGAGAAAGAGGGAGAGAGACAGACAGACACGCAGAAAGAGACAGACAGACAAACAGACAGAAAGAAATGAGAGAGAGAGAGAGAGAGAGAAGAGAGAGAGAGAGAGAGAGAGAGAGAGAGAGAGAGAGTAACATTCAAGCACTGCTCGCTATTATTGATCTGTTGGGCTTTACTTGCTATCATTTTTTGGCGTTTTAATACCAAATATTCAAAGAAAGGACAAAAATTTTAGGTTTGACAGTTCGCGGGAACATAAATTGCCGCTTACATCAAGCACAAAATACGTAATCTTTCGCTCATTTCCGTCAGAGTTTCCGTACGACTCCGTATAATTTTCCGAAGACGCCACCTTAGTTAAGGTGAGGTATAAGGTGTTGTACAGACGCAAATTTAAAGACACTCCTTAGTAAAGGTATGACTTGGACCTTAAATAGTTACGGTCTACCTTAAATTAAGGAATGATTGTGAACCTGGGCCCTGAAGTGGAAGGGCAGGCCGAGGTGTGGCTAAGTTAGTTGTTCGTAAAATGCCAAAATATGCTGATGAACTCTGGTACAGATTGTTCTTCGATTATACGACAGGCTCTTAGTCGATAGTGAATTGCCTTAATAGCCAGCCGGATCAACCAAACCTAAAGAGAGTTTTATTCTCTTTCAGTCTTTGCTGAACACTTCAGTCTAACGCCGGGAAGTCGAGGACAGTCAGGGAGGGTGTGGTCTCCGAAGAGTGACATCAGTATGCTGATGTTAATCCCACTCCTCCCTTATCCCCCGCAAAATGTTGTAACGAGGTATATAAGCTATAATTTTCTTGCATCTATGTCAAACACGAAAAATAATATAACGACGCAAAACGGCATTCTCTAAAAACTGTGTTGTAAGGTCTCTAGATTTTGGGCATTGAATTAATCACATTATATAACTGAAACTATACACAATGTCACCCTCAAACTACTGTCCACTAGGCGGGTAAATTCGGACAGTGACATTGTACCTTTATATGTCAGTTGTTTGGAATTAAAACAAAATTAACTGGGCAAACAGTGAAAATCCTGATGAGCCGTCTCATCTGGATTTTCACTGTTTCCAATAGTGTAAAACAAATCTAAGTCAAGTGTTAGCAGCTAGACCCGAGCGAGCCCTGCTCAGCTTGGTGAAACAGCTAGATTAAGGGGGTCTCTGATAGGTAGGGATGTGACCCGATCACTTTGGCTCTTTGAGTCTGGTTGTTTATATTATAGGCAGTCCGGGACAAGTCAACGACTTGATGGGAAGAACTAAGACGTTCCCACCTCCATGAGCCTCCCAACCCTATGGGTCAACAAGGGGTGGTGTTAACACAACATCACTGGGCGGAAGACTTCCTAGAAGAAGTCAATGGTCAGGGCGGAAGATCTCTTTGAATCAACGGCCATGTATTCGTGACCAAGGCGAGCCATACAATAATCGTGGATTTCAGCTGTGGTCAACATATATAGCCTGGAGAGGGATAGGCTCCGTCAGGCTAAATTCAGCCCTAGAAACACCATGGAAGACAAACGTAATAATAGAAGTCATCTGTGGTGCCCCAACGACCTACCTAGTAAGGCTATGGGATAGAATCAAATAGATATAGAATGGTATGTCCGAATTTTCCCGCTGTCCGAAGTTACCCGACTCGAGATCCTAACTACCAAGGAAGACCACAGTAACGAAGCACAACCTAGAACTTGATTTTAGACATTCGTTTACTTTCAGGTCGTTGAAGTTCTTAGATTATTCTACAAGTACATATAAGGTCGAGTTGGGTAACTTCGGACAACGGGTTAACTCGGACATACCATTGAAAACAGTGAAAATCCAGATGAGACGGCCCATAATGAGCCGTCTCATCAGGAGTTTCACTGTTTGTCCAGTTAATTTTGTTTTAATTCAAAATAACTGATATAGAAAGGGGAAAAAATGTCACTGTCCGAATTCACTTGCTGTCCAAATTTACCGAACTTGACCCTATAAACACAAGTTTAAGCAAGACAAAGTCACACGAACAACAGAGTACATATATGAAGGTTTATTGACGCACGTATGCTTATATTTACTGAAAGCCGTCGACATCACAAATATCGCCTAAGTACAATCACCGATAATCAACCAACAATATGGGGCTGGCCTGGATGTCCGCTGAAATAGAAAAATAGAAGATCGGTGAAACTAATCATCGCCTTATGGTAAAGTCTGGTAACTTCGGACGTGGGGGAGGGGGTGGGGATAAATTCGGACATACCATTGCAAACAGTGAAAATCCAGATGAGACGGCTCATAATGAGCCGTCTCATCAGGATTTTCACTGTTTGGCCAGTTATTTTTGTTTTAGTTCCAAACAACTGACATATAAAGGTAACAATGTCACTGTCCGAATTTACATACTGTCCGAAGTTACCTGACTCTCCCCTAGTAGACACACAATGCTGAAACAGCGTCCAATCAACGTCCATACGTCGTGACGTTGTATTAATGTTGATAAAAAGCCGTGTAGCCTTATGCCTTATTTTAATGAATTAGCCTATGAATTGCTTTGTGTAGACGCTGAGACGCTGTTTTCAAAGTTTTTCTCACTAGACTGCAAGTTCCCGTCACCAAGGAAATTAATGCATTTTGTATAGGAATCAATTCCCCATTCGATTAAATAGAAGAATCGTATCATGAGAGGAAGTGTGAAAAGAGTAGAATACTCCTGGAGATCTTCAAGACACAGAAAAATAGCGTTGATATCAACGCAAGACCGTAAAATAAAGAAACGGTGTCAGTTTTAAAACAAACATATTTTGATACATAGAAACTATACAACCGTTAGAGTGCACAGTTAAACTTCGATCTGAATAATTCATTAAAAACTTATTCTTTACGCTTACTTCCTCTTAGGTAACCAAGCGGGCACATGACGTCGAAAGGCATCGTACTGACGTCGATGAGACGTCATTACGTCGCATCGATGTCGGTACGACGTCATGTGCCTCCTGGGAAAAAGAAAGATAATGATCAGGAACTAATAAAATCAGATCCTATACCCCGCCCTCAAATCCAAAAGGAAAGAAGTATATAATTGAGCCGCGACGCGAGAAAACCAACAAAGTGGTTGTTCGGCCAGCGCAGATCAGATCAGCCTGGGCATCCGCCCAGTCTGTTTAGACTCTTCGCTGTCCGCATGGAGGTAGCTTAGATTCTTAGCTATCTTTTGAGCACTTAACGATGAGTCTGATCAAACTGGGCGGATGTCCAGACTGATCTGAGTCTACGCTGGGCGTACAACCACTTTGTTTGTTTTCTCGTGTCGCGGCTCATATATCAACTGACAAAAATTCACGGAAGACCCGCACGGTAAACCGAATGAGCAGCTTTTCCCCAAACAGGTGGTCATTCAGCTACCCCAACTGAAATAACAGTAACATCTATTTTACCTATTTTCTATTTTAAATCACAAAATAAAACAGTCAGCATGGTGAGCAGTTCAGGTGGCCATATTGCTGGAAGACCACAGGCAAGCGAACATAAGAACACGTAGTATTGGGTGACCACAACAGAAATGCCGCCTTTATTAAGAAATTACAGTATGCTTTTTTTCTGGTTTCGTCACCAGATATTGTCAGGGTCACTAAAGAGGCTTTATTAGCCGAAACTACGTAGTCTGGCCCATGTTCCTTCTTGTGAATGTATTCTCTGCTCTTGAAGGAACTTTTTAAGATTTTAATTTAAACGATCAGTAATAGATTACGGGCTGGGGTGGGGCGGGAGGAGGCTTAAACTAGTTTGACTGGGTCCAAACTCTCGCCACCCTCTGATTCTGCAGTGCTCCGGAACATTTGGTTAGCTTTTTGGTCCGCATAAAAGTTTCTCAACCGTCTATGAATCATCACAGGAAACAAAAAATCACGGATAAGACTTATGAGGACTCGGCAGAAACATCCATCGTCAGTTTTTATTTTATAAAGTGGAAACACTTTGACCTGTAGGCCAATATATCTTAAACAAATGTGAAGATGTCATTTTACATACATCATTCGAACATCTGGATTCTGAATTGTTGTCTGTGTCCAGTTTAAAATCTAAATCTTAATGTGTCGGCTGTCTCAACAATATATTCTTCCTTGCATCCAACACACTGAATGCCACACATGAGCCGCGACGCGACAAAACCAACAAAGTGCATGTGCGCTCAGCGAAGACTCAGATCAGCCTGGGCATGCGCCCAGTCTGATCAGAGTCTTCGCTGTCTGCATGGAGCTATCTTAGACCCTTAGTTACGTGTACACTCTAAGCACGCAGCGAAGATTCTAGTCAGACTAGGCGGCTGCCAAAGCTGATCTGTATCTTCGCTAAGCGCACATGTCACTTTGTTGGTTTTGTCGTGTCGCGGCTCACATTTTGCTCCTAATATTACATGTCAAGGCTGATCTAACCAGGAAACTCTTGCCACTCTTAAAATGTAAAGTTCTATCGTATTATTGAAAAGACGTATCATTCCAAATGTGATAACAGTTTCGATATAGGAAACTCTGCTCACACTGTCCGGCGCCGAATTTATCAGAACTCTGTTTTGAAAATTACTCAGTGATCGCATGGAACTAGAAAGTAATGAAATAAGAAGAAATTTCAAGAATACGGTAGAGTCGGGTAACTTCGGACAGCTTGTAAATTCGGACTTACCTTTGCAAACAGTGAAAATCCTGATGAGACGTCTCATCAGGATTTTCACTGTTTGCCCAGTTATTTTCGTTTGAATTCCAAACAACTGACATATAAAGGAAACAATGTCACTGCCCGAATTTACCTGCTGTCCGAAGTTACCCGACACTACCCTAATCCCTAACCTTTTCTCGCAGATAAAATGCGCATGACCACTACAAGAATAATCTCCCCAGTCAAACTTGAATCCTCCCCAGAGCAGGGCACAGTCCTGGTCAGCATCATAGACCTGACTAGGCTGCAGGCTGTTATACTGAAGCACTGAATGATCCGTGTACCATTTCCACACACCCTCTACGTCTTCATCCGTGGCACCTATCCAGAATGAGGCGTGCTGGCGATCATGATCTGTAAGTAAATTCCTGTTATTGACTGTATTAATTACCAAAACTTACGACATGTGTACTATCCAAAAGCTCTAACCGGCCACTTAGTTTTTATCAATTTTCTTCAATTCTATTAGAAATCTCACGGCCCAGTTTGCAGCCACAGATAGACGAATATGCTAGTAAACCATACCACTAAAAGGTTTAACATTATTCAGTTAACTGTATCCAGGAGGCGTAGATGAATACGGGTACACCCATTTCCAAAATTAACGAGAATTGGCAATGGATGGTTGAGTAAGTGTTAACATTTTGACACAAAGCGACCACTGTCATGCAGGAAGAGTGTTCATTTAAGGGATGAATTTCATTTTTCTGGTGTTTATCGAAGTATAAACTACATTGGGTCGCGTGCAAAGTAAGTGAACCCCGAAGGGGCTCATGGAAACTTTGCTAGCGACCCAATGTAGTTTATACTTCGATAAACACCAGAAAAATTAAGTTCATTGCTTATATTTACATTCTTTTCTATATATAAATCGACCAGAAATTTGCGTTTAGGGCTACAGTTGAAGTAGAAAAACATTTATACGCTGTTTTTCTGTTGGCAGTGGAACAGCATCAACGACGTCATAACGTCGCCTATGTCCAATCAGATTGGAGAGAAACATGGTTTATTTTGACGTCACTTACGTCGCGTGAACCGATGTAGTTATTGAAGTATAAACTACATTACGTTCTAATGGTTAACCATAGGGCTTTTAAATAAATGCACTGTGAATGTGAATATTTCTGTATAAATTTGTTTCTTCAATCATTTGCTTTAGTAATGCAGTGGTTTTACTCATGTTGATTGGATATTTCAAAAAGTGATTTTCACAAGTTAGGGCGAAATGCTATTTTGTCAAACTAAGTAAAATAACCCTCCTCAAGTTCATCATGGTGATCCAGACTGTTTAAATACATTTTGTTTAAGAATCCGCGCACGCAGTTGTCACAGGTATATTTTGTATCATGTACCTCTTATGCCATATTCTGTATGGATTTAGTGAAAATAAAGTATGTGCACCCAGCAAAGACTCAGATCCGCCTGGGCATCCGTCCACTCTGGTCAAAATCTTCGCTATCCACATGGAGCTAGCTTAGACTCATACTCATAGCTACCCTTTCAGCGCACGGCGAAGGCTCTGATCAGACTGGGCGGCTGCCCATGCTGATACGAGTCTGCGCTGGGTGCATATGCCAGTTTGTTGGTTTTCTCTTGTCGCGGCTCACATTGTTTATGTATTTAGTGTGATGGCTGATCATAACAATGGCTATATGAAAAAAACAACAGTAACCTTCTTCCGAGAAATCTATAGAAACTGTTGAGTAACTGACAAAATTGAGTGCCGGTTCATCAGACCAAGCAACGCAGATGCACTTGATTGCTCATACATCACGGAATTAAATAACTTGAGAATAATTATTTGTTTGAGAAAATCTGAAGTTTCTGTTCAAAGAATTTCAGTTTGTATTGACATTGAAAAATTGGCAGAGCATGGCATACATTGTTTGCCAAGCTCCAAAACCAAAGACGTCATGAATCTGTAACCATAGCAACTAAGAAGGCATATTGATGTCCAAGTGACGCCATTGGGATGTCATTCTGCCTTGGTACTTTGCACAGTTGGTTATTCCATACTTGCTATGGTAACAGATCTATGACGTCATCTCACTTATAATTCGAGAGGAGCATGGCATACAATGTATGTCATGCTCCTCTCAAACTATAAGTGAGATGCTACCTGAAATTCACACAATTTAAAAGAGTGATTTTCTCAAACTTATAATTAATTCTTAATTAATTTAATTCTCTGTTATACATAGAAAACTCGTATTTTCTTTTTCTTTGAACAAAACAAGAGACAATAATTATTACGTTGTTATTTGTTCCATGTTTCTGTAACAACACCAATATCATAAACAATTAAGCGTAGGCAGATCATACTTAACTCTGTCAGCTATTTTTAACGGTGAACTCAAATTTGGAAGCGTTATGTGAGGATGGTGGATGTCCGTAAATCTTCAAACTACATGTACCCCATGTAATTAGAATGAAGGTCGCAAGAAAGTCATAGACACACAAACAAACTGAGAAATGCATCAAAATAACTGCCTTGAAACGTTCGGTAAAGAAACTAAATGTGTGAGCGTGTGCGAGTGGCCCAGTTAGGCAAATAAAAATGGTTGCTTGACTACGTATATTGCTTCCATGTTTATTACTGATAAATGGATGCATGCTTTAAAATTTCAGCCACATTAATTTATGTGGTTTCCAACAATGTGGCATTTGTTACAAGCAAAGACTCTGATCATAATTGCACTCTGATCAGAGCCTTCGCTTGCCACATCAGCCATCTATGGCAGTGAGGTCTCTGATTACCCTGTATAAATAAGGATGATGATCTGAGTATCACATGATAAAAATGTCATATATTTGGAAGTCACATGATGTGGCTCAAATATAGGGTAGGTATACCTGTATGGCACATATGGTGCAAAAAACCTAATATACATAACTGTGGCCATGATAAAGTCTATAACTTCTTCATTATCTGTTCCACCCAACATGGAACGACAATACTCCCAATATATTGAAGTACCTTCACACCTAAATGCATATTCAACATTTATGTTTATGTTTTAGATTTTTGTGCCGGAAATAACCCGTTGATCATTTTTTACATAAACTTTTTTTCAGCATTAACACATCACTCAGTTTGGAATTCTAAATTGTGGACGTCACCATGAGGAAGGCGTATTTTAAGTTTTGGGAAGTTATGTTGTATTTTCAGCATTTTATGCCATTTTTTGTATTCATCACAAGTCGATGGTTTTCACCACCTTAAGCAGGCATGATAAACTAACTTACAGTTCGGTTTGCAATAAGGTTTGACAATGGATTATTTGCAGCTAGCCAAAAAGCTCTAGAAAGAGTAAGCGGATATGCTGAAATGAGCCGCGACACGACAAAGCAAACAAAGTGGATGTGCGCCCAGCGCAGACACAGATCAGCCTGGGCTTCCGCCCAGTCTACTCAGAGTCTTCGCTGTCCGCATGGAGGTAGCTTAAACCCTTAGCTACTCTTTAAGTGCTAAATGAAGACTCTGATCAGACTGGGCGGATGCCCAGGCTGATCTGAGTTTGCGCTAGGCGTACAACCACATTGTTGGTTTTCTCGTGTCGCGGCTGAAATTAATCTTACCGTTCTTGAAAAGTCTCATGCCCTCATCTCTAAGAAACATATCCTCATCCCTTGTTTCAATTGTTACAAGGTGTGAGTGGTGCGCCGCACAGTAATGCTGAAAAAAGAAAATAATTTAGCCACGACACGAGAAAAACAACAATGTGGTCGTGCGTCCAGCGCAGACTCAGATCAGCCTGGGCATCCGCCCAGTCTGATCAGACTCTTCGCTTTGCGCTTAAATGGTAGCTAAGGGTCTAAGCGACATTCATGCGGACAGAGAAGACTCTGATCAGACTGGGCGGATGCCCAGGCTGATCTGAGTCTTCGGTGGGCGCACAACCACTTTGTGGGTTTTCTCATGTCGCGGCTCAAATATATTAAAGCAATGCATATTAAACCTTTTAAAAGAGTAGTTTGTCTGATGGAAACTGAAAGCCATTTCAAAAAAATGAAATGCTGGAAGGAATACTGTCTTAAATTTGATTTACTTTCTTTATTCATTGAACAGTTTGAAACATATTTGGCATATGCATGTTGAGTTTTTGGTGGTTACTGTCAGAGAGTGGCTTTTCCCCCTTTCCCCCCGGAAAAATGGCTACAGGAAGGACCGCTATATAGTGGATTGTCCGGACCTCATAGAGCCACTTTTCCCCCATAGTCCTTTTCCCCCACCGGGAAATTGGCTATTAGTGAATTTGGTATGACTATTGGTATTTTGCAGAACGGAACAAAACGGAACGGAATGGAACAGAGACATTTTACGGAATTAATCGCATAAGAAATGTATAGGCACTTCAAGGGATGTAATAAACGTGATTAATTCCAAAAAATCGATATGCAAATTTAGCAACCATATTTTTGTAATAATCAATAAATACTAATTTAAGGAATGAGCAGGAGGTGATTTCTTCTCATCGCATATTTATATACGTACACATACGCATGCAAGCTACAGGAAGATTACGAACGGGTGCTTTTCTAGTCATGTTTGATTTAGTAGGGAGTTTATTACATTGAAAATCATAATCGGACGTGTGTACCAATGGGAGTCGAGCCCACGACTCCTGCATAAAAGGCGAACACTAGTCCAGGCATTCCGCTGCGCGCACGCACAGATGAACGCTTGTACAAACATAACATTATACAAATTTATCCACACAACCACGTACACTCATATCCGTTTTTGGCTAACATGGAAAAGCAAAATGCCTACCTGTTTTCCCAAAAACAAAAATAAGACAGACTGATGGACACATGCATGCGGTTCTAGCATCTATTATCCATCGATATTTTATGGACAGATACTCATATTTCTGTTTCAGTTATGAATCTCACTATTATAATTGGAGAAGGAGCAAATTCCACTATGGAGCGTGTTCTCCTGCAATCATATTACCAGGGGGAAAATCCACCTTGGAGGGGAAAAACGGCTATGCAAAAACACGTATAGTAGATTTTCCCCGGGGAAAAGTGGCTATATAGCCATATTTCCGGGGGGAAATTCTGCTATATAGCCATTTTTCCGGTGGGAAATTCTACTATGGAAAAATCATAGTCATTTTTCCGGGGGGGAAAACTACTAGGGGGGAAAAGCTACTCTCTGACAGTTACACTTGATAATTACTTCCCTTGCTTCTTACTCAAAACTTTTGTTGATGAAAATTCAGCTTTTGTGGTCAAGGTCAATTTCATTTTGTACTGAACATACAGGCCGTAACACGTATTTCTTGAAATCTTTTACCACTTTTTAATGGGCATCTATTTGCGTTTCAAATGTAAAACAATCCGAATGCAAAGAGCCAAGAGTTCAGCTCTTCCCCAGCAGATGGCTGCCAGGCTATCCAGATAGTAAACCAAACACAGAAGCACAGCCTTGGAACAGTCAGCAATAGAGTACTGTGGGTTAAACAGGCCCAGAGTTTATAGAACTTGAGTATATTCTCAAACTCAAAATAAAGTACACTGATTGGCTGCTTCCGAGCACATGCTCGGAAGCAGCCCATCAGTGTGCTTTATTTTGAGTTTGAGATTATACTCAAGTTTTATAACCTCGAACCCAGGTTTAACATGTCGTAACCTGAGAAACCTGAGAAGAAAAAAATAAGAAAAAACAAGGTCATCTGCATAACAAGTAGGTAAAATAAAGAAAGAAAGAAAGAAAATATTAATGTCTTCCTACAGTAGATCGCCATGATCAGTATTCAAACCTATGTTCCGTTGCTTCTGCCCAGTTTGCCGTCGACTCATCCCGGAACAAGTAGCATGACCCATTATTGGCAATCCAGCCATTCTCACAACATGTTGTAGTCGCTGTAGCCGCTGAAAAATATTAAGGTGAATGAATATACTTTCAGGGGGAAGCAGCTCCTTCATCTTCAATTTTGCCTCTCTTCAAAATAGGGGTCAACTCCAAAAGGAAAGAATTTACTCCTCTAGGAGCCTTGTCTTTCCTTTCAGAGTTGACCTGTTTTGGAAAGGTTTCAGCCTCCGCCCAGGGAAGCAAACAGGAAAACATGATACATGTAGTTGTTTCTCTTTGTAAAGATGAAAGAAAACATGGAGATGACCATGTTAAAAACTCCATAGACCTATGGAGTTTTTAAGATAGTCACCCCTTATCTAAGGTACTGGACAGACCAGTGGTAAAGAATGTCTAAACACAATTTATTATGTAAAGCGGTTCAACCTTCACGTTTGGTCATAAAATGCGGATTGATGTGCAAATACTGAGTTATATAACTGGGCAAGAAATATTTCTCAGGCACCTTGAGTAATGGAGCTAGTGGAAGTCGCTAGAGCAAGATGCGTTTAGCACTTCGCGCACTTGTGGAATATAACCTGCTCCCACTTGCTTTATCAACCAACATAAACATCGAAAAGTAAAAGTTCGTTTCTTAATACTTTTCATCACGAGGAAATGAATACTGAGTTCATAGATCTTTATAATACTTCAAGAGCTCTATAATATACCATAAAAACTCTAAACAAGAGTTGTCAGCAGCACACCTAATGGGTGCCTGTTTTACATAGTTATATAGGCCACAAAGTATATGGGTCACCTGCAGTGTCAGATTGAATCACTATCCCAGGCCAGTATGATGAATACCTACATGTATACTAACTAGTCCTCCAACAAAAAGCAAAATCACTTAACCTTGAATTATAAGTCAGAATGGCCTCATATTATGAGGTATTCACAGTGTCTGATTGACCCATTATGCCAAGTTTGATGAAACCCCCATTAGCCGGCGTTGGAAATATTAGACAAAATCACTGGACCATTAAATATAGTTCACAGGGACCTACAAATGGTATGGGGTAATTTGCAGTGTCATGTTGATCCATTATCCCAGTTATGAAGAAATGTAGGTCACAGTGATCTATAAATAGTAGGAGGTCATTCACAGCGTCAGACTGAACCATTATGTCATTGATAATGTTAATTAACGGTGTTGGAAATATAAGGCAAAATCACTGAACCCGCTACACTTCTAGGTCTATGCTATCCGACCCAAGAGTTAACTCACCCATCTCAAAGCTGTTATCTATAACAATTAGTTTAGTAGACTTCTATATGAGCCGCGACACGAGAAAACCAACAATGTGGTTGTGCACCCAGCGCAGACTCAGCTCAGCTGGGCATCCGCCTGTTCCGCTCAGACTTTTTGCTAAGCGCTTAACTGGTAGCTAAGGGTCTCAGCTAACTCCATGCAGACAGCGAAGACTCTGATCAGACTGGGCGGATGCCCAGGCTGATCTGAGTCTGTGCTGGGCGCACGACCTCTTTGTTGGTTTTCTCGCGTCGCGGCTCATATGTTCTGTCTAATATGTTGTTCAAATGTCTATATTTCTCAGACTGTTAATCTTATCTTTTTATGCTGAAGCTACATATAGATTTAGCAATATTGCAAAAACGTAATTTCCTTTTCATTATGAAATAATAAAAGAAACATGTATATGCACATTGTACCTTTGTTTTGAAACTACAAAATTGTCAACCCTGGGTCAATTATCAACAGTTAAAATATTTTTGACATTCAAGTAGTGTAGCAAAATAGTTTTCACATGTGGGTAAAGAATAATCAGTTTGAATTTCGAGAGCTATTGCTTGCATGTGACGAACCTCGAGTTTTGTAGGGGGAAAATCGGCATTAAGAATTTTAATAACTCAACTTGAACATTTCAGGTTCATTCTGCTGTTTAAACGTAGATTTATGGTTAACACTTAATGATGAAAATGATGAAAATGGCAGAATTTGCAAACAGTGCAGATCCTGATGAGGTGGCTCATAATGAGCCACCTCATCTAGATCTACACTGTTAGCCCTCTAGTTTTTGAATTTTCAATATGATATAGCTTGGCTCTTGGAAGAAACATATTTTGAGATTTTTGCAGACGTAATTTTTGTCGTCTGCTTTTTGACGCTTGAAGGGTTAAGGATAGACACGAGTAAAAAAGTCAAATCCACTCCTTCCGCAACCACGACAAGCACAAGCCTTACCTAGCCAATATCAGTAGCACGTCAAAATCGTTGCATTTATTAAGCCGCAGAAGGGCACATAGTTTACACTCTCTCTCTCTCTCTCTCTCTCTCTCTCTCTCTCTCTCTCTCCGTATATATTAAGCCCCCGCCATGAAATGGCGGAAGAGCATGCAGAGTTTCCTCCCTCTCTCTCTCTCTCTCTCTTTCTGTTCCGAATAGTGTCCAGCCCATTCATTTTTCCTGCATGGTAGGGTTTGAAAATTATTTGGCACAAATGGTCATCAAGACAAGACGATGTGTCGCGTGCACACATTTTATCGCTAGCTTGAAGGTCAAGGGGACTCACGTCATGCGCTAAACTTTGTGCATAGGATATAGCGAAAACATGTTCGTGTCCGACCCATAACTTCGTCCTTTATGGTGGGATTTCAAAATTATTTGGCATAAATGATCATCTTGACAAGACAATGTGTCGCGTGCAATAACCATGTCGCTAGCTGAAAGGTCAGTGTCACACTGGGCACGCAAACTTTGTGCGTAGGCTTCAGAGAAACATGTTCGTGTCCGACCCATAGCTTTGTCCTGCATACTGGAATTTCAAAATTATGTGACACAAATAATTATCATGACAAGACAATGTGTCGCGTACTCCTTCATGCACGAAACACTACTCAAAATAAACAATAAAAACTGAAACAAACTGTACATCGCTCTTTGCTCAACTCTACCAGCCAGCCCCCTTATCAGCAAGATAAGACATATAAAATTAACCTCAAAAACTGGCCGAATGACGTGTGCCCTATTAATCACTTTTTCGAATATTATTCAAAAATAAAATACACCGATTATTCTTAAAGTGCTCATGACTGGGCCTATTCACGGAATCAATTTGTTTTTCAAGTCGCATAATTCCATAGAGGGTAACTCAAGCTCGCGAACATCGACGTTCGCAAAAAGTTCTCAGAGTGCTTTTATTTTATATATACGCCACTATTTTACAAAAGGGGAGCAACTTTTGTGACTTCCTGTTTGCTTCCATGCACGACGAATCCCTTTAAAAATATGGTCTACTCTGAAAGAAAAGAATTTGCTCCTAGGGGAGCAAATTCTTTTCTTTAAGAGTTGACCCCATTGGAAAGGGAGACAAAGGTTAAAATGACAGAGCTGCTTCCCCTGAAAGTGTACCCATTCACCTAAAAACATACCTTTACAAACAGCTAGAAGAAACACCACAAACACATGAAGCATTGTGTCGATTCTTTGATTCACTGGCGTTGATAGTGCACTAGATTGCAAATGACTGGTATTTTGTTCCTGTTGTCTATTATCTATCAGTGAAAGGTAAATGAAATTATGTCATTTTAATGGATTTGAATGACACTATATTTTTTTTTCGAAGATATTATATCGTAGCTGTGTCTTGCTTACAGCAATAAAAAGGTTTTTTTTTTGTTTTTTTGTCTCGCAGACCGCAGACTTTTCTCGTGACCGTAGAGGCAGCGGTTGTTAGAGGATCATCGTATCCTGGGGACGAAACCCATTCCTATCCTTTCGTAGTATTTAATCTTTCCAAGTGCAAAACAGATATCCATTTACTGCTGGTTTGACAGAGTTTTTCAGTATTTTGTTGGATGGGAATTCGAACCCGCTACCTCCTGCAACAATACCAAGCGTCTCTTGCCACTCGACCACGTGCTTTTCCACTTACAGCAGTACTGATTTTCAAATAAGAACATGTGCAAATGTTGACCATGCAATCATGCAATACTGTCTTCTCTGACCTATTTGTATATACCGTCTATAGTGAAATTGATTCTGCAAATGTTCAAGTGCATGATGACTGTCTTACAGCATGTGCGCTAGAAATGATCATCACTGCCTTCGATTACAAGCCTATCTCTGCAATGTAATTCACTTTTCACCAGTCTGCCATGCAATTACTGCATAATTCAACTTATTTAATACTGTGTTAAATAGTATGAGTACAACTGTTTAACAGTCTTAGATCACTGATTAGTTGCCATTGTTATTCTTCATCTCTGGTTTGAAGCCATCTGTGTTTGTTTACACGTACAGTACTAGTGCACAACACAAATACATTACCATATCTAAATCAGTGATTTAAGATTGTTATTGGTAGGATACCACCACAACTGTACTCATATTATTTAACAAATTATTAAATACGTTGAATTATGCAGTATTTTCATGGCAGGCTGGGGAAAAGCAATCCTTTTTCAGTGTTACATTGCAGAGACAGGCTCGTACCACTACCATGCCGATCGAAGGGGGCTAAGATAATGATTATCGCTTCTATATGTGCGCATGTCCTTGCGAAAGCGTAAGACCCATGTCACAGTGGGCCTTATACAGTAAACAGGGGACAGGACGAGATAGACGATTACCAGTAAACATTATACAGTACACTATGGCTCATGTTCTTGCTCGTGTGCGAAATAAGTATCGCTAGACAGTTACAAAGTAAACAGCAAGCAATAATCAGTTGTCATTAGTGGACTTCCATAGGGCATGCAGATACTTCGTGAACAAGCTGTTGTTGGAACCTAATGTTTCCGAGAACATCCAGCAAACTTTGATCAGTACAATATCGGTCGACCATCCTACCCACATCAATATTACAGACATTGAAAACCTTTTTGAAAAACGATGTAAGTTTGCAAAGTTATTAACCTACCTATACTGCATAATGCATGCAGTATAGGTAGGTAGGTAGATAGCTTGTGACTGCATCATGCTCTGGCGGCTGTTCCATGCTGACAAGTAGAAACAAGAGGGCCATGAGGCCCTGAATCGCTCACCTGTGTATGGTGGCCATGTAGGTCATGTGACCTAGACTGCCTGATAAATTTTCGTTCCATCAGCCCCTGGAGGCTGTGTATGATATTTGGTTACAATTGGTCCTGTGGCTATTGAGGGGACGTCTTAAATTGTCAAAATATAAGAGACATGGGTTAGAGGTCAAAGGATGACCTTGACTCTTGTACCTGCAAATCTTCCATGTACTAACTAAGACGACTGTATATACCAATTTTTAGGCCAAAATCTTCTAAACTTGCCATGAACTCTTATGTTCTACCATTTTCCCATACTTGACATTGCCTAGTAAAAGGTCAAGTCAGCCCAAGGTCATCATTTGAACAATCTTGGTAGTACTCAAGTACCTGATGCTATATACCAAGTTTCAAGACCATCGATCACTTGGTTCTTGAGAAGGAGATTTGTAAAGGTTTTTGCCATATATGGGCATGCCGGCCATGTTGGTCATGTAACCAAGACTGTTTGAACAAATTTTCTTTCCCTCAGCCCCTAGAGGCTCTGTATGAAATTTGATTACAATTGGCCCAGTGGCTTTTGAGCAGATGTGTGAAATTGTCACAATATGAGAGACCAGGGTCTAAGGTCAGAGAATGACCTTGACCTCTTGTACATATAAATTTTCATGTACTCATTTAGATAATTGTATATACCAATTTTCAGGTTTAAATCTTCAACAGTTTCCAAGAAATCTTATGTTCTAGCATTTTCCCATGTAAAAGCTAAAACAAGAGGGCCATGAGGCCCTGAATTGCTCACCTGAACAATTGGCAAGGTGGCTTTTTCTTATCATGTCTGAAATTGTCAAAATATAAGTCTAGGGTCATATACTCATTTTTAGGCCAAAATGTTCAAAACTTTCCATGAAATCTTATGTTCTAGCATTTTCCCATATTTGATCATGCCGCAAAAAAGGTCAAGGTAAACCCAAGGTCACCATTTGAACAGTCTTGGTGGTACTCTAGTACTCCATGCTACTTACCAAGTTTCAAGGCCATAGGTGTATTGGTTCTGGGGAAGAAAAATATTAAAGATTTATACCATAAGTGGTAATGGCGGCCATGTTGGTCATGTGACATGGACCGTTTGAACAAATTTTTATTCAATCAACCCCTGGAGGCTCTATATGAAATGTATTTACAACTGGCCCTTTGGCTTTTGAGGAAATGGTTGAAAATGTCAAAATATGAGGGATCTGGATCAAAGGTCAAGAAATGACCTTGACCTCATAATTCTTCATGACCTCATTAAGACAACTGTATATACCAATTTTTAGGCCAAAATCTTCAAAACTTTCCATGAAATCTTATGTTTTAGCATTTTCCCATATTTGACCTTGCTGTAAAAAAGGTCAAGGTCAACACAAGGTCATAATTTGAACAATCTTGATAGTACTCAAGTACCCAATGCTACATACCAAGTCTCAAGGCCATCGGTCCATTGGTTCTTGAGGAGAAGTTTTTTAAAGGTTTTTACCATATATGGGCGAGGCGGCCATGTTGGTTATGTGACCAGGACCATTAGAAAATTTATTCATTCCGTCAACCCCTGGAGGCTCTATATGAAATTTGGTTTCAATTGACCCAGTGGATTTTTAAGGAGATTGTTTGAAATTGTCAAAATATGAGAGTTCTGGGTCAAAGGTCGAAGAATGACCTTGACCTCTTGTACTCACAAATCTTCATGTACTCATTAAGATGGCTGTATATACCCATTCTTAGGCCAAAATCTTCCAAACTTACCATGAAATATCATGTTCTAGCATTTTCTCATATTTGAACTTGCCGTAAAAAAGGTCAAGGTCAACCCAGGGTCATAATTTGAACAATCTTGATAGTACTTGAGTACCCAATGCTACATACCAAGTTTCAAGGTCATCAAGCAACTGGTTCTGGAGAAGAAGATTTTTTCAAGGTTTTTACCATATATGGGCGTGGTGGCCATGCTGGTCATGTGACATGGACCGTATGAATAAATTTTCGTTCCCTCAACCCCTGAAGGCTCAAGATGAAATTTGGTTTCAATTGGCCCAGTGGCTTTTGAGGAGTTTGTTAGAACTTGTCAAAATATGAGAGTTCAGGTCAAAGGTCAAAGAATGACCTTGACCTCTTGTATGCATAAATTTTCATGTACTTTCTAGCATTTTCCCATATAAAAGCTACAGAAAGCAAATTTGACCTTACCGTAAAAAAGGTCAAGGTCAACCCAAGGTCATAATTTGAACAATCTTGGTAGTACTTGTGTGCCCAATGCTACATGCCAAGTTTCAAGGCCATCGGCCTATCGGTTCTGGAGAAGAAGATTTTTCTAGGTTTTTACCATATATGGGCGTGGCGGCCATGTTGGTCAAGTGATCAGGACCGTTTGAACAACTTTTCGTTCTTAAGTTCCCTAGAGGCTGCATATGAAATTTGGTTATAATTGGCCCAGCGGTTTCAGAGGAGAAGTCGTTTGAAATTGTTGACGGACTGACGGACGACGGACGACGACGGACGACGGAGCCTTACCATCCTATAAGCTCCCCCGGAGCCGCTGGCTCAGGTGAGCTAAAAAGCAAATTTTACCTTACCGTAAAAAGGTCAAGGTCAACCCAAGGTCATAATTTGAACAATCTTGGTAGTACTTGCGTACCTGATGCTACATACCAAGTTTCAAGGCCATCGGCCAATTGGTTCTGGAGAAGAAGATTTTTAAAGGATTTTACCATATATGGGCATGGCGGCCATGTTGGTCATGTGACCCAGTCCGTTCAAATAAATTTTCGTTCCTAAGTCCCCTAGAGGCTCTGTATGAAATTTGGTTACAATTGGCCTAATGGCTTTTGAGGAGATATGTGAAATTGTCAAAATATGAGAGACCAGGGTCAAGGGTCAAACAATGACCTTGACCTCTTGTTCGCATTAATTTTCATGTACTCATTCAGATGACTGTATATACCAGTTTTCAGGTCTAAATCTTCAACAGTTTCCAAGAAATCTTATGTTCTAGCATTTTCCCATATAAAAGCTACAGAATGCAAATTTGACCTTACCATAAAAAAGGTCAAGGTCTACCCAAGGTCATAATTTGAACAATCTTGGTAGTACTTGCGTACTCAATGCTACATACCAAGTTTCAAGGCCATCGGCCAATTGGTTCTGGAGAAGAAGATTTTTCTAGGTTTTTACCATATATGGGCGTGGCGGCCATGTTGGTCATGTGACCAGGACCGTTTGAACAACTTTTCTTTCCTAAGTCCCCTAGAGGCTACGTATGAAATTTGGTTACAATTGGCCCAGTGGTTTCAGAGGAGAAGTCGTTTGAAATTGTTGACGGACTGACGGACGGACGACGGGCGACGGAGCCTTACCATCCTATAAGCTCCCCCGGAGCCGCGGGCTCAGGTGAGCTAAAAAGCAGAATTGTCAAAAAAATATTACAAAGAGTAAAAACACAATGTGAAGTGGAAGAAGTGATGTTGAAATCTAAGATGTATAGTCTTGAACATGAACAATCCAGTTTTCTGTCATTGCCTTTTTTCTCGGCGTAAACAAGCTTCGTTTTATGTACCCACCATAAAATAGGAAATGGGGTATGTAGTTCAAAGTGATATGCCCGTTAAACTGCATGTCGGTTCTGACAGATGGTTTTGTGTCTCAGCTACTCCTTTTGTAGTTTTCAAAGGACCGACTTCGAAGTAATAAAACAGTTTAGAAATTAACTGAAAATTGGTCTATGATTTGATATTTTACTACCATTGTAGCCCCTTAATAGGTTAAACAAGAGGGTCATCATAGCCCTAAGTCGCTAACCTATGCCTACTTTGTACGAATTCAGCTGATGAAAATCAGCATCATAGGTCAAAGGGTTCTTGAGTTCGAAGTTGAACACAATCCTTCCCAGATTACCCCACCCACATGACAGATCTGGACGACTTCAGCTTGTCTGTGTAATGAGGTGCGAAATACACTATCTACAATCTATCAGTCAAATTCATATATACTTAGTAAAACAATTGAAGGATATCAAATTTTAATCCTAGTTGTGACTTTTACTGGAATATATACCAAATTAAATGTGCATGCATCTACTTGTACTGGGCGTATGCAATTGATCCGCAGGAGTAGTTAAGGTCACGCTACAGTGGTTACTGTAAGGTAGCATTCCAAATGTAATGACCCCCTACTGCAAAAAATCACAAACAATTAAAATTGAGTTTAAACCTGTTGTTTTGCAAATAATTCACATAGGCAGCTTGCCTGGTCATTTAAGCGCCTCTTACAATATTCTGATGCCAACTAATCTGCTGTTGATCAAGGCTTAATTAAAGAATATCCAGGGCAGTGAGTAGAAATAGTCTTGATCCTTCAGATTTGCACATGTGTCAAATGCTTTTATTGTGTAACTCACGTTTTATGGGAATGATGGTCTCCGTATGGTAAACCATTCAACTCTTTAAAACCAGTATTAACAACAATATGGCGATAACTATGCATGTTTGTGAATTCATGCTCTAGGGGTTATTCCATTTGGAGCGGTACTGTACTGTAACCACTTAAGCGTGACTTTTATTGGACAGGCTTTTAATTGTAGATACCCGATACTATTGAATACATAAGATTTTGTTTTAGATGAAAATTTTGTTTTAAGTAAAAATAATCATAGAATTTTGATATCCTTCAATTGTTTTACTAAGTATATTTGTTCGGGAAAAGAAGTCATCTAAATTACTTTTACCGTATTTGGGCATTGCGGCCATCTTGAATTTCGGGCGCAACTGCAATTGTACTGTTGATGCATAATTGCTCTAGTGACTAATAACAATATCTCGCTCATGAGCACGTCGTGCTCAGGTGAGCTAACAAGAGTATAGGCCGTTTGCTGTCTATAAAACAGGTCATTTTGCTAAATATCTCTAAAACTATTACAGCAATCACTGTGAAGTAAAGTGCATCTTTAATGTCTATCTTATACATAACTAATCTATAATTTTCCTCAAAATTATAGTTTGAAACTAAAAAGTTTCTTTTGAAAACTGCCCATTTTTAGAGGATATTTTAACTGTATTTTACAGGGGAGTAAGTTTATTTATGTAAAAGCCTTTGAATGGTCAGTATTTTCCTATGTCAATTGTTAGTTAATTGTACAGAGTTACTCAATGGCACCTGTATACCTGTTCATCTTTTCATATGAGTAAAAATGAAGTTCACTTATTTATTGGTTGGGAAGAAAATTGATTGGTGATGAATAGGATTAATTTATCTATAGAAACCTTTCTTGTTTGTGATGTATATATGGGCATTGCTTATAGCTATTACATTAAATTATTCTACTCCCCCTTACTTAAGCTGACAAATTTGTAATTTTTTGTAAAGGATTTAATAGGCAAAAGCAAAAAATTGACAAGATAAAATTCTGAAAGTCAGTTTCCAGTTATGTATTAGTTTGACAATACCAGTGGAGATAAAAAATCAATTTTATCACCAGTAATAAAAGAGAAAATCTGCAAAATGACCTGTTTTATAGACAGCAAATGGCCTATACATCCACCAGCATAACAACGTGATAGTTCCTGCCATATGTTTTCTGACTGAGTAAGTTAAGGACAATAACTCCAGTGTTTTTAATCTCATTTGATCCATCATCAAACTGGGCTGGGGTCTTGTAGTAATAAACGTATAGTCCGTTTGCTCCCAAGTGCAAACGGGTTTTTTGCTTATTTTCTCGAAAACGATGAAAGTTCCACCAAATGTTCTATGTCCTAATAATTCCTATAACTATACATAGCGAAATACGAAAAATCCGAATTTTTTTATGCTTTTGTAAAATGTTTTCCATTAACAGTAATGCAAAAACTGAGCAGTTTCAGTGAAGGGCGTCGTATGCTTGTTAGAACAGCTAAATATTGTTGATAGGCAAAAGCGTGAACTCGTTGTTTACTACAGGTGTGGGCGTATGTGAATGAAATAGTAAAATGTATTCATTTGTCCGCACGCGTAACGCATGGTATCACTGGTCAGGCGGTACTATGTGGTAAATAAACATTGAATTAATATAATATTTTGCGAGTGAAAAGTGTGTGTTTAACAATTTGATAATATAAGAGTGAAACAAAAAGTAGAAAAAAATGGATTCAGAATAAAATTTCAATTAATTAAATTATGTAAATGTTGTTCTAGGGATAGCATACATTGGCCACATGCTCTATTACGTAAAACAAAACGGGAATTCCAACAGCCATCTTTACTCCTTTATAATTAAGAGATGAAAATGACATATATTAGGTTCCTTTTTGTACAGAAACTTTTTTATGCAAAGCCTCAAATTTCTGCAAAATTATGATTTTGTTATGTATAGGGTGAACAATAAGAATGAGCAATTCGAAAATCTTCTACCTCTCACCAATTTTGAGAAAATATTGGGGATGTCGTTTGCATTTGGGAGCAAACGGACTTTGAACTGAACTTTGACACTGAACAAAATTTCTAATTGGTCACGTTTTGCATAGAATTAAGCCTATTGCAAATTTAGAAAGAACAAATGTACATATATTCTTGCATTCTACGAGCAGCACAATCGCTCATGCATTTTCAAAATGAGTTTCTACATTTCAAGGCATGCATTACGATTTACACAAACATTCAAAGGGAGGTAATTTAAATACATCAATTTTAAAAAGAATACAAAAAAATCATGAATACAGATTTCATGTTTTTATGATGGAAAACTTAATTTGCTTCTGAAATGCCATGATTTTGTGGCAGTGTAACGAAGTTTTATGCATTTTCAAAACAGTCTATTGTTTACAAAGGAGAGGCAATAACTTTAATTTTACGATAAAGTTTTGATTACAACATTCAATTTTAAAAAGTTGATAAATGCCGAAAATTTTTATTGGAATAATATTTAAAAATATTGTTTAGAAGTTGTATTTCTACAAAGAAGAAAACCACCGATTAAAAATTTTGTTAAGTGTACTGTGCTATTTTGGTTATGCTTGCTCATATTATCTAGCCTTTATTGTGGTTACAAGATGATAAGCAGCGTCTTTCCATTTAAGAAGGGGCAGTAACTCTTAGGTAAATGGTCCGATTCGGCCCAAAATCAAACTTAACCAAGAGTTTGTGGCCATTTACCTTTTCGGTAAGTTTGGTCATGTTTGCTAAAAAAAAGTAGCCTCTGTTGTGTCCACAAGCAGATATACTGCGATTTCCTCTAAGTAAGGGGCAGTAACTCTAGAGTCAACGGTCCGATTTGGTCCATTATCTAACTAAATCCAGATCTGGTAACCATAAACATACTGTGCAAGTATGGTTATGATTGCTTATCTAATGTAGCCTCTAGAATGTTCACAATACAATATAATATACAGCATTTCTCACTAAATAAAGGGTAATAACTCTCGTGTTAATGCTCTGATTTTGCCCTTTATCAAGCTTGACTAAGGTTTTGCAGCCACATACAATACGGAATTTAATGACTTGAGAATAATTAAGTGTTTGAGAAAATCTGAAGTTTCTGTTGAAAACAAAATCAGTTTGTACTGTCAATGAAAAACTGGCGGAGCATGGCAGGCATTTTATGCCATACTCCGCAACCAATGACGTCATAAATCTGTTACCATAGTAACTAAGAATCCATATTGGTGTCAAAGTGATGTCATCGAGACGTCTTTCTACCAAGGTGCTAAGCACAACATTTAGTCTCCATAGTTGCTTTGGTAACAGATCTATTGCGTCATCTCACGAATAATTCGAGAGGAGCATGGCATACATTGTATGCCATGCTCCTCTCGAATTATTATTGAGATGCTACAGGAAATTCATACAATGGAAAGACGTAATTTTCTCAAACCTACAATTCATTTTCAAATAATTCAATTCTCTGTTATACATTTTGTGCCAGTTTGGTTTAAATTGCTGCAATATGTTCACAAGACGATATACAGCAATTCAAATTAATCAGGGGCAATAACTCTAGTGTTGATGGTCTGATTAAGCTCATTATAAAACTTGACCGATACCTTGCAGTCATTAATATATTACCCGAGATCTAAGATTGTTGCATTATGATAGGGGGTGGTCGGGTGGTGCGATGGTGCTGGGTATAACTTCCAGTACCGGGGCGTCCTACTGAGTTGGATAATAAAAGGGCAAGGGCCTGCTGTGCTTTCAGTGGGTGCGGGTGGGGATTGTTTGGACATTTTTTCTCTCCTCTATCATTTCTCTCTTCTTTCTCCCTCTTTGGGAGACGGCCCGATATAGATTGAAATACTGTCTCAAAGGGCCGTTACATGTAAACCCAAAACAACCAACCAACCAACCAACCAACCAACCACAATATGATATACGACAATTTCCACTAAGTAAGGGATAATTACTTTGACTGACTGACTTTATTTTGCCTATTATCGAACTTGATTTTGGTACTGTGATTAGCAATTGTAGTTGATTCCCTGTCAAAGAGATAAATCATTCGTAAGTTAGTTAGTTTTTGAGAAAAGCATACTCTTCATTTAAAATCCAAGCTAACTATAGCTGCATACATATGTAGCCAAATTTTATTTCATTGACCTCAAAAGTTGTTGAGAAATGTGTCTTTTCTCTGCCGGCCAATGGTACGTACGAAACAAACTTGAGTATCCTTGGCTAGCGAAGATTTCGTTCCCCCGGCTTCAAAATATGGCTTTAATCGGCCGAGTGGCTTCAGAAGAGATTACGCTTAAAAATGTTGACGGACGACGAACGACGGACAGACGGACGACGGAGGCCTGGCTGTACTATAAGCTCACTGGCTATGCATGAACCTAAAAGGCACAGGAGAGCTAAAAATCTAACACAACTATTCTTTCAAAATTGTTTATTGACGAACTGAAAAACTTTCAAGAATGCTATTAATAGAGTTCTTTGGGAATAGACGCAGCTGTATAAGTAGCCGTATCGCGACGCAACGGGGCGTATCGGTGAGGGAGAAATCATTATTTCAATTTTGAAACGCATCTATATAATACCGTCAAATGTTCGTTTGCAGAAGATAGACGCATTTGATTTACATATGATTATGGCTTTTAGTTTTGTTTAAGAGATTTGGTGTATGTCTGCCCAATAGTTCATTATCCTCAGCCGCTTAATAATTGGGTGATTTTGGAAATAGTGCATGTCCGTCCGTCTTTTCGTTCGACTGTCATACTTTCGTTTCCATACTCTTTGAAGTTATTGTTATTATCCCAAATTTGGCGAACAATGATTTTCTCCCTTGACAACAATAATATCCTCCCTTGTCCTCAGTTATATTGAACAGCTTCAACAGGCAATGTCCTAATGTTTTGTTTAGTATTTCTTCGGCTGGCTGTTTGCTTTATAGGGTGTAAAAGGCCTTTGGGGTAGTATTTCAGTCTTTAACGAGTTGCCTGCCAGAGATAGTGGACAGGACAGACGATAGAGAGAAAAAAGCCAAACAGTCCTCACCCGCACCTACTGCAAGCACGGTAGACCTTGTCCTGCTTTAAGCCAGTTTACCAATGATTTCTTTTTTACCGTTTGGAGTTTTGTTAAATTGACAGAGGAATGGGTTGCAAGTAATAACTGTCTCTGTAAGTTAGGTTCCGGACTAACATCTTTAGAGTCTCCATAGCCCTATCAGTGGTAAATATATCTAAACATAAATCCTTTGATAAAAAACTAGGCTAATGTACATATACTGAGTCATATAACTGGCTGAAAGTAGAGGTAACATGTTTTTGGAACAATGAAGAAAAGCTTCCTGGTTGCCCGTCGAGATTTTCAATATAAACGAAAGCGGGACAATGAAAGGGGACCCAAATTTGTACATTGTATTTTTACCATTTTCTTCAAGCTTGTGATAGCGAAAGTATTTCCGTTTAAGAACAGCGTAAAACGACTAAACTCAAATCCCTATGCAAAGCGAATTAACCTTCATGTTTGGTGGTAAAATTTGGGTTCATGTGTATCAATTGAGTCAAATAGTTTGCAAACACAAGGAGAACATGTTTTTGAAAAATGAAAACTGCTCCACAAAATACAGTTTTCAATTTCCGGATCCCCGTCGAGCAATGTAGTACAACAAAAACAGGACAACGAATGGAGTCTCATGTCTATACATTGTATTTTCATTTATTTTTTGTCAGGTGTATGATATCGAAAGTCGGTCATTTCAGTTGCCGACTCGCATGACATTTTATATTAATTCTCACAAGTGTTTTATGTGAAACTAAAAAAAACGTAATTTACAAAATCGAAACTGTAGTAAAAAGGCTTGCAGCGGTACCTCACTATAAAATATCTCACGACAGAGCAAATGAGTCTTCAACCGCTAGTTATATTCCAATACAGAAAGAAAAAGCAATGACTGTGGGGTAACTCTCAGTGCATACTACTTATTTGGATAGCCCTACTGTGCTTGCAGTAGATGCGGGTTGGGGTTGTTTGGTTTTTTTGTTCTCTCGTCTATCTCTATTTTCTATCGCCCTCTCTCTGGGAGAAGAAGGCTCGATATAGTCTTAAATAATGTCTCAAAGAGCCATTAAACCCAAACCAAACCAACCAACCAACCAACCAACCAATCATTTTCTGATTCTCTTTCGACAGATGCAAAAAGCGGGACATTTAATGGGTCCCATGCCTGTATATTGTATTTTTACCATTTAAATTATGCTTATGATATCGAAAGTGTGATCAAAATCAATTTTCAAATCCGTTCTATGAGGAACTCAAGCTTGTTTTATTTGTTTAAAGTTAGCAGATAGAACCTTGCAGCGATACCTCATGATAAAATATTTCATGAATGTTTACCGTGATACAGCAATGGGGGCTTTAAGCTTTAAGAGTTTCATGGTGTAGTTAAAACAAGAATTACAATGCCTTGCTTATTAGAGCCCATATGTAAAACAAGAGTTCCGCGAAACACTATGTCGCACCTGCTCTGCACCTTCACAGTAAAAACTCAATTAACGCATCATTGTGTCACACGTGTAAATTTGGTCAAAATCCATTCAGTAGTTTATGAGATATTGTTTTCATGTTTTTCGCTATTTTTACTAGCGGTGGATGGCGGCTGTTTCGGATGGTCAATTTGAAACAGCTTGAAGTAGCTTCATGCAAGGATCATTTTGGAATAACTTTGATGCAATTTCATTCAGGGGTTCTAGAAAAATTGACATTTTCATGTTTTTCTATTTTTTATAACGGTGGCTGGCGGCCATCTTAGATGGTTTCCAATCACTTAATTTGAAAGAACTCCATTAATGGATACTTCTGACCAAATTTGACCGAAATCCGTTCATGTTTACTTGATATATTAGACTTTTAGCAAAATAAGGCTTGTTAACAGAAAGTAGGTCACTGTGACCTAATTCCGCAACATTTTTTTATTATACCCCCGACATACGTATGTCGAGGGGTATATAGTTTTCGTCTTTCCGTCCGTTCGTCCGTTATTCCGTCTGTCCGTCCATCCGTTCGTCCGTGTGTGCGTACGTCCGTTAACATTTGCGTGAAAGTTTTGCGTTAAGTTTTTAATTTTTTAATTAGGCGGTGGCGCTGGTCGGGGGTATACGTGAGCCCCTGCTCACTTGCTCTATCTAGTTTTAAAGATTTACTCCCTTGATAATAATAACAAAAAATGTGATGGCATAATTCATGCAATACCTCCGACATGATGTAACTATACATTTGAAGTAGAGTTTAGATAATTATATTGCCAAAACTGACTTTAAACAAAAAAAAAATAAGATAAATTTTTAAACTATCGTGGACCGCGCTCGAAATCGCATTATTGGACAAAAATAATTTATTCATACGTCACAATCACGTGCACAAATAAGAAAAATACCTGTATATGATCACAAGACACATGTGGTCAAAATCGATACTCTTACAAGCCGTGAGGCAGTAGGTAATTTGCATTTTAATTTGAAGATTATTTTTCATTCCACATTTGTCGAAAAATACATGCGTTTCTCCAAAGCTTGTACGGTTAATTATGAGACTATTACATATTGTTTAACGAATTTTTATTAAAATATTTGTTTCTGAAAACATGAAATAAACGAGGGACACAATCTTAAATAAAACCCAGGCCCAACTGATGCTGCTTGCAAAATTTCAGCAAAATATACCAAGTGGTTCTAGATAAAAAAAAGTTGGTTTTATTGTTTTTGCTATTTTTAGTAACAGCAGCCATCTCGGAAACTGGATTAACCTGACTTTTACCATGCTAAAGCCCTGCAATCTGGTCATGCAGCATATGAAATTTGACAACCATGGATATATTGCTTTTGGAGAAAAGGTCATTTGAATGGACTTAAATGCTAGGGTCGACGTAAATGTGAACGGACGGACGAACGGGTTGACGGACGGACGGAAAACCGGACGCCTATATCGCACCATGCTAAAGCAGGTGCAACAGTTATCCCGTGACCCCACACCCACCCAAAATAGCCACCTATCACCCCCATGGCCCCGGGTCATTCCCCAAAAATACCAAAAAAGGTATTTTGTTCAACAAGCTACTTCTTGTAAGAGCACACCATGAACATTATTACTTCCCTTGAATAAATGTAATGGATAAAGAAACGCATCATTTCATCTGCTTATTCTTCCTGTTAGCTGAAATTATCAATATATATATATATATATATATATATATATATATATATATATATATATATATATATATATATATATATATATATATATATATATATTGTAAAACATATGAGGTATTGTAAGAAAATGATTTAAAATCGGAAGGTTACTAAAATAGTTTCTCTTTATTAATTTATTTCATATGCAAACTTAGTTAGTCAACTGTCTATGAAATTGATTTATTATTGAAACGGAAACTCAGAGAAGTGAAACAAAAAAACAACAACAAAAAACAGTCGAGCAGCTTGGTTACAGAATTGCAACAACAACGATTTTCCTCTTCGAATTGGAAAGGGGACAGACATGCAGAGTCGGTACCAGGAGTGTGCACTTATGAATTTGTTCCGCTGAGCCTCCTGGGGAACATTCGTATGAGAATTCTACAAAAAAAAAAAAACGAGAAGTGAAGTTACTGCAAAACGGAATAAATTCCCAAAGAATAAATGAGTCAATGGCTGAGACGGTAGAAGAATCCCTTTGCAACGATACAGGTGGGCTGGAGTACCAACGGATCCACTAGCGCATCGACGACCCATGCTAGCTATGGCGTAATAGGAATCGTTACACCACCAGCGGCTGATTATCCATCCTCGGGATGGCTACCCAAGGTCGGATGGGGAAGAGAGGCTGTGGACCGCCATGCTCACTTACACGTCAACCATCAGTACCCCCTGGGAACCTTGGAAGATGGACCGTCGGCGTGATGGGGGGGTTGAGGCTCCTGTGGCTCTGAAGAGGTCCGCCGAAACTACGTCATCAGCAGTCCACCAAACCAACCAGCAGACAGACAGTGGTCAGGAGGCAGGCCCTTTGTCTTTGACTCCTGGCCATTTTCAGGGCCTTCCGGTCGAGCACTGGTGCCTGTGACATTGTGCAATATTCGGAATCGACTTAAACCATAGAAGACCGTTGGCAGCTCACTTTATGCCATTATTCTAACTTACAACAACTTACTTAACTCACATCTTCCGTCCGGGCTTGAAGATTGGCCTGGAATTCAGGTCAGTTCTTCATCCTGATAGCCACCTGTGAGTCAAACAACTAATCTGGACTGTCCTGGGTAGCCCCCATGTGCCTCTGGTGCCCAGCTAGCTTAAAAATCCTCGAATAGAAATTGAATTTAAGACAACTGATCGATCCCTTTCCGATACGTCCGGATACGTTCAGATACGGCTACGTTTACAGATACGTGTTATCCGAAAGAACTCTAATACTAACGTTACGAAACAAAGCCAAAGCACAGTCGCCGAAAATCAGCCGATAATCAACCAACAACATGGGGATGTCTTTGATGTCCACTGAAATAAAATGTCAATCAAAGCTAGGACAAACAGTAGTGAAACGTCGATACTTAAGAATTGAAATTTGATTTTTCAGCGTTCATCGTGTGATGAAGCCAGTGGGTGGAGCTAAAATTCCATGAAGCGCGAAGCGCTTCTTGTAGAATTTTAGCGACGATCACTGGCTTCTTCACACGATGAATGCTCAAAGATTAAATTTTTATTCTTATATTTACACTTTATTTTTAGACCATTCTTGTGCTGTTTTCGTGGTAATTTAATGTAAAATATGCAAAATATTCGTCGAAGTAAAGACAGAAACGACGTAATCGGTCAGTACGTTTAACAGCCATGGCCACAACGTGGCGTCAATCGAACGTTACGTGGACCAATCAAGACGTTTGTTTGCCTTAGACGTCGCCATTCGGAACTCCTCGGCCAATTCTATGAATCAGTCAGTTGATTCACGGAATTGGCCGAGCGGTGTTCCGATTGAGACGTCGCTTGACGATAACGTCACATGATCAACTGTCGTTCATCAGTGTATGAAGCCAGTTGCTCTATGGGAAGTCAGCGGCAAGTGTAAATAAAAGGTTATGAAGTTGCAATGACATTGATCAAGCAATACAAACCGTTTGAAAGCCATTGATCTGAGGTGTATGGGTACACCTCCATGTTTTACCTCCATTTTTACACAGAGAAACAACTTTATGACTTCTTGTTTGTAGAAGTAGCGTCTAAGTTTGAAAGAAAGAACTTGCTTCTGGCGAGTGAATAAACTTTAATACAAGAATGAATCGAATTTCTTTATCTAGTTACTGCTCTTGCCTACGTCTGAGCTAACTGTGTAATATCGTTTTACGAAAAAGACTAGTAAATGCATGTAAACAGGCAAAGTTTACTATTTACTGTTTTTAAACAAGCATAAGCGTAAAGACCATCAGATATCTTTCATGAAGTAGATTGGTTACATATGTAGCGTAGTGATGCTTCCCTTACGATTTTGGCTATCTATATCTGCATATTCCAATGGCGAACATAACTCGATGACTGTATATTCGTCAGTTATATTTGATGTTGTAATTTGTTTTATCATTTTTTTATTTTATTTGTTTTTTATGTCAGACTCAGTTTTACAGTGTCTTTTAAAGCGCTTTGATGTAGTGTGTCACTGTGCTTATGCGCTCTAAATGCTTATCAATTCCAAAAGAATATAGCGCCCAAGAGACTAACTAATTCAAACCTTTGCGCATAATTCTTTAAATTCGATTTTTGCAAGAATTTGTGGTCTCAAAAATTTCCGAGTATACAGTACTGTATTTCTGAGGTAAAAAGACGGGGGTTTTCTCTTCCTTAACAATCCCAAAGACCCAGATCCCTCTTTCAAATTCTCTTCCAAAACAATCTGAAAACTCCAGATCCGTACTAAAAGACGGATCTGGATCTTTGGGATTGTTTAGCTCCAGATATGTCTTTCGAATTCAATTCTTTTCCAAAACAATTTCAAATATCAAGATCCTTCCTAAAAGATGGGTCTGGATCTTTGGGATTGACATCTAGATCCGTTTTGAAAGACGGATCTGGATCTTGAGATTGTTTTGGAAGAGAAAACTCCATTTTATAGCTGCATTAAACAAGACGGATTTACATGTCTGCGGTAATTTTTTAAGGATAAACACCCGTCTTATAATGGAATAGATACATTATCATTTCTGACCTCTTCTCGCAGATGAAATGTGTGTGCGCATTGCAAGGATGGTCTCCCCAGTCAAATTTAAATCCTCCCCACATTAAGGCACAGTCCTATTCGGCGTCATAAACTTCGCTAGGCTGTAGACTGTTATACTGAAGAACTGAATGGTCCGTGTACCATCTCCATACCCCCTCAACATCCACATCCGTGGCACCTATCCAAAATGAGGCGTGCTGGCGATCATGGTCTGTAAGACAAAGTGAACAGGGTCTGACAATTAAGGTGAATGGATGAACTTTCAGGGGAAGCAATTCTGCGATTTTCATTTTTGCATTCCGTCTGAATGGGCATCAACTCTTGAAGGAAAGATTTTCTCCTAATTGAACAAATTCTTTCCTGTTAAAGTAGAACACTTTTATAGGGGTCTTCTTGTCAAGAGAAGCATCACCTGTTGCGGTTTCAATTTTGTTCAGTATATCAACGGACAATATTATGCTTAATAGCTGCACCCATATGTTTTTTATGGAGACATTGAAAAAAGTTCGTCTGCAGACTTTTCACATGGAAAATTTGGTAAGGCAGAAAAGTACGACAGGCTACATGACATGCACCTGTTTAAAGGCTTTTCTTTTTTTTCATCATAGTTAGCCACTTATTTGTCGAAGCCAGTACACCATTACGTTTGTGCTCGATCGAATATAGAAGCAAATTGATACCATTGGGTAGTCAAATCGTTTAAGAACCTATAAATTAGCGACAGATTTTACAAGTAGCTTAACATCAATGCAGAATGTGTTTCAGTGATACCAATGGTTTTTTGCCGCATTTGTTTTTATATAATATATTGATTAAATTAATAAATAGTGCCTTCAAAATAGTTTAAAAGGATTAATGTGATGGCGCATGTGTTCTCTCGTAACATGGGATGCATTCGATTCGGCCCTAGAAGATGTCTGTAGATTGATTGATTGATTGATTTAGGTTTAATGGCCCTATGAGACAGTATTTCAGTCTATATCGGACTGTCTCCCAGAGAGAGGGAGAAAAAAGAGAGAAATGAAAGACGAGAGAAAAATGTCCAAACAATCCCCACCCGCACCTATTGCAAGCACAGTAGGCCCTTGCCCTACTATTATCCAAATTAGTAGTGGAAAAGTGGAAAAGAAATAAGAGTAAATAAGAGTAGTGTTTTGCGACATAAGTAAGGCCTTTGACAGGGTCTGGCACAGGGGTCTTCAATATAAACTTTCTTCCGCAGGTATTAAAGGCAATCTCCTACGATGGCTTTCCAGTTATCTTTCAAACAGAACCCAACGCGTGATTTAAACGGACAGTCTTCTGAATGGGCAAGCGTCAGAGCAGGGGTTCCTCAGGGCTCCATTCTTGGTCCTCTCCTTTTTCTTATTTATATTAATGACATTGTTAATCAAATTGGTACCAATATTCGCCTGTTTGCTGACGACACAAGCCTATACATCAACCGTAGAGACTCCCGAACGCGCCGCCTCGTTGTTAAACAGAGACCTGCAGATAGTACATGCATGGGCTGAAAAGTGGCTTGTGGATTTTAATCCTTCGAAAACTTTCTCTATGACTATATCTCGAAAGCCTCATCCTATTACTCATCCTCCTCTTTTTCTACATACCTCTGAAATCCAAGAGACCAATATCTACAGACATCTGCGGTTAAATATCTCAAATAATTTATCATGGTCGGAGCACATTAAAGTGATAACGCGTTTGGCTTGGCAAAGAATAAACATGCTAAGAGGATTAAAATTTAAGCTTAAACGATCTTCTCTTGAAAAAAATTACTTCTCATTTATTAGGCCCTTGTTAGAATACAGTGATTCTGTCTGGGATAACCTAAGTCAGGATAATGTTAAATTATTAGAGTCTGTTCACACTGAAGCAGCAAGAATAGTCTCAGGGGCTACTAAATTATGTAATATTGAAAGACTATTTGCGGACTTAGGATGGGAACCACTCCAAAATCGTCGCAGGAAACACAGGTTGTTACTTTTCTATAAAATGGTCAATCACCTGACCCCCGATATTCTCTCGAGCTTAGTTCCTCCGTACACTAGGGAAAATAATCCATATAACCTACGAAACGCCGACGACATTAAAACAATACATGCACGAACAAACATATATTATAATTCTTTTCTACCAGCAACAATTAGAGATTGGAATAGTTTACCTTTACATATCCGACAGAGCGACTCTATCTTAGCTTTCAAGAAACATTTAAACTCAAACTTAATCCTCACAGCAAAGTTTTACAATGCTGGGACCCGTATAGGTCAAATTTTACACACAAGACTTCGATTGGAATGTAGTTCCTTGAATGCGCATCTTTGTGCCAGAAATCTAATCGAAAGTCCAATATGTCTTTGTGGCGAGATAGAAAATACAAACCACTTTATATTCAGCTGTCCTATTCACACTGCTGCAAGACAGAATCACATCGCAGACCTAGTACAAGAATGTACACTGAGGGATTTAATGTATGGTAAAGAGGGGGTATCGCCGGCGATAAACGAAGACATCTTAACACGGGTGCAAAATTTCATTATACACTCTAAAAGATTTAATCCGTAGCACTTGACAGTGCTTCTAACTGATAAACAAATAGTTATATACATGTGCAGCTGGGACTGACCGGGTGAGGAAGTCATTCTCTCTCTCTCTCTCTCTCTCTCTCTCTCTCTCTCTCTCTCTCTGTGTTATTCTTGTGTTAGTGTTATTAGTTAATTAGAATAATAGCGGCTTCTTCTCATGCAAACATACAACAGTCTTTGTCTATATGTCTAAACATATTCAGGATAATTCTATTCATTGCATGACTATTTTAGATTAAGATGTGTTTATTTGGTGTCTATGTTAATTTGTACATTCAACCTTTGTTTTTAGTATTTAATTGCTAGCAGGAGATGGTCCTCACAAGCCTTGGGCTTTCGATCAAATCCTGATCCATTGTCTCTGTACCTTAATTGCAATTTTGATTCATAAAATATTGTTTAAACCAAATTAGTAGGACGCCTACACGCAGCACCATCGCACCACCCGGCCACCCCCGTATCTGTAAGTAGCTGAGGAATTCTAGCGTGTATAGGTTCACCTCCTAAGTGCCACTTGGCAAGAGGAGCAAACTTTTCCTAAGGGTGTCTCTCAAATGACGACAAAATTAATGTAAAAACTTTAGGGTTATTGCTCTTTTGTTATTTTCCCCAGCAAAAGAAAAGATATTTGTTTTGGTGCATATTCTAGGCATGAGTGATAGTGTAGAAGTTTCTTGTATGCATGATATGTAATGAACTAATGGGTGAAATCGATCGAACCAGATCTACTTACAAAGAAAAAGACAGAATAAATTCTCACAAATTGTTAGCTTCGACAATTATCTTTTTAAAGATACTTCTTGTTAAAAGTACCGTTTTTGAAAAGTCTCATGGCCTCATCTCGTAGAAACATATCTTCAGCTCTTGTTTCAATTGTTACAAGGTGTGCGTTGAGTCCCGTACAGTAATTCTGTAAAAAGGATGATTGAAACAATTCATACTGAAAAAAAAAACACATTTGACCCGCGGCACGACAAAAGACCAACAAAGTGGTATGTGCGCCCAGCGAAAACTCAGCATCTGTCCAGTCTGATCAGAGTCTTCGTTGTAATATCAAAGGGTAACTAAGGATAAGCTACTTCCATACCGACGTCGAGGACTCTGATCAGATTGGGCAGATGCCTATTCTGATCTGAGTATTCGCTGGGAGCACATGCCACTTAGGTGGTTTTGTCGTGTCGTGGCTCATTTATATAATACACTTGTATTGCATTGTGTTGCCTTCTGCTCTGTTCTATTTCAACTTTCGCTGTTCCTCGGGTGGCTCAGCGGGGCATTGCCGTACAAGCCGGCTTTTATAGTGGCGTTTTATAGTGTTCATCTTTAAGACCAAGCGGTCCTACTGCCTTGCCGTTCAAGCCGGCTTTTATAGCGACATGGTAGAGTATCCACCTATAGACTAAGGGAATCCCTTGATCTGAAGGTGACCACTCTATCACGCTACTATAACAGCCGGCTTGTATGGCAAGGCAGTACAAGATCGTACAAGCGTATGAAAAACCAATGCCATATGATTTTTTATCGCTTTGGACTTGCCCTGACGTTAATCAAACCCGTCAGAAAACCATTTTCACACACAAGATGAGCATCTGTGAAAAAAAATGAATACATCAATCTCGATTCCTTAATAATTAATCAAAAGGGTACAGGTGCGAATTGGGCCGCATATGCCCAAACTTCGTGAAATTCGGGTTCAAAATATGTCAAGAGAAAAATCAAATAAAAGCCGAAACATTATATAGTATCTGTCAGAGAGTAGCTTTTCCCCCCTAGTAGTTTTTCCCCCCGGAAATATGACTATGATTTTTCCATAGTAGAATTTCCCACCGGAAAAATGGCTATATAGTAGAATTTCCCCCCGGAAATATGACTATATAGCCAATTTTCCCCGGGGAAAATCTACTATACGTGTTTTTGCATAGCCGTTTTTCTCCTCTATAGTGGATTTTCCCCCTGATAATACGATTGCAGGAAAACAAGCTACATATTGGAATTTGCTCCTTGTCCGATCATAATAGTGAGGTTCATAACTGAAACAGAAATACGAGTATCTGTCCGTAAAATATCGATGGATAACAGATACTAGAACCGCATGCATGTGTCCATCAGTCTTATTTTTGTTTTGGGGAAACGGGCAGGCGTTTTGCTTTTCCGTGTTAACCAAAACCGGCTATGAGTGTACGTGGTTGTGGGCATAAATTTGTATAATTTTGTGTTTGTACAAGCGTTCATTTGTGCGTTCGCGCTGCGGAGTGTCTGGACTAGAGTTCGCCTTTCATGCAGGAGTCGTGGGCTCGACTCCTATCGGGACACACGTCCGATTATTATTTTCAATGTAATAAACTGCCTGCTAAATCAAACATGACTGGACAAAGCACCGTTCGTACATCTTCCTGTAAGCTTACATGCGTATGTGTACGTATATAAATATCTGCGATGGGAAGAAATCACATCAACTACGTTTCTTAAATTAGTAAATATTGATTATTAAAAAAATATGGTTGCTAAATTTGCATATTGATTTTTTTGAAGTTAATCACGTTTATTACCTCTGGTGAAAAACTGATACATTTCTAATGCGATTAATTCCGTAAAATGTCTCTCTTCCATTCCCTTCCGTTTCGTTCCGTTCCGCAAAATAACAATAGCCATACAAAATTCAGTAATAGCCAATTTCCCTGTGGGGGAAAAAGGGCTATGGGGTTTAGAGTTTATTAGTTTATTAACGTCTCACCAATTCTACATACATATAATCATACATTTTCTATATCTATCTAAAAAGTAAAATTGCCGTTCAAATATGAACTATGAGAGACGAATAAAGACAATAAGTAGAAACTATCTACGTCTACTATTTACAAACATACTCAAATAAAAAAGTATATGAGCGTGCTCTGTGCCGGCTGCATCCCTTACCAGGTCACAAAACTGAATCCGGCTGGCGGGAAAGACCATATACCAGAACCAAGGTTCCCCGCCCGCCGGATCCGTCATGTCGACACACAAGGCACAGCCGGCTCAGAGCAACCATAAAACACATCATATATAATACACCATACACTTGATATGTGAACATATTATGTGCCAGTCACATCCATAATCGAATAAGGGACGGCAAAAGACCATGTGGCGGAACCAATGTCCAGACAGCACGTCTTTTGCGCCCGGAACCACCATGACAACAAACAAGGCACATCCGACTTCGAGCAAATCTAAACATCAATATGTTTAGGATAAAAATAAATAAATAAATAAATAAATGACTAACATTTTAACAGGAAATATCAACTAAACAAGGAAGTAGTCTTACCAATACCATATAAAGTACATCCACCAAACACACAAGTGGACCAGAAGACCGATCCCGCGAGTCATCATGTACTGACTCACCGTGGAACTGGTACTGGAGTGTCATATAGGCATACTACTCCACGTACCACACCCGTATCTCACAGAATCATGTGCCAAGAGCATACGGGGGTCCACATGTGCCAGGCGGATGTATAATACCCACCTCCTTACAAGTTGAATACTGAGCAACGTTAAACAGAAATATTGATACAAATTTAAGATAAATGTAGACTAAGTGTAAAACACTTAAGAAATGGAATTATAAAGCATCGTTATTACGACAATAAGACATTATTTGCATGTTAAAAGTTGCCTTCTTTGAAGTATTGCAGCGCAGGTTTTGGCACAAACACGGACCAACTCAGGATTGGAAAATAAAAATACAAACTTATTATCATCTGACATTGAATTAAAGTGGGGTGCGCAATCTTGAGCCTTCATAAAAAGTGTCTCTCTAAGATCGTCATACATACGACATTTCAGTATCACATGCACTTCGTTTTCTAAAGTACTGCAAAACGGACATAAACGCAAATCTTCTGCTAAACCTTCGTAGCGACCAGTTTCGATTCTAATAGGTGCCACACCACACCGAAATTTGCTGAAAGCTGCTCTATGACTGGGTGGCATTATCATTTTGCAATATTGTTCAACATTAAAATTAGTTTTCACAAGCTTGTACAGGCGTAACTTATTACGGCCTTTGCCAGAGGTACCTACATGGGAATTAATTCTACTATTCCAGTTTGTCAAGAATTTTTCGAATACAGTATTTTCAACATTGCTGATAAAAGTAGAATGTGAAGGAATGCTTTCTGCAATATTAACATACTGTGTCAAATCGTTCCCATTTAAAAAGTCTGACACCGAATATATCCAGTTTTTGCAAGATCTACCAGCTTTTAATGAGGCCCAGAGAGCCACCCGTTTATTTAACCTATCATTATTCATGGTGGATAATTTTGACCAATATAAGCCGACACTTTTCCATTGGCGCACAATGGCCGGTTTCCAGCCCATTTCGCCGGCGATAGCATCATTGGGCGTGTATTTCCCTACGCCTAAATAGAACCGCATAGCTCTATTATGTACAGCGTCTATGCAGGAGTACGAACGAAATCCCCATATCGGAGCACTATAACTAATAACAGGCCATACAACAGAATCGTACAATTTTGTAAAAACATCATAAGGGACACCACCAATATTTTTACATTTGGCAATGAGTAAGCCTAAAGCTCGACTGGCGCTCTGAGCAACACATTTAGCCATTATATTATAATCTAAATGTTCGTTTAAGACAACGCCTAAATATGTATATCTATCTATCACATCAACAATGTCATTACCAAAAGAAAACACAATATCCGTTCTTGCTACAGAGTTTGGCCGAAAGTGCATAACATTACTTTTGGCAGTGTTGACTGACATATCATTTCGACCACACCAGTCATATAAAGCATTTAGCAACAGTTGCAGTTCATCAGAAGATTCAGCTAATAGAACGATATCATCAGCATATAACATTACACTAATTTTTTCATCACCTAAGCTCATTCCTAAATCTAGGGACTTCAGGTAGACAGCTAGATCATTTATAAATAAATTAAACAATAATGGAGACAGTACACAGCCTTGACGGAGACCGCACTGTACATCAAACCAGTCCGTCTTATAAGAATTTACCCTGACACAAGACCTAACAGACAAATATAGTGACTTAATTGCTGAAAACATTTTACCAGAAATGCCAATATTAGAGAGTCGTTTCCATAAAATATTCCTATTAATAGTATCATAAGCTTTTCTAAAATCAATAAAAGCACAAAACGTGGACTTCTTTAACTTTTTTCTGGTATCAATAATACTAGTTAAAGATAGAATATGGTCGGTAGTACTTCTACCTTTTCTAAAACCATTCTGTTCGTCTGTTAATTTACCGTTTTGCTCTGACCACGAAGACAATCGCCTATTTAAGATAGAACAGTATAATTTATACATAGCCGGAGCAAGACTAATACCTCTATAAGATAAGGGGTCACGCCTGTCAGTAGTCGATGACTTAGGTATTGGGTTAATCATGCATTTACCCCAGTCAGACGGTACAATACCATTATCGAAACAAATGTTGAATAAAATATGTAAAAATGAAATAGCTGTGTCATTTTTCAATACTTCAACCGGAATATTATCAAAACCGGCAGCTTTGCCCATTTTTGCATCGTCTACAGCTTTCTTTACCTCAAAAATATTAATATGGTCATTATACGTATTTTGCAGGTTATCGTCATTAGTATTGACAGTTCCAATGTCGCTAGACTGACCAACACTAGTGAACAATGACCTAAAATCGTTCTGCCATTTGCCTAAAACGTCAGACAAGCTCACTGAAACGGAACCGTCATCTAATAACACTTCCATAGGAATGGATTTTTTGTTTGCGTAACTGATGCCGATTTTACCGATAGATTTCCAGAACTGAGACTGATCTACGTTACATTCTTCTAAAAGATTTTTCTGCATAGAATACCAGTGCAATCGTTTAGCTTTTTGTACCTCTCGATCAAACTGTTTGCGTATACCAACATAACTTGTCTTATACCGGACCTTATCGTTTCTACATTTACACCGCAACCATAATTTTTCAGCTTCACAAACTGAATCCCATAATTTCGACAGCTTTTCGGACCACCAAGGCTTCCCAGGACGGTGTTTCTTATTGTAAACTGTACCATTGCTACTGTTATGGAGTTTAGTATGTGTTAAATTCTGCAACATGTGTTGTTTCAAAATACCACACCAATCAGAGTAAACACAATCAATATCTGACTGAGATCGCATACCGCTTTCTAGTTTAGAAATGGTCTCATTTACTTGCTGTAATACTAAATAGTCACTCAAAAACTTATTCGAAATGTTTGTTACGTCAAATTTGACGGAATCATCATCGATCTGTTCATGATAAGCATGCTCGCTCGTATTTGGACACGAATTAGTTGCATTTAGGACGTTTGGACTTTCAATTTTCCATTTCAGTAAAGAATGATCAGGTATACTTGTCGGAGCAATTACACTGAGGTCACCAGACTGGTTAATTAGGTCAGAAGTTCGTATGACAGAAAAACTACTGAATTTGTCCAAGATTACGTGATTTACAAAACAGTAATCAACAACTGCTTTACCATTTACAGACACAGAAGTAAAATCGTTAATGCAGTCTCCTCTGCCATTTAAAATGCTCATATTCGTATTTATCAAGAAATCTATTAAAATTTCTCCGTATCTATTTATGCTAAAATCAATAACATTACGGTCAGAAACATCATCTACCCCTCTTATAAAATCATCTAAATCTCCACATCTACTATTAAAATCACCACAAACATATAAAATTCCTTCATTCTGATACTTATAAATATACGAAAGCAGATTATCATAAAACCTGTTAATATCGAAGAAACGGGATGAATTTTCTGGGGGTAAGTAACACACGCATGGTATTAGATGCAACGAATTTCTTTTGTGACTAAGTTTTAAAAATAAGATTCCTTCACAACTATCTTCTAACACTGTGACGTCAAAATTTAAAAGTAACTCATTTCGTACGAAAAAACCTACACCTCCAGAACCATTTCTAGCGTTTTTGTTAACATGTTTTCTATTATTACCATACCATCTATACCCATCAAGTTCCAAAACATCATTACCAACAAGATGAGTCTCGGCAATACCTAAAATATCAATGCCAGATGATAAAACGCAGTTAGACCTCAGAGTATTATTATCGCTGTCGACATTAGTTTTCCAGCCGCGGACATTCCAAAACCCGGCAACAATCTAATCTCGCCAGCGATAGTTATCCTGAGCTCTCACATCACGCGAGTTAGACCGAGAACCATGTCTGTTTGCACCACGATTAACTTTCCTCCAGCCACCACGATATGAACGGTTGTCTACCTGACTACTCGAGCGATCACCATCAGTTCGATCTGAGCGTTCATGTGAGCTACCACGACTTGCCGACTGTCTATGGCGGTAACTATCCGAGTCGTCTGGCCTGGCTGAATTTTGATTACCGCCATCATAAACAACGCGAGAACCTTTCATCGTCAAGTTGTTACTGTTTGATTTCATTGCATGTAAAATTTTTCTGAAATTAGTACTCACTGAACGCTCCGATGGATGCTGATCGTGATTAATGTAAACTTTAGAAAACTGTCTGGTATCTTTCAAACGAGATTTATCTTTCATAACCCGTTGCTTGTCCTGCTTGCTTTTCATACGGGCAACAATAATACCCGGTTTTGAGTCACTATGTGATTGTTTCCTCTCTGCATCATCAACTGAGATATCAGAGAGCCTTAAACCGTCCCTAAATATAGCATTGACTTTGGACTTTGTGTTTTCATTATGACTGTCTGGTAAATTGCGTATAACAATATTAAGAGAAAGGTCTTTCTGCTGTGGCACATTCTGAGCTACTGATACACGAGTAGATATTTCATCCCTAATATCGTCCAGGTCTGCTGCCAGATCAGTTCTTATTGAGTCTTTGAAGTCATCCAATCTGGAATCAATATCTTTTCTCACTCTATTCAGTTCAGTATTCACTCGCTTGTCAAGAAGCTGTGCAACCTTATTAGTTATTCGCTGTTCAAGGCCCGAATCGATCTTATCTAACCGCTCATTCACAGACATGAACATCATATTCATATCCGCTGACATCTTTGCAAACATCTGTTCCATCGTAGGTGATGCATTAACATGAACATCTGCCTCAGTAACAACAACCCTGTTAGGAGATTTAGCTGACTTAGCTCCCCCTTTTTTGTATAGATTCCTTCTAGCTTTTATTGGGGGACGCTTCGATTCAGTTAGGTCCTCTATCAGTTTCGAAATCTCCTCGGTTTCATCACAATCATAACGGTTGTCACAATCGTCACAATTGTCACCACTCCGTGCCTTTTTAGACGTTGTGTCTGAAGTCCCAGATACTGACAAATGCCTTTTCCGAGTGCTCACGATAGGTGTATCTACCTTAGAGATTCTCTGGGATGACATAATGGAGTCAACATACTCCTCAGCCTCAGCTAAACAGTTTGCAGCTGACGACTTTGCGTTTTGTCCAGGTGAGCTGCTTTGATCGGGCGGTAATGCCCTTTCAGAACTCTTATCCTTGTGCGCGCTAGCCATTCGTAACGATGTTTGTATCGAATATAATCTCAGTCAATACCAAGCCCTCAGGCACTAATGCTTGTCGAAGGTAAATGTCGATATAGTGAGTGAAAAATATTGAACAATGGGATGACAATAGAATATCGAAACTGTCTCAAAAGTCATAAAACGCCTTTTTGATAACTAAAATCTTCCATGATAAAACAAACTATACCTCGATGACAGTTGATATATTATAAAATCCATATAAAACTTGCCCTTAAAATAGTAAATATCACAGTTTAATTGTCCCACGAAAAACACTACGGCTACTGTATTCGCTGGTTCCCGTCCCTATGGGGGAAAAGTGGCTCTATGAGGTCCGGACAATTCACTATATAGCCGTCCTTCCTATAGCCATTTTTCCGGGGGGAAAGGGGGAAAAACCACTCTCTGACAGTATCAAAATGGCATTGCATTGCCTTGCAATGTATAGCAGAATCAAGCGCATCGGGACATGTACGAATTAAAGTTTCAGTCAAGAAAACTAGTATTGGGAATATATTAGCCGCGACACGACAAAACCAACAATGTTGTTGTGCGCCAAGCGCAGTTTCAGATCAGCCTGGGCACTCGCCGAGTCTGATCAGAGTCTTCGCTGTCCGCATGGAGCTAGCTTAGACCCTTAGCTACCCTTTTGCGCTTAGCGAAGAGTCTGATCAGACTGGGTGGATGCCCAGGCTGATCTGAGTCTGCACTAGGCGTACAATCACTTTGTTGGTTTTCTCGTGTCGCGGCTCAATTATGTGCCAACTAGATTTCTCTCTTCCTCTCTTTTTTTACGAGTTGTTCCATCCACTCATCTTACCCTGGCTTCAGCCCAGGTTTTCGTCGACTCATCCCGAAAGAGGTAACATGAGCCCTTGTTGGCAAGCCATCTATTCTCACAACATGTCGTGCTCGCTGTAGCAGCTTTAGAGGAAGTGCAAAGATTTTAAGTTTTTAATACACAGTCTTTAAGTCATACAAACATTAGTGGTATGCAAGGAGTTAAGGTGGTGATAATCACTGATTTGGGGCAAAGACAAAAGTCTGCATAAAATACTCAAAATACCAATTATCTTCCCAAAACTTAGCATATGCCTTCTTTATGTTGTTTCTCATAATTTAGAATCCGAAAATGCAGCATCTGTTAATGTTAAAAAGTGTTTTTATAAGGAAAGATCAAAGGGTAATTTTCTGCGCAGAAATCAGAAAAAATAATATGACGATAATCGTTATTGAAAATATACTTAGTGCTTAGAGTACCTTGTTGCATAATGGAGAGCGTCCTAGCAATCATTTTTTCAAACTCTTTCACACATTATCAGGCTGAGCAAATGAAAAAAAATGCGGTCTGTGTCCAAATTGTTTTGTCAAAACACACAGGTGAGACAGGTGAGACTATTTTAACTAGGTTGAACAATTTCATCTACACACCAGTGATCATGTCAGTAATGTATTATTTATACTGTAGGTTTTACATAGGTATGCTTGCCTACCCCATACTTAATAAATGCGTCCAGTGTACATTAACTTTGTATATGGTTGAACATTTGAGAAAAAGCTACCGTTTTCATCTGGTCTACATTACAATTTGGGAAAAGTTGGAATAAATAATTGCTAGGACGCTCTTCATTATGCAATAACGCACCCTCAGCACTACATAAATTGTCAATAACGATATTAATTTTTTAGATTTCTGCGCAGAAAACTACCCTATGGTCTTTCCTTATAAAGATACATTTTTAAGCAGCACGTACGTCTATTTTGTATTCTAAACTGTAAAGAACAACAAAAATAAGAAGTCTGCTAACTTTCAGGGAGATACGTTATTTTTTAAATGGTTTTATGCAGATTTTTACATTTACCATAAATCACCACATTAAACTACACAACAGGTTGCCTACATATAAAAGACTATCCAACAGACAAAGTCTTGCTCATGTCAAATAATACCAGTAAAGACAGAGTTGAATAAAAAGAAACAATAATATGTCAGACACACAGCCCAGTTACAATGAAGAGCCACTGTCAAGTCTGAGCTCCAGTCGAAGCACGGACACTATGTGCCCCATTTTAGCGCGCCTTTGCGAAGCAAAGGAGAGCTTATGCTATACCCCCGGCGTTGTTGTCCGAGTATGTGTTCTCGTTCGTGTCCGTGTCCGAGTACACGTCCGTATCTGTGGCCAGTTTAACCAATATTAACCATTTGCGTTTAGCTCTTTTTCTCACAAAGTACACATGGACAAGATCATTTCAGCAGCATCCTCTGTGTATGGATTTTACCTACATTTTTCGCTTCATTGACTTGATGATACGCTTCATTGATGTTAACATATTTCTCAGTCTCTATATGGGTCAGGGTCATGATACTTGCCACATACTTACATATGGACAAGATCATTTCACCACCTCCATCCTTGTATGGATTTTACCAAAATATTGCATCATTGACTGACACACACCTGCATATGGACAGGACCATTTTAACACCATCATCCATGCATTGGTTTGATCTATAATTTTGCTTCAATAACATTATGGCACGCTTCACTGACTTTGTATATTTCTAAGTCCCTATATGGGTTAGAGCCATGATACTTGGCACACACGTATACTCAAAAGCAAAAATAACGCATATTTTTCTTTTTGATGTTTTTAAATCAAAATAAAAATCTTCTGAAATGGCAAAACAGGGGAGATATTATCAATGCATGGAGTACACTTCATCGCATATTTGTTGAAATGATATTTGTTTATTCATGCGGGACGAAAGCGTAAAAAATCAAGGGGTCAATGTCAAAATTCACAAATACTGATCAGTTAACTCAGTGTCTTGAACTGAGTTGTGCCCGTCTCCAAAACTGATGCCCTTTTTATCTAGAAAACTATAATATCTCAGAAATATCATCAAGAATTTTCAGCATTGGTTACTCGTTACAAACAAAGTTATGCCCCTTTATGCAAATCCCGTAAAGTAGGCAAGTTTTGCGATAGGAAAAGAAAAGTTTGTGGATTTTTCAGCAATCCGAATTGGAAATGGATTCCAATTCAGGTTAAATAAAAGGGTAAGTGCTCAATTGGAGTATGTAACAAAGGGAAGTAACTCTGTACGTCCTTCCAATAATGCAGCCACAGATTGAACTTTTGGGCTGGGCGCTAGATCCTTGAAATCACTGGGCAAAATTAAATGAAAATCATATAGCATCTCTATCGTAAAGGGCAGTCTACGGTACGCGAATCGGAAGACAAGATTTTTTCCAAGAAAACATTTTTATCATTTTTTTGTAACTCAAACCGGAAGTGAGCAAAATACGTGTTCATTTCAAACCAAAATTTGTTTTAAACGGGTCCTTTACCCAAAGCCTTACTCATTTTGAATCACAAATTACCAGATTTTTCTATTAATTTGATGATTCAGACGAATTTCAAAAACTTCGAAAAAACTTCGAAAAATGCACATTTTTGCATGTGCGATTTAACTGTATAAGAACCAATTTTTTAAAAGTTTTATACCGTTTTCCTGTTGGTTACATCATGCTGAACTCACATGCAGCAAAATCGTATTGATAATCAATTTTTGCCATTGTAAGCCGGAATTTTGATTTTGCCTTTTTGACAAAAATCTTCATATCTTTTTCGAAGAATTGCAAAGTGACAAGAAAATGCTACAGAACTTATGGCCACGTATAGGCCAATCCCAGTACTAAGTTAAAAGTAAACAAGAAATATCTTTAAAAAAAGATATAAGACGAAGTGAAAGAATACATATTTGAAAGAAATAATTTTTTTATTATTTCTGTTGAAATAAGAAATTGGCTGCCAGCAAGGTTTCAGAATACGTCCCGCAAAATTATCTGCACTCAATGTTTCAAATACACTATACGCCTTTAATAATTAAAATGTAAAAAAGGACCAAAATCTAATGGGGTATCTATGAGAAATTTTTACTGTGATTGAAAAACTTCCAAGTTCAAAACCCTGTCGCTATGTCATAATAACAAAATAAAAATTGGCTAAGTTCAAAATGCTGTAAATATGTCTGATATTATTATTGAATCGCAGTATCCTTATGTTGGGGTTATCCACTATGACGAGAAACCAGACTGGTCCGTAAATTATTGACATTCTTCGGTACATTCCGATATGCTTCCGATGATACGGTACTGTATTTTACCCGGTTCAGTACAGCCGGGTGCGTAAATTTACCGGAACGGACCGGAATGGACTGAATTACCGGAACGGACACCGGAACGGACCCGTTTTCCCCTATCTTCCGTAGATATTTGTAATATTTTTATTAAATAACTCTTATTTAATATTAATCAGGCCCGTCGCCGTGTACTGAAAACTGGTCCGGCAGAGGATAGCAGCATTTGTCAAGAGACGAGAGGGGGAGAGCACGAGAGGGGGATTTCCCCCTCTCGTAAGAGGGTAGGGGGGATCGGGGGACCTCCCCCGAGAGAAAAATTTTGATTTATGGGCATCTCTATATGCGTTTTAAATGCATTTTTGGTCGCGAAGTTTTACTAGTTAAATACGAAAAAGAACAAACGTAAGACTCAAGAAGATCTTTAACAACTATTTCGACCTCTCTGTGAGTCTCATCAGGCGCTGGCATCAATTTCTGCGTTCAAGCAAAATTAAGCCTGACATCAAATGTACGTTGTGGGAACCGAAAAGTCTTGGGCTGATTTGGAACAGGCGGCACTTGTATATCCATAATGGAATAACAACATTGACATGGAACTTTCGGTACAGTCTCAGGACTTAGAATGCTCATACATGTGAATTCAAAATGTTTTATACATACTTTGCCGCCGGACATGTTCTTTGATTTAGAATAATTAGAAAAATACATTGAGGGATTAAAACTTTCTTCTGTTGCGCCGAGAAAAACATGCCGCTGTATTTTGTTTTCATACCATTGTTGGGATACAAAAATCAAAACGAAGAAGTTCTTTAATACATTCTGGATCAAAATGTTTATCATATCATTGTATATATCCTCACGGGCTTCATAGCCTATTGGAAGTTTGATTGTAAAATTGCCTTATCTTTGATAAATCGTTCCACTGAAAACAATCCTTTAACGATTATGAAATTAATCAAGCAGGTGTCATTATAATAACTGCATTGTTTTGCACAGTGTGTGACTGCATGTTTTCACACCTTGACCAGTTTATTGATGACACGAGCAACGAGCGCCATTGATATTTTCATCGATAAATTGCGGCACTTCAATAAAATCACAGGTTGGCACGAAAGAAAAATCGGCTGAAAAGAAAAAAAGTGGTACGGCAGATAGCATACTCGGCCCAAAAAGTGGTCCGGCGCTCGCCGGACCGGCGACGACGGCCTTGATTAATACATATTCCGTATGCCATCTAGCGCAAATCAATTAGAGATATTAGTCAAAATACTCTTTGAGTATTTTGCGCCATGGGTAGGCCTCTTAATACCCCACGCATATGCGTTTCATCTTAAAATCATATAATCTTATACAAAAATCTGGTTATCTTTCTTCAAAGACTTGGAGCGAATGAAAAACACAAAAATTCCCGAAATTTTGTTCCATAGTATCATGACCAACATTTCAGCCATAGAAAATATGTAGAGCTATTGTGTTTCAGCTTTAAATTGAAACATTACAGTGGTCTAAATGTATAGGAGATAACGGGAATCCCCGGAGTGACGTCATCGGCTGATCACGTGGGTAGATTGGTTGGCAAAAAGATAGCGACAGACAGTGGTCTTCTATGGGATTTTGCTGAAAATTAACCTCTGAAATGCGTAAAATATAGTTTAGAAAGCTGCGAATAAACAGAAACCGATAAAACCAGTGCAAATATTGCAAATAATCGCTTGTCGCGCGAAAGAAGAGAGTTATTTAATATTATTTAAAGTTATATAATTACTCGACATACATTGACTCGCTTCGGAACAGGACTTTTTCTCTTAATAACTTTGACTTAAAAAGAAAAATAAATAAATGAAATAAAAATACAATAAATCGGAGGTACTAAAGATCAGTATCTTAACCTTTAAACCGTTTCGACAATCAAGGTGATTATTAAATAGAACACGGGTAATAGAAAATGAAAGACAATAAAATATTGAAACTTGTATCAAACGAAAAGTAATGCAAAATTAATTAAACATATTGATCTGATTTAGGGATTTATAAGAAAATGTAAAAAATAAATAAGTAAATGAATTTATATTCATGACTGCGATTCAAAAGAGAATGTTATAAAACGGTAAAGGATAATATACACGTATAAGCAGAGAACCTTCTGTTTTGAAATTACTATCAAGTATTAGCACAATATTTAGTCCGAGCTCATGACATCTGAACGACAAATTCACTCTGTCTGTTTCTCTCTCTCTGTCTCCCCCCTCTCTCTCTCTAATGGTTTGATAAAACGGTAAAGGATGATATATGAACAGAGAATCTTCTCTGTTTTGAAATGCAATAATTACCATAGTATTTAGTCCGAGCTCATGACATCTAAATAATAAATTCTCTCTCTCATTGTTTGCTCTTTATATTTCATTAGCGGACAAGCATATTAATATTAAAATATCATAGATTATAATAATCGAGTTTTATTTGATATTTAAATTAGCCACACCGCCAAAAACAGTTGGTTTTATTATACAAGTTAATATGACATTGTCACTGTAGGAAACCCGCGCCGTTCTTTGAAATATGATAATTAAAGACATTCTTTATCAAAAGACCCGCTGAATACCGGATACATTCATTATAAACAATAAACAACCGGTTTAATTTCAAAATGTACAACAGATACAGACACATTATTTTAGAGTGTCCATGCTAAAACGTACATCTAAAAGTACTTCACGTGGAACCAATTCAAATAAACTAGGAGAGAGAATAGAACAATATTTCACACTAAAATACATACATTTCTCAGCGTTATCATTTATATAAAAATATGCATCATAATGCGCAAAATACACGGCATGATTAATTCACCCAATATAGCGTGATTGATTATCGTCTTTTTGCCAACCAGTGTGGGGAATACCTTGGAAATCCTTATCGATGACGTCACCGCGTTTTCTCCTATAAAGGGAAACTTTGTATATCGATTGTACAGTTAGCACCATTATCATGTTTCAGTAAGTCGTCAATTTATCTGACGGACAGACATTTGTTTCGCCAATAGTCCTTATCAGATATTGTCAAATCAAAATCAGGGGTTGCAAGTTAAGATAATACATGTTAGTCATAGGTAGGGCCTTGAATTAATCTGCGCGTGTAGATTGTATCAAAATATCTCAAAAATCGGCTGGAAATATGAATAATAAGGGTCCGTTCCGGTCCGACCCGGTAATTAGGTCCGTTCCGGTAAATTTACGCACCGAGTACAGCGAACTACTTTTTTTACTACGAAAGACTTTTCGCACCATAGAATCTTTTTTTTTCTCAAGCCATCGGCATTTGCGTTTCTCGCGTTCTGCTTAACTCTATCAATCATTACAGCGTTAAAGTGAAAAACATATTTAAAACTAAATGCAAAGTGCAAATAATAACATTTTTAATGTAACTAAATCTTCTGACAGGTGAATTACAAATCCATGACATATGCACTCTTCCATACAGAGATCAAGTCAAGTTTTGGCGGCAACGATGATTTTATTAGACTTCGTCTAAAAATCATTACATTTAATGAGGCAAACAAGACACTAAAAATATGCGTTTGTTTTGCTGTTGAGTTTATATATGGACAAGAACATTTTTAGCATCACCATGTACAGATAATTATGCTTCATTGACTCAGTCATATTTCTCAGTCCGTATATGATGGCAATCATTATACTTGACACTCACATTGCTTTGGACAAGAGCCTTTCAATACCACCGTCGCTGTGAGAGTCAAGTTCCTGTAAGATGCACTTTGCTGTCTTCTGAAACTCTTGTATTTTTCTGTGGTCTAAAAGACAGAACACTGAAAGACTGAAGCGTAAAACTATCGCTCACAACCTTATCAGGTAGTACAGGTACTAGATAAGCAGTTACTGGTCTCACAGACCAGTTGATTAAAATCCACAAGAAATGAATAAAACTGAACTGTCACAAGACTAAAGTAGCATATTAGCACCTGTGTGTTGTATCTTAATTTGTCTTTTCAAAATGATGGAAAACTCCTTCGTATAATACTGTTTATACATACAATTAGATACATACCTTTATAAAGAGCTAGAAGAAGCACCACAAACGTATATTGCATAGTGTCGGTTGACTGACACACTTCTGAAGATAATGGTCTGGTTTGCAGTGACATACATTTCAATCACTGTCTATCGGAGAGGGTAAATGAAATATATGTCATTTTGAGAGATCAGGCCTGTTAAAGAGGAGCAAGATATTTCATAGGATAGGAATCTGCTGATTATGCATTTAAAATGGGATTTAATGTTACAGGAAAGGAAATTGACCCCATTGCAAAAGGGAGACAAAAACGACCCAGTTGCTTCGCTGAAAGTGTCTAATTCTAAGAAGTCACCCAAGTTATCTTTTGTTGTAAAACTTATGTAATATGACTAGAGAGAGGCGATTTTTCATGGGCTCATAAAGCATAAAGATATGAAGAATAAAAAAAAACAGACTCAATTAAACTGAGTCTGCTATTTTCTGTTCATTGACGTACTCCTTGCTTCTAAAGGATCTTACTATTCAGAACTTATCTATATACACACCTATTTAAAAGAAAAGAAACCAACGCCTAAAGGTATTCCATAAATATGCGAGCAAAGCTTTTTTTAAACACTTACTTTTTATTTTATTGACATTTGATGAACTGACGGGAATGGTGGGGTAAGGTGACAAGTTTGTGATTGGTGACCGAATGTGCGTTTCTTGATGCTGTACTCCCAGGTTTTAATACTAAGCGCTTAACATGTGGGGCACAGATAATAGGTTTGAGCCGCGACACCACGAGAAAACCAACAAAATGGTTGTGCGCCCAGCGCAGACTCAGATCAGCCTGGGCTTCCGCCCAGTATGATCAGACTCTTCGCTAAGCGCCTAAAGGGTAGCTATGGGTCTAAGCTACCTCCATGCAGACAGCGAAGACTCTGATCAGACTGGGCGGATACCCATGTTATAACCATTTGTTCAGCAGACGGAATAAATTTAGCAACCATAGGGTGTTCCTGAGGTTACAAAATGGCCGCTTTACACATATGCAAATAAGAAATAGCAAAAGGAGGCATAAAAGTAACTTGTCAAACACTTTGTAATATTTTTATTCCCTATATACTGTAGACTCTAGACATTTGGTATTATGATAAAACAAAACATTTATGCTAGGGCAAAGGATGGGAGAATAAACACGTAGTGAAAGTACTTTGGCGCATGAATATAGTTTAAATAATAACATCCACGAGTTTACAACACCCACGAATTTACAGCCTCCAACGATATATTCCAGTCGTGTCGTCAACTTGTAGAGCTGCAGTCTTGATCAGGCTTGTTCATCCTACTATAGCATGCTCGTCAGAGTTTATGCTGCGAAGAAAATATAAAGTAGTACTTACAGCGCCAGAAAAGAAAATAGTAGCATTTGCGAACAGCGTAGATTCAGACTTGGCGGCTCACCATGAGGCACCTCGTCCAACTTTTCACTGTTAGTCCTCTAGACTTTGAATTTTCAATGTGACATAGCTTGCACTGTAAAAATCGCGCTTAGCTATAAAACACATGTGGTTACATGTTGAGGTGTAAACATGTTTAGGAATATGTCATATAGCTAGACATGTACGCCTTTTCTATTATTTTCCGAGACAAAGTCAGCTAAACACGTTTTATTCTTTTACGAGTTTCGGATGAATCCATTCTCTCTTTTCCCCGTTGAAGAACGTAAAAAAAGAGACGAAAATGTTGACAGAGGAAATTTTCAAAATAAAATGTAAGTATAACGAGTTTTGTACATGTTTAATTTCTAAACATAAACTTAAACATGTTGCAAATTGAACATGTTACGATTTAAACACATAAAACATCGGACTGCATTTTTTGTTAAGAATCTAAACACATTTTTTACAGTGTGGGTGAAACTTTTTTTTTTCAAATTTTGCAGACGTAAATTTTGTCGTTAGCTGTTTTCGGCACTTTCCCACTGAGCACACAAGGCTGAACCAACCTTGATTTAACCTTGATTCAACGTCACGACGTTGAATCAAGGTTGAACCAAGGCTGATTCGCCGGGCCGGGTAGCGCAATCGGTAGGGCACCTGACTCGTAAGTCAGAGGTCCTGGGTTCGAATCCCGGTCTGGCCACATACTTTCGTTTCTTCTTCCGCTGATTCAAGAAGGGCAGTTGTCAGTTACTGGCGAAAGTATGTGCACTTAGTACTGGTTAACCGCTTAGGAGGTCTAAGCCTGCCCAGGAATAGTGTGGTTAGGTTAACTGACCGTCCCGACATGACCTTAGTTGTTTACCGTGGACGTTAAGCATCAAATCAACCAACCAACCAACCAAGGCTGATTCAACCTTGTGTGTCTGCTGGTTTGGATGTGGAAGAATAACAACTTTAGCTTCCCTGACATGAGAGAAAAAAGTTGAGAATCCCTGTCAGAACCAATATAAATTCGCTGTTTGTTTAACCCTTAAAGCGCCAAAAAAATGCTGCAAATGGCAAATTTCACGTCTGCAAAAATTTCCGAAAATATTTCGTCCCAGCTATGTCTTATTGCGAATTCAAAACCTGGAGGGGAAGTAGTGTAGACCAGATGAGGCGGCTCATCATGAGCCGCCTCATCTGGATCTACGCTGTTTGCAAATTTAACTATTTTCATTTTTGTCACTTTAAGGGTTAAAAGAATATACCTTTTTATTCCTCGGGAAGCAGTATTGCTAGTTAGCTAGAATAGCCAGTCACGTCATTAGATGGAACCAATTAATAGAATAGGCCTATATCTTTTTTATCCTCGGGAAGCCGGTATCGCTGGTTAGCAAGAATATCCAATCACGTCATTAGATGGAACTAACCGATGATTCTCATGGGCCGTATGGTCGAAAGTATTTAAACAGTTCATATCATCATTACAATTTTTTTTTGTCTTTAATTACACGAATACGACTTCAAGGTTGATAATATAAATACAATCGTTCAATCTCGTACTTACACTACATATGCAAAGTCGGGTTACTTCGGACAGCGGATAAATTTGGACATACCATTGCAAACAGTGAAATCCAGATTCATAATGGGCCGTCTCATCAGGATTTTCACTGTTTGCCCGTTTAGTTTTGATTTAATTCCAAACAACTGACATATAAAGGAAAGAATGTCACTGTCCAAATTTACCTGCTGTCCGAATTTACCTGACTTGAACCTACTGTATCTTACCACACCACTTAAGCATGAAGTGATTAATGGATGGATGACTTGCGATTTTGCGTCCTTTCAACAGTATTTCAGTCAAATCAGGATAATGAAAGCGTGATAATCAATCGGAAAGGCTGTATATAGAGAATACCATTTTAGTGTCTTTTGATATCAAGTTTATCAGGCGAGACCAGAAACAGCGTAGGAATGGCGAGGCTTGCCGAGCCAGTCCGATGTGTTTCTGGTCGAGCCTGATAAACTTGATATCAAAAGATACTTACGTGGTTTTCTATTTATCATGCATCATGAAGTTTTTTACGGCGAAAACAGCGGCAAACAAGTGATAAGCAAACGCATTTTTGTTCGAACTTGCTGACGTCGCGAATGCGTTATGACGTAAATCGGTGACGTCAATTAACCAATCGAACGCTGATAACATGGCCAATGTCAGTGTGTAGCCAATTGTCTTCAGAGATCGCTTCTTAAGGCATGACCTGATAACATTCGCGCAAGCGCAGTTCTACAGTGACATGATATCACATCGTGTTATCATACCCCTGTTATCAGGTGTATTTTTTCAGCAGATGCATGATAAATAATGAAGCCCCGTTTATTGTTGAAAAGCTTTCCGCCTCCAGCCAGAATCAAACACGGACCGCTAGCTTAGCATATCTTAGCATGCCAGCTCTCAACCCACTGAGTTACTGGGGCCCCTAGCATAAGGTGACATAGACTTAAAAGAAGAGATCAAACTTAGATGCCTTGCATCTCAGCATGCAGCAGTTATCCACAAAGTGTATGGATAAGTCTTCATGGTTTGCCCACCAGTTTTACGAGGGAAACTTTGAATAAACCCCTTCTCCAAAGGTTGGTTTTGGTTAAAAGGCCCTTTGAATCAGTATTTCAGTCTCTATATCGAGCCGTCTCCCAACGAGAGAAAGGGAAAGAGAATAGAGATAGAATAGACATGACAAAAAATATCCAAACAATCCCCACCTGCACCTACTGCGGGCATAGTAGGCCATTGTTCTCCGTAAGCTAATATTAGTAAAATATCCAAGTGCCGTAAGTTTCATGGCGTCTTCGCCCATCCACCCGACTTCCATCCCCACATTCTACAAGGGGCTACTCTTGGAGGAAACATTTGCTCACTCTGAGCACAAGAGAAGTATTTTTCCAGGCGGGAGGCGAATAATTCAAATACATAGTGAATCTGTATAAAGTCTATAGATACCTTTTCTCGCAAATAAAATGCGACTTTTCTGTACAGAAATGGTCTTCCCAATAGAAACCATGTGCTCCCCATAACGTTAGACAATCTTCAGCAGTCCTGTTGTCCGGTTGTCCTGGCAACCAGTTACTGCAAACGAATTCCCCAACACATATTTTTGAATATAAATTTATGGCTAATTCAAATAAACAATTTACAGTGCGAGAAAATATTTATACGAGTACTATTAAAAGAAATTGTAATTCTAAATGATGGTGTTCACAGTGTTGTTTTATCTAGATAATGGCTATTTAGGTTCGAAAACAAACAGCAGCATGGATTCAGTTTACTAATATATAGAGGTCACATTAAAGGTAGGTTCCTGGACTAGCGATAACGATTATGTCCACAAAATAATTTCGTCTTTTTCTGAGCAGTATTGAATTCTCTTATTTTTCTGAATTTGTTGCTACTGAGAAACTCGTCAGACGTTGAAGAAAATAGTCGTTTTCCCTTTTGGTTTATTTTCTTTCGTTGGAATTCCAGTTCTTAAAATGAATAATGTTTATTATATCTGTAAATGCGCAATTTCTGATGCCATTCTCAAAAGGTCATTTTTCTCTTGCCGTGAGCTCTCGTAGATGGTTGGTTGGTTGATTTGATGCTTAACGTCCACGGTAAACAACTAAGGTCATGTCGGGACGGTCAGTTAACCTAACCACACTATTCCTGGGCAGGCTTAGACCTCCTAAGCGGTTAACCAGTACTAGGTGCACATACTTTCGCCAGTCACTGACAACTGCCCTTCTTGAATCAGCGGAAGGAGAAACGAAAGTATGTGGCCAGACCGGGATTCGAACCCAGGACCTCTGACTTACGAGTCAGGTGCCCTACCGATTGCGCTACCCGGCCCGGCGAGCTCTCGTAGAGGTCCTGGCATGGCGGAGGGGTTAAAACTATCCCAAAATGCAAAATGCAACATGACGTCAGCTGCGTTATCTATTTTTGGCGTGAACTAAAAATAGCGCTAACTGGTGTACGAAGCAGAGTTAGGAAATCCCTTCCAAAACATCTTTTCTAATATTTTTTTGATTTACACTTTTAGTGAAACTTGTTCATTCCTTTTTATAAGTGCTTTCCAACAACTTTGATGAAAGATCATCAAAATTATGATGCATTCCAAAGTACAGGAACCTACCTTTAATTGAATTCGACATGCATACTTTCTGATGATAATTGTATTCTGTAAATATAAACTTAATGGCATTTGTTAAGTAAACTTCACGCAAATGGAGATCTCTCAAAAATTACAAATTCCTTCTGTAAATTGAATAACGGGCTAATATCATAGCTTTAGAGAGGAAATATACACAGCCTATATATCTTGTTATATAAACTAAACTATGACTCTAGCCTGAAAAAAGAGTGCTCGTACATACCCTTGTGAGTTGAACGGGTACATTTCTAGGGGAAGTGATTCTGCCATTTTTATTTTTGTCTCTCCTCCAAATTGAGAACCACTCTTAAAGTTAAGTGTACAACCTACTTTAAGAAGGGGTCCGTTGTCAGGGAAAGGAAACAGAAAGTCACAAAAGCTGTTCACCTTTGAAAAATGGCGGAAAGACATGGAGGTGTACCCTGTAATCTAGAGAGTAGGGGAGAGTCAGGTAACTTCGGACATGCAGGTAAATTCGGACATATTATGACAGTGAAAATCCAGATGAGACGGCTCATAATGATCCGTCTCATCAGGATTTTCACTGTTTGGCCAGCAATTTGTTTGAGTTCCAAGCAACCGACATAAAAAGGAAACAATGTCACTGTCCGAATTTACCCCCATGTCCGAAGTTACCCAACTCTCCCATTGTTTTCTTTGAGAAGCGAGGCCCTTATTGCCATGTCAGAATGATCTCTCTTGACGGTATTTTAACCCCTTGCATTCTGGGTATTTTTGTCGTCTGCTGAAATTGTCGTCTGCATCAAAAATCAAGAATATTTTGGCAATATTGGTCTAACTAAGTCTTGTAGAAATGATGTCTAGGTAGCAAACAGTTTGTATCTCAGATCAGGCCCCACCTTTGCGGGGCCTGATCTGGATCCAAACTGTTTGCCCAGATACCCCTAAAGGGGTATCCCGAATGGAATGGGTTAATGGTATACTTTCAGGACAAGCAAATCTGCCATTTGCCTTTTTACTTCCCTTTCCAATGGGCGTCAATTCTGAAAGGAAAGAATTTGCTCCTCTAAGAGCAAATTCATGCCTTTATGACTTAATCTCTATTTTCAATGATTTCGCAACCTAAAAAAGTTGCTTCCCTTTGTAAATGACATAGAAATATGGAAGTGTACCCAATAACTACCTGACTGTAACTGGTGCATCGTCGGTGTACCATTTCCAGATACCCTCTATATCTTCATCAGTGGCACCCAGCCAGAACCATATGGTGTCTTTACCTAAATGGTGATACCGCAGAATTTTCAACGGAGATATTATTTGCTTCCCTTCTTAAACAGAAGGGTACTCTTAAAACTAAGAAATTCTTCTATCTCACTAGATGGCAAATGCGTTTCTTCAGTAGCTGTCAGAGAGTAGCTTTCCCCACTAGTAGTTTCCCCCGTCCCCACCCCCGAAAAAATGACTTGGATTTTTCCATAGTAGAATCCCCCCCTCCCCCCGAAAAATGGCTATATAGCAGAATTTCCCCGAAAAATATGACTATATAGCCAATTTTCCCCGGAGAAAATCTACTGTGCGTGTTTTTCACGGCCGTTTTTCCCTCTCTAGGCTTAGTGGATTTCCCCTGTTAATACGATTGCAGGACAACACGCTACATGTTGGAATTAGCTCCCACCCCAATCATAATAGTGAGGTTGAGAACAGAAACAAAAATGCGAGTATCTGTCCGAAAAATACGCCGAATAACAGATGCCAGAACTGCATGCATATGTTCCATCAGTCTGTCTTGTTTTTGTGTTGGAGAAAACAGGAAGGCATTTTACATTTCCGTGCCAACAAAAAATGCTATGAGTGTACGTGGTTGTGTGCATAAATTTGTATAGTTTTGTGTCTGAACACGAGTTCATCTGTGCGGCGCGCAGCGAAGTGGCTGGACTAGTGTTCGCCTTTCATGCAGGAGTCGTGGACTCGACTCCCATCGGGACACAAGTCCGATTCTTATTTTCAATCTAATACTACCCATTCAACCCCCCTCCCCCCCCCTACCCCCATCCCCGCCCTGCCGCGCGCTAAATTAAATACAAATGGACAAAGCACCGGTTTATCGGCGCGTTTGTACAGCTTCCTGTTCAATTCTGTTCCCATCTGTTTCAATTCTTAGTAACGACGGTCCTCAAGTTTCAATTCTGTTCTGTTTCAGTTCTCGTAACGACGATCAGACCAGTCAGTTCAATTCTCCTAACGACCCAGCGGTACGTAACCAGTTCAGTTCAGTTCAATTCTCCTATCGACGTTCCCAAGTGGCTCAACGGTACGTAACCATAGTTGCACACACTTGGCACCGTGTGTCCGTCCAAGCTACGTAACCATAGTTCCTACTCGTTTCTTTAATTAGTCATTATTGTAATAAATATGGTTGCTAAATTTGTTTTTCCGTTTTGTTGCGTTCCGCAAAATACCAACAGCCATACCAAATTCTCTAATAGTCCATTTTCCGGGAGGGAAAAGGGACTGTAAATTGTACTGTCAGAGCGATCTCCCATACAACCAACATTTTTTTGCAGATTCAGTTGAATAATTTGCTTTAAATGTCAGTATTTGTGCTGATTTGTATAAAAAGATCTGTAGTTCTTGAACAACAAGCAGCAGCATATAATACTGCAGAACGATCTCTACATCTAACAATAAATTCGGTTGATATCCATGCCATTTCATGTTATCGAGAATATGATGAATTTTGCACATACAGGATAAGGCGTCAATTTTATATCAGTTGTTGTTGCTTTGTTGCTTTACGTCCACGGTAAAACAGCTATGGTCATGTCGGGACGGTCAGCTAATCTAACCATACTATTCCTTGGCAGGCTTAGACCTCCAAAGCGGTTAACCAGTGAGTACTAAGTGCACAATTTTTCGCCAGTGACTGACAACTGCCCTTCTTGAATCAGCGGAAGGAGAAACGAAATTAAATGGCCCGACCGGGTATCGAACCCGCGACCTCTGGCTCTTGAGTCAGACGCGCTACCAACTGCGCTACGCGGCCCGGCTATTTCATATCAGAGAAAGGAACATGCCTCCTACTAGTAAAATATCGTAACAAACAAAATGAAGTGAATAATATTACCGCATTTGAATAATCTGTTGGCGTGGTCACGTAGGAAAGTGTCTTCGTTTTGGGTTTCCACGGTTACCAAATGAGCCCGGTGACTGGCACATTGATGCTGCAATGAAATAAAGACACAAACTTCTGATCAATTAGGATTACATCTGATAATCTCTTATCAGGTAACTATTGAGGGAAACACAGCGCTTACTTTTTGATGCCTCGTACATAAATACGCTTACTTTGGATGCCACAGCCATAAGTAAGCAAAGGTGCTAGATATTTTGTTGTACACAAAGGTGTACGACACTTTATATGCCTTTTAAATTCCTTGCGAAACTACGAAACACTATTTTTTAAAGAATATTTACTTGATAGCTCTGAAGTAGTCCAAATTAACTAAAATGATTGGTTTAGGGCATAATATTGAGGTAGATTATATTTAAAAAAAAAAAAAAGGAATATAACTTGTGACAAATATAGAATAATCGCGGACCGCGATCGAAATCGTGTAATTGAGCCAAATAACATCGAGTGACGTAACAATTACATGCACGAATGTGAAAATTATCTGAGTATAATCACATGAGCGCAAAACTTAACATTGATTCCCTACTGGCTCACGATTTAGGTAATTTGCATATACGAATGAAATTTATCTCTTCAATTTATGGTTATCAGATGATTATACAATATCGAATGAAATTTTATAAAAAGATTTTATTTGGAAATGGTCAGATGGACAGGGAGTATATCCGTAACATTTACACATTTACAGTGCGCGTGCGTGCGTGTGTATGCGCATGTTATTTTTAGTAACTACGACTATCTTGGATGATCAGTCCAGATAATTTTCGCAATTTAGAAAACCTCGACCATGGTCATGATAAATATAAAATCTGAGGCCTGTATAGTTGCAAAGGTTTGAAATAGTTTACTGACGACAGATGGCGCACGGACGAAACGTTTAATACCCACAACTTCGTCTCAGTCAACTAATCAAAAGAAATCACAGTAAATAGTTTGCCTCTGTCTCTCAGTGAAATGACAACTTAGTTGTTCAACTTACCGTAGCTTCCGTCCAGTCTAGATTGATATCATCTGTAAACAGGTAACAGGATTCTTCAAAATACATCCACCCGTCGTTACAGCAACCAGCGTTTACGGAAACAACTGGAATTAAGATAGAGCAAAATGCAATATAGAAAACCAACAAAGTGGTTGTGGGCCCAGCGCGGACTCAGATCAGTCTGGGCATCCGCCAAATCTTATCAGAGTCTTCGCTGTAGGCTTTAAGGGTAGCTAAGGGTCTGCGCTACCTCCATGCGGACAGCGAAGACTCTGATCAGACTGGGCGGACGCCCAGGCTGATCTGAGTCTGCGCTGGGCGCACAACCACTTTGTTGGTTTTCTCGTGTCGCGGCTCATATATACTCGTGTTACTATTTTCTTTTTGCCTTTAAAAATAAATAAAAAATATATAACAAGTTATTTTAAGTCAGGCTTTTGTTTATTATGCCTCTCGGTTTAGTCCCAGTGAGCATGGGACTTTGGTACAATGTCTACCCAATGTTGTCGAAAGTCTTATCGTTCGGGAAACGTCGCGTGTCCACTGGGGTGATACCAACTTACCAGACATACCACTCGAATAAATATTCTTCGATTCTGCCCTTTGCTTGAGGAAGGCGGAAAATGAGTAAAGCATAATTGAGCTGCGACACGAGAGAACCAACAAAGTGGTTGTGCGCCCAGCGCCGACTCAGATCAGCCTGGGCATCCACCCAGTCCGATCAGACTCTTCGCTAAGCACTTAAAGGGTAGCTAAGGGTCTAAGCTACCTTCATGCGGACAGCGAAGACTCTGATCAGACTGGGCAGATACCCAGGTTGATCTGAGTCTGCGCTCGGCGGACAACCACTTTGTTGGTTTTCTCGTGTCGCGGCTCAATTATGATGAATTGAGGAGTGGATAAAGATATATTGTAGAAGAAATTGAATTGGCGTGTGCATTTTTCTGCTTTAAGACGGATTTTGTCAGCACATGTCGGTATTTCAAGCTAACTAACGTCAAGAAGAGAAATGGCCGACAATTGTGAAGGAGCTGTACCATACATATGAACTATTATTAAAGATTTACTCCCTTTATATTAATAACAAAAATGATTTGATGAAATGTTTCATGCAATACCTCCGACATGGTCTAGCTATACATTTGAATTAGAGTTAATATAATAGTATTTGATAAAAGTGACTTTAAACAAGAGATAAAATAAATTTTTATACAATCGCGGACCGCGGTTGAAATCGCATTATTGGACAAAAATAATTTATTCATACGTCACAATCACGTGCACGAATAAGAAAAATACCTCTACATGATCACATGACACACGTGGTCAAAATCGATTTTCTTACAGGCCGTGAGGAAATAGGTTGTTTGCATTTTAATTTGAAGATTATTTTTCATTCCACATTTTTCGAATAAACATGCATTTTCTCAAAACTTTTACGGCTAATTATGAGACTATTACATATTGTCTGGCGAAATTTTGTTTAAAATATCTGTTTCGGAAAACATGAAATAAACGAGGGAGACAATCTTTAACCCTTATTAAATTAAAAGCGCCAAAAAGCAGACAAAGTTTACGTCAGAAAATTTTCAAAAATGTTTTGTACAAGCCATATCATATAGAGAATTCATAGACTGGAGGGCAAACAGTGTAGACCAAGATGAGGTGGCTCCTTATGAGCCGCCTCATCTGGATCTACGCAGTTTACAAATTCAACTAACTTCGTTTTTAGCATTTTAAGGGTGAAATAACGAAATGACAAACTTACGGAATACGATTTGCAAACCCAGGACCTCTATAAGCATTTTGCTCCGTACTTTTTAAGTTGAATCTATTTGTTTTTATTAATTGAGTCTTATCTCTCATGTTCACAAGAAACGAGGACAAATACACAGCCTAGAAAAATACAAAATGTTCTTCTATTGTGCTATTAAAATAGATTACTTATCTTAATCAAATATAGTTCTTTAAATTTAAGTTTTAATCGTGCCCATTATAACCGTAAAAATACTAGCTGATTTTTGTTTCGTTTTCTGTCCCTTTTGAAATGAGACTGCACAGAATTCAGCCGGTGATAAAGAAATACGAATAATTATATATTACTTGCAAAATAAGTTCCCACCAGCGACTGCTGTTGCGGGTTGCAATTATACACTTCTGCTTGAAGAGCCCACGGTCACTCACTGTAAACGAATAGATGTTCCATCATTGGTATGCGTTCCTGTTGTTAAAATTGTCATCAGAAAATTGTTATTAAGTTTATTTATTTATTTATTTATTTATTTATTTATTTATTTATTTATTTCATTTTACACTGTAGGCCTACTTCTTTTTTTCTCCTTCTGGAAGAAGGCAAACGAAAGCAACAAAGCAAAGTTTCACTTTTCATCATCTATGAAAATTTCGCCAATTGGTTTACTGAATGAGCCTTGTATCTACATCTCTTAGTTCGAAAAAAAAATGACATTTTGGGTCTGTCATGACAGTGCATATTCACGTTTTCATAGAACAAAATGCGCCAAAGAACACGAGACTGGGTTATTTTTCGGCACAGTATTTTGCTTATCTTGCAATATGAAGCCTGTATATATAAATCTAGCTGTGTCATGATAAGTTGGTTTTGATAATGGCGACAGTTAGCCATGTATCGTGGACAGTTTGGATTTTCCTGCTCATTATTGTTGTTCATGGATATGGGTTCGTTGATGGTTCAATATCAGGTATGTTTTTCTGTGAAGGACAATGTAATAAAATGATTTGTTTCAGAAAACAATATTAAGTACAGCGAATTTCGTCCTTTCAAGTTCACCTTCAATTCCAGTCTTCAAGGGGCATACACGGCATGCCCTTGTTGACCGGAGGTGTCAGTGAAAGGATCATAGCATGTATTGCAAGCGCTGATGCAGACCAGAAATGGAACTGAAATAAAAGCTTAAAATTCGGTTCATCCTAGACTGAAGTGAACTGAAACTTACAGTTTTCTCAAACAGTTTTGTTCACTGTTTTAGTTGAAATTTACTTTATCTGATAACATATTTATCATAAAAAGTGGACACTAATTAGCTTATCCTCAATTTTGGAGTAGTCGATTTTGATGATATGAAACTGTTTCAGAAAACTGTTTGCATGATAGTTCAGATTCTGATCAGCGTGCTACTGAGTCTGCGTAGTTTGCTGTGTCAGTCTGTTCGGATATTTACGGTAAATACGGTATTCTTCTTTTTCTTCTTCCCCTTCACTTGATTTGGCGTTTTAGTTTCAGTTATCAACTACATAACAGCCGGGAAAGGCAGTCCATTATTTAGCGCAAACGACAGTATAAAGGTAGATATCTAGTCATATTTTGGCGCAAACGACAGAAAAAAGGTAGTCGATTATTTGGCGCAAAAGTATGAATTTGATCAAAATAATGAAATGCAAAACTGTAGCAGAAGTTGTTTTTTTTTTTTTTTTTTTTTTTTTTTTCTTTTGCCAAGAAAAATAGCTAGTTCATCTTTTGAAATGAAATAAAGTCTATTAACAACAGTCACATGCTTTAAATTAAGTTACATACATGTATGTATCAGCTACTGTTAACGTTGGTTCTTTTTTTACCTTTCCGACTTTTCCAAATAAAATTTTCTTTCTCTTGGAAGTGAATAAATTGACAGTCATAGAGAAAATACTTAATTTCATGATAAAAGATTTCTTTTTCTTAACATTAAAGGAAAACTGCACAGATCAGCCAGCCCGCAATATGAGATAGAGTTGTTGATGGTAGCAGACTATAGCTTCTATAAAAGGTACATGTACCACGGTTATTTGCACCATTTATCATAAAAACACTTGATGAAGAATTGGAAGCATAGCGGAATCGGAACAGACTGATTTAGGAATGCAAACCAATGGACTGTTTTTGTTCAGTTTCTTGATATAACTACAATAATTCCTTTACATGTATAAATTAGGCGAACGTTAATAAACTGTGCTGTGCTTTCTCATGACAAACTTAGATCGTCGTCTGTAAGTTTCCATACACCTCCAAGCGCCATCTCAGTGATTATATGTATTTATTTCCTTTCCAAAGAAAAAAGTGGGGGGACATTTTAGATAACGAATTTGCTCTCAGAGCAAAAAAGTGCCGTCTAAAGTAATTCTCACAGAGTGGATTCATTCTTATTGTTGTTGTTGTTGCTTTTGGTTAAACGGCTCTTTGAGACAGTATTTCAGTCTTTATTGGGCCGTCTCCCAGAGAAAAGGAGAATAAAAACAGAAATGAAAGACGAGAAAAAAGATAGCCAACAACCCCCACCGCACCTACTGCAAGCACAGTAGGCCCTTGCCCTGCGCCCTGACACTGAAAGTTACATAACATAACACTGAAAGTTACCCAGCACCATCGCCCGACCCGCTGCCCCCATAATTTATTCTGAAGCAAGCAATTGATATACAGGTCATGTTTTTGGTAACATTAGCGGCCAAGCCATTGGGCATTTGAGCCGCGACACGACAAAACCAACAATGCGGTTGTGCGCCCAGCGCAGACTCAGATCAGCCTGGGCATCCGCCCAGTCTGATCAGAGTCTTCGCTGTCCGCATGGATGTAGTTTAGGCCCTAAGCTACCATTTGAGCACTTAACGAAGAGTCTGATCAAATTTGGCGGATGCCCAGGCTGATCTGAGTCTGCCCTGGGCGCACAACCACATTGTTGGTTTTGTCGCGTCGCGGCTCATTTATTGTTGCACATGTGCAGACGAGCTTGTGCGTGTGTGTAGTTTGGTCAGGGCACGCGTAGAAATATGAGATGGAACAGAAAATGAACAGATGGTATAATGTTTGGAAACAGATTTCATCAAAAAGTGACACATTTTATTTTCGCCCGTTGTGATTCTGCTTTAGGCCGTGTCAGATGAGAAGGTTCTGTTTGAACACATCAAAATGTAATAATTGTTTTATCCCCACAGTCACAGACAATGAACCATCAGCTTGAAAACTCAACCCTTTTGATAAATATTTAGTGTGAAGCTCCTTGCAAAAACGCACATCTCTCTGTGATGGTTTCCAATGATCTCTGCGATACATTCTATATACTGTCCATGGACTTGCGACCGAAGTTGCAAGTGTTCGCTACTAATGATTATTGAAATAAAAAACTTTATTTCATCATGGTACTAAGGGCTGCTCAGGCGACTGTGTTTGAGGCATACTATTATTATTTCTTCTTTCAGTTGGTATGATAAAACAAGCAACGGTAGCAGCCAGAGTGTCAGAACAACGCAGGCTAAACACATGCTGAAAGAGTATGTCGGTGCCTTAATAAACGGTGTAAGTACAGTCAAACCCATCTCTTTTAATGTCACCGAAGCAGAAAAAAATCGAGCTGCTAAAGACAGGTAACCTCTTAATACAGGTTCGTTTGCACTATATTTTGATGAAGGAACCCTGAAAATGTGGTTGTGAAAGGCAGGTGAACCTTTTATGGTGTAACCCTTTCAGGAATGTCCACTTACTCCCGATATCTCGAACAACGATGTCTCAATGTGCCCTCTTACTACAAGTCAAGTATCTACTGCAACCAACGTCCTTCTAAGGGCGATGGTAATCTGTTACGGTCAACTGTCAGATAAAATATTCCGCCGAAAAACTGATTTCTTTTGATCCGATTATAACGGTATTAAAACCGCTCAGCTAAAGTCGCGGTAACTAGATTTGTGACGTCAGAGTCTCGCTGTACTCTGTCAACCTCGCGCTAACAATGTGACCGCCGCGGAAGTCGTTGATAATGTAGCTGACAGGTACCGTTAAGATAAATTTTGTGACTAGGATCAACTGAGCCGACGTCTATGAAGAAACGACTTTGATTGTCTGTCTTTTTAATATTTTGAGATAACGGAACGTTTCTGAACCTGCTCCAACAACGACATGTTGCAGTAGTGGATTGACGCGTTGTATATAAAAATAATTTTTGAACACATTTCTTTTTAATATTCATTTCAACTCCTTTTATCTCAAACTTCTGATATCTCAAGGTAAATTTTCTGACACCAGAAAATTTACTTTGAGATATCAGTAGTTTGGGAGGAACTTTGACTTTGAGATATCAAGAGTTTATTGTATTTGAGTTATGTCTTAATTAAAGTTCAGACCAAGATAAGCACACGGAAAACAAAATAGAAAGCTATTAGAACCTCAAAGACCAAATATGAAATGTCTTGTAGCGTGTTCGAACTCCACATAGGATCTCTACCCGAAATCAGGTACCTTTTCAAGCGTGTTCTGACAAAAAAAACTCACATGTTGCGACCAATTTCTAGCAGTTATATGTCTTAAATGGATTTCATACCATGCGCAGATTGACCGAAGTTATATGTACGTCTGCCTCGTATTATATGAAAATGTTATTTTGTTTTCATTGTAGGCCAATGTTGTCTACAAAAGTCTGGAGTCATCCCACATCCACATGCGATTAAAATTAGTAGACATTTACATTGCGACAGTAAGTCATTTGAGTTGAAAGGATACACTTTCGGAGAAAGTAACTCTTAACATTTTCTGTTTTACTTCCATTTTAAATGGGCAGGTGGGCGGGTCACCTCTTCAAGGCAAGAAATGAAAAAATGCTCCCCTCGGAGAAAATTCTTTTTTTTTTTTTTTTTTTTTACTTTAGAACCTATTTTGGAAAGGCTTTTGCGTCCAGGAAAGCAAACAAGTCAAAAATGTTGTTCCTCTTTTAAAATGATGGAAAATATGGAGACCTATCCCATTTACCTGAAGATGTATTGCTTCATGTCTGTTAAGACAATAAATTGTGTTTAAACAACTATCAGTCCACCTTAAATTCGTGATCTGAATAAAACAAACGGCAAAGGTTTTCCATGGCCTTGTGGTCGAAGGGACAATGGGTTTTATGGGCCCACCGTATCTTGGGAAAAGCATATGAAAAACGGATTTAACTACCTTTAAATATCCCGAATTCGAAAGACTTTTCAGTCTTTGGTCCGATAAAGATTCGAGTCCGCGACCTTCTGTACCATACATAGCCAAGCGCCTGTATTCATGTGACCACGGCGCATCTGCAATATGGTTTGATTAAACGAAAACCTTACTGCGATACATTAAAAAATCGAAAACGAATACGTCGGTGCCTTTGGTATCTTTAAATACCACGTGCCATTTCACCCTGAGGAATGTGCAGTCCATGATGTATATATGAAGAATATATGTTTTAAAAGTTAGAATAGTGAATATTCTAATTTGTTGATCGAACTCTTTAACTGCGGATTATTTTATATCCCCTGCAGAGCGCCAGTGCAAGTCCTTGGACGGAAACTATAAAATTCGGGACTCCAGCAAATAAAGTGGAATCTAGAAGGGTCTTATCACTGTTCCAGCCAAAGTCAGTGAGCCTCCAGTCAACAATACCTCATGACCATGCAATGATACTCACAGCGTAAGTTTTTCTCTTCTAGCTTTCATAGCAGCAGGCACCCAACGCTAAAAGACCATTGAATCAACGTTGATTCAGCGTTGTTTTGCTGGGTATTTCTACTAAGATAATACAGGTGCATTAACGCAGAATCTACAGGCTACAGAGAATGTTCGATTACATTATCATTCCAATGTTAATAGTGGTATATTTTCAACATTCAAGTAATGATTACATAGTGCTAACCCTCAATTTTTATACTATCGGATGCTAGTCGTCTTGATCTTAGTTTTCTTTTAGAAGGAGAGTAGACAAAAATGAGCCGCGACGCGAGAAAACCAGCAAAGTGGTTGTGCACCCAGCGCAGACTCTGATCAGCCTGGGCATCCGCCTGGTCCGCTCAGACTTTTGACTAAGCGCTTAAAGGGTAGCTTAGGGTCTAAGCTACCTCCATACGGTCAGCGAAGACCCTGATCAGACTGGGCAGATGCCCAGGCTGATCTGAGTCTGCGCTGGGCGCACAACCACTTTGTTGGTTTTCTCGCGTCGCGGCTCAAATAACTTTCCAAATACGAAAAGGCAATAGCGTAAAAGTATTGCACTGTTTGCATGTATATTTGAGCCGCGACATGACAAAACCAACAATGTGGTTGTGCGCCCAGCGCAGACTCAGATCAGCCTGGGCATCCGCCCAGTCTGATCAGAGTCTTCGCTGTCCGCATGGAGGTAGCTTAGACTCTTAGCTACGCTTTGAGCGCTTAGCGAAGAGTCTGATTGGACTGGTTTGATGCCCAGGCTGATCTGAGTCTGTACTGGGCGCACAACCACATTGTTGGTTTTCTCGCGTCGCGGCTCATTTTTGTAAAGCATAAAGTTGATCAGTATGAAGAGCTGGCTGTATTGGCTCATGATTTAATCAAATATTATTTTAATTAATAGGCTGGATCTTGCAGACAAAACTGGTGTAAGCGTAATGGCAGGTTAGTATGGCATACCTACCTACCTTGTTTTTTCGTCCAGTTCTCATGGTAAAGATATTCTATCCAATAAAGGGAACGAATACGCAATATACATCTCCTGGCACCGTCTCACCGTGCTTACTCCAATTCCATGAAAAGAATGTCTACCTCTAGTAATTTAGTCGTTTTATCTTATACAGAATGTAAATCTACGAGTATTCAGTCAAACAATTGTTGCTCAGTTTCTGATTAGAAGATTTCCCAACAAGAATCTTCTTAATATTTTTCACAGAAGATTCTTCAGTATAAAGTACTCATCGTATTAAGCACACGTGATTTGTTAATAAGAGCACAATTTTGTAATTTTCTTATAAATACTATTATTCTCGCCAGCGTACATGTTTTAGGTGTCGACATGATTTCTACGTCCTTTCAAAGCTTAACTCATTTCATCTCAAAGAAAAAAAGACAAAAAAAAACTCCAAACAACTTATGCCTTCGTTCTGATCCTATTGTGTTCATATTTATAATGCTGTATCCATGACTGTATGTAATTTTGAAATAGAATATGTTTGAACCAAAAAAGACATCAATTTATATACATTTTATTACATTACGAGGGATGATCAAAAAGTTCCCGGAAAAGTTCTGTATTCTCTTTACTGTTTTACTGTCTTCAATGAAATTTCACACTATCCGACTTTAATGTAATTGTGATTCATATCATACAAAACAACTGACTTATGTCTAACCAGTTTCATGCACGCGCCACCAACGTAATGACCGGTAACGTGACCCGGCCCAGCTAACGTTACGTTGCATTTTTATCGTTTCTAATAACAATTTTTGAACGTTGTTTTTCTATGAAATGTATGTAGTAACGTTAATTCATTCACCTAAATTCAGAAATATGTATCTTATCTTTATGTTCATAACTTTTTTTATAAGTTGTTTTGAACTTTTTAACGAAATGACGTCTAATTCCAATATGCTCTTTAAAAATCAAATGTGTGGGGATGGGGTAATTCAAGGGCAGATAATTTGCATAACGTTATAAAATGAAATTGTTATGATCAAGTTTCATGAACCTTAGATAATGGCAATTCGTTATATATGTGATGTACCCTTTCAGTCGAACTATTCCAGCAATGCGTCAACGCAATCTGATATCTGCAGCAGCATTAGCTGTCTATCAAAAGTCCTAAATCAAGCAGCAGCAAGGCTACATCAGCAAGCTTTGTCAAAATTCAGCTATAGTCTTAAGATAAGTCCTTTTGTATAAGCAACTTCATGTACCACACTCTTCTAAATGCTGCACATAGTAATAAATTAATATGATCCTAATTATGACAAAGATGACAGATACATCGTTGCTGCTGGGTGATATGAGCATTTGCTGGAAGTTCATTATGCTGCCGATTTCAGGTTGTGTTGCCGTATTGCAGGAATGGTTCAACTGAAAAGCATGAATCATATATCTAACGAATTGCCAGTATCTCTAGTTTATGAAACCTTATCATAACACTTCCGTATTATGAGGTAAAGTAAGTTATCTGCCCTTGAATTACCCCACCCCACATATTTACTGATTAAAGGTCACGTTGGACTTAGCAATCATTTCGTAGATAGAATCGAAACAACTTACAACATTTGTAGTGAACATCAAGATAAGATATATATGTGACCCGTCGCGCAAAAAGGGACGAGTTGGGTGTCCTATAGCGAAATTTAGTTTTATGTCTCAGGGAATAGGCAAATCTAAGAGGATTCGGAAAATATCAAAATTTTTGCGGCTTTTTGCCATTTCGGGGCTCAAATTGTCTGCAGAACGTAGGTACCGTCATGAATCGTCACAAATGTTTTGATGACGTTGTGGTGACGTCGCAAAGTAAAATCGTTCAGAACTTGTAACTGATAGATAAAGTAAATGTTTGTTTTGTGTGCCGTCCTTGGAAGCTTTGTTTGCTGAATAAGTACATGTATTCCGAATCATGCTTCTCGGGGACTTCTTCCTGCAGGTATGACAAAGAGATCACGCACTGGCATCAAATTAAACAAATAAGCATTTTGATGTATTATCAAGTAACATGCACATATATGACCCGCGACGCGACAAAACCAAGACAGTGAAGACAGTGGTATTTGAGCCACACGAAGACTCAGGTCAGCCTGGACATCCGCCAAGTCTGATCAGAAGCTTTGCTGTGCGCGTAAAGGATGGCAAAGGGTTTAAGCTACCTTCATGCCGTTGCATGCGTCGGCGAAGATTGATCAGACTAGGCGTTAGCCCAGGCTGATCTGAGTCTTCGCTGGGCGCACATGCCACTTTGTTGTTATTCTATCCAACTATGCGTGATGGTTTCTGCAATTTTTACGGGCGCCCATAAAAATAACGGGAAATGGACTGGCAGCTGGTTTCCAGTTATTCTACCATAAAATCTTCGGATTTTTTACATGGTAATGGTAACTGATGTTTTTTTCCTTGTTTTTTTTTTTTTTTTTTTTTTTTTTTTTTGTCCAAAACGAATGCTATTGCTTGATAGAACCGCCTCATTCGGCGATGAGGCGTTTTTAACGAGTAGTAACCATCTATGTGAGTAAAATAATGCCGTGTTCACGACACGTATAGGACAGTCTGACAGAGTCTGGTAAACATCCTTGGCAAAAATATTCTAAAATTTCACGCGTACAACCTCATTTACCAGTTTAGGTTAGACACTGAATTCTAAAACTTTTTTGCGAACTCGAACAATGCTCCACTTTTTCCTCTACAACGTCGGGTTTTCAATTGTGTTCATTACACAACCTTGTCAACATGGTGCTCGCATTATTTTCTTCCTTTTTTTCACATGAAATCAGTCCAAATTTCAATGAAAATGCCTGGGAAGTTATAGAAATGACTGTTTTTAAGGAAAATGAGTAGCATGACGTCATTCCACAAAAAAAAATGGAAAGAAAAAATGGACCAGTTCACGCCTGCTTATTATCTCCAGAAGCGCAATAGCGTGTTGTGAATAGAACATACTGAGGGGATGTCTGGCTGCGCCGGAGGGGACTAGAAAATGGGATGACACAAAGGTTAGTAAACCAGTTGAACCGAGATTTATTCTTTTCCAATGTCAAGTCTCAAAAATCGGGGTATGCCATGAAAGCAACCCTCTATTCATTCTCCTATAGGTGTGAATCGAATTTGAAACCAGATTCTATGTTTAACAGCAGAAATGCGTTTTGTCCTGGAGCAAGGGTAGTCAATATTATGCCATTTTGACGCAATGCGAACAAATTGGATACAGATTCCTGAAGTTGTCCAGCGTAAATGATTCCATCCATCACCATAACTTGAAAAGGGCTTTAATGTTAATGTTCTTTACCGACCGATCTATATTCCGTTACTATTCGTTGCCAAGAAAATGGGCATTTTGTAGAATTTTATGATTAAGGGGATCGGATGTGCTTAAATGGATAGGTTATGATTGAGGGGAGTGTGAAATATTGGTTTGGTGTTTGTCCCTTTTGAGTCATTATATGTTTCTTGGGCGAGGTGAGGCTTGGTTGGCAGGTGCTCTGGTAACCAGGATTTGGTAGATCGGTTTGTATAGGGTAGGCGATGTGTGTAGGTGTCTAATCTCCACCTTCGGAAGTTAGACTTACTTATCTTCTCTATTCTACTTTGCTCTACTCTTCTTTACTCTACTCTAGGCGGACAGTGCAGTGCATCACAATGCCGTATAGTAAGCTGTTAATTGTAGTAACGTACTTGTACATTGTTCCTCCTTCCAAGAGGACATCCGAGTAGACCAGGCATCGCCGCCACGGGAAACTAACAGGAAGCTATAAATGGGGGAGCCACAAAAGCTGTTTCCCTTTACATGAAGTAACCCAAGTTCTAGCCTAAGTGATGGCAGTAAACAGATGCGCAATATATTATGGCCATCCTATGCAGCATAAAACTCGTACAAATAAAGTTGTTCGGGCAATATATAAAAATACAAATTAGCTGATACAGGATTAGGATTTCTAATAGTTTGAAGAAAAAAATGAAAGAACTGAGATTCGAACTTACACGGGACAACTTTTATGTCAACAATTCAGCGGACGAAACCGCTCGGCTACCTTATCTCATGACACAACGGGTAGAAAATTAAAAAAATATAACTACGAACACACTGTACATCCTTCCTTTTTTATGCTAATTTTCTCTTCCCCCTTCCCCCACCATTCACTAAATCTAGGGTCTCTTTATCACCATTTTCTAAGCTTAGGAAACAAGTATCGGAAAGGAAATTTGACTGAACTGTTGTTCGACTCATATTTTCGCGGCATCAAAACTTCAATACTCTTCCAAGGGACGCAACTTTATTTACGTCAAATATTTGAAAGGCTGGCGGGAATGAAAGCCCCCCAAAATAAATCCCGAATCGAGTGACAAAAACGCGGGCAACTGTTCATCGCGCAACTGAAATTAATAAGTCGTGACGTCAACGTTGAAACGTAATTTCTTGAAACAACGTCATCCACCCAACTCGTCCCTTTTCGCGCGACGGGTCACATATTTTTAAGTTTATGAAAAGTAATTCATGTTTACATTAATAATATGTGAGTAAGCAACGTTCGAATTTTGCTATTAGAAAGATAAAATGAAACGTAACGTTAGCTGGGCCGGGTCACGTTATCGGTCGTTACATTGGTGACGCGTGCAATAAACTAGTTAGACATAAGTCAGTTGTTTTGTATGATATGAATCACAATTACATTTAGGCTGTCTGGTATAAAATTTTATTGAAGAAAGTAAAATAATAAAGAGCGTACAGCACTTTTCCGGGAACTTTTTGATCATCCCTCGTAATATGACTGAGAATGATAAGAAATTAATTTCAGGCTATGCCTATATGGATGCAGAGTGCAAGGCAAAAAGTGTCTCAGTGGTTGAGGATAACGACGATTTCTACACCGCTCAGTTGATAGCCCATGAAATAGGGCATAGGTATGCTTCTTTGCTGCCGATGAATACACTCTTGGCGATGTCGACTGGCGTTTTATGCTTCACGATTCTTTGCGTAAAGCGCTTTTTCTAGAGAAAAAGTGCTTTACGCTAGTAATTGTGAAACCTGAAACACCCAGTGCTTCATGCTTCTTAGCGTGAAACACTTTTTCTATAGAAAAATGCTTCAAGCGAAGGATCGTGAAGTACGAAAGGCCCAGTCGAATATTGCTAATTCATGTTTTTCTGCCATTTTACATGGGAAAACAACAATTGGGACCTGTTTGCTTCCCAACAAGACAAATCCCTTCCAAAATGAAATATGCTCTTAAAGGAAAGAATGTCTCTTTGAAAGCCAATTCTTTCCTTAAAAAATGGCCCCCATTGACAGGAGAGGCAAAAGATGAAGTAGTAGAGTTGCTTCTCCTAATAAAAAAATATGCAAGCGGTGCAGTTCATTGTTCCGAGCGTGTTCATAGACGTGAAACGTGCTTTGCCTTGTAATATCCACTGTATTTTTTGTTGGTTTTAACATCGGAGAAAGAAGCCGCATTAAGTATATGTTGCTATTGAAATGTTATTTTGAACAGCAGGCTGACTGTTTCTTTATTAAACAAGCTTTGGTTTAGCGTAGGCTCAGATATTGTCAGGATCACTGACGAGGCTTTAATGGCCGAAACTACGTAGTCTGGCCCATGTTGCTTCTTCTGAATGGGTTCTCTGCTCTTGAAGGAACTCTTTAAGCTTTTAATTATGTTAGCAGTAAGTAACCTACCAACATCTCGAGAAAAAGTTTTTATACAGAGCAACTGATCTACAAAAAAAAAATCCTAAGCTTTTGTTTCTAATATTTCGAAAAAAATATATTTTCGAAAAATTCATGCAGAAATGCCGATTGACAAATATCAGACTTGGCTTCAACACTGTCCTTGAGACCAGGTTTATCAATGTTAGATTTCAGTACTATTGCATGGAAAACAATCTCACGTGCAAATAGTTACAAACCATGGACTTCACAAGGAAGAGAAGTAAATCGGTATTTCTTCCCGTTTCAGTCTTGGGGCCAGTCACGACGGAGTAGGGAACATGTGTGTACAAGGCTATGCAATGGAAGGCACTTTTCTTTTCGCTAACAAGTTCAAATGGATTTTCTCAAGTTGTTCTGTGAACTACATCAGAAACTATCTGAATGGTTTGAACAGGTTACATTTTTTCTTCTTCTTCTTTTCTATTTTTTATTTTTTTGTTTTTCTTTGTGTCCTAAATGTTATTTGTGTAGAAAGAGTCAGAAAAAACTTAATGGCAACCCTTAAAGCGCCGAAAGACAGACTATGAAATATACGTCTGCTAAATTAAAAATGTGTCAGCCAAGCTATATTGCATTAAGAATTCAAGACTACAGGGAAAACCGTGTAGATTCAGGCGAGATAGCTCAATATAGGTCCCTCATCTGGACCTAAATTGTTTGCAACTTCAACTGTTTTCATTTCTGGTGCTTTAAGTTCAAATATAAACGTAACTATACAATTTAGTGCGACAGACGCGCGTTTCTGTATTTAACTTCTTCACTGTCGCTAAACCCAAAACGTTTAAAAGAAAAAAATGTGATGGGCATGCCTCTGCAGGCAACATGCAGCCCTCTTCGAGCACCACTTGCTGGCGTAACTATGTTAGCATGCAACAACGATATTTTAGAAAGCTGAAAAATAACTTTTAATGTCACATAGAAAATTGTTTTCAGGAATGGTACTAATTGTTTAAAGACGACAGAAAACCATTCGCCATCAGCAGAGGTCACCAGGTTAGCAAGCCAACAATATGGCGAAATATACTCGGCAGACAAGCAGTGCAGAATAATATACGGGGATGGAAGTTATCTGTGTAGGGTGGGTAGGTTTTAAATTGAGATGACGTACGTGCGCATTACTTTCTGAAACTTGCTGTAGTTTTAACTAAAGCAAAACGTTTTAGTATCAATACAGAGTTCTTTTTGTCACTTAAGTTCCGCACTCAGTGCGAAAGAGTTTGCCACTGTTTTGAAAGGACTTCTATGCTTAAGGCTGGAATTTTCCCCATGATTTAAAAGTTATACGGATCACTGACTTTTGCTTTGCATTTATGACTATGACATGTAACTTGCATGGAAAATGAATTTTCAAGTGGTTTTGTCTATGTAAAGTACGTTAAACATACGTTGACGTTGACGTCATTGTTGAGATAAATTGTAAATTATCCTCAAACTGATCATTGAAATAATAATTTATTGTACACATTTCACCCTTTTTTGACTTACATTACTTACATAACAGACAACACTGGATAGTTTTGACTATATGTATGTGACCTTGACCTCATTTCAAGGTCATGGTACACAATAAAATCCTTGAAGATCACAGTGCTACTGTTGACCATTCTTCTTCTTTGGCTTATTCTTTGGCTTATTGAGTATCGTCCCCCCCCCCCCCCCCAGCCGGGCCGGGTAGCGCAATCGGTAGGGCACCTGACTCGTAAGTCAGAGGTCCTGGGTTCGAATCCCGGTCTGGCCACATACTTTCGTTTCTCCTTCCGCTGATTCAAGAAGGGCAGTTGTCAGTTACTGGCGAAAGTATGTGCACTTAGTACTGGTTAACCGCTTAGGAGGTCTAAGCCTGCCCAGGAATAGTGTGGTTAGGTTAACTGACCGTCCCGACATGACCTTAGTTGTTTACCGTGGACGTTAAGCATCAAATCAACTAACCAACCAACGTCCCCCCCGGTGACCCAGCTTCCCACTCATATATATTGCGTACTTGCATCGCATAAGTCTGCTTCATGAAGGAAATGCTGGGTCACGGGGGGGGGGGGGGGGGGGGGGGGGGGAAGTACTTGTATCTTAGTTATAGTGAAGCGTTCTCTTTTGGCCGCTTTGACCGGAAGTATAACTGTGGTTTTGCATGTTTAAATGCCAGTCAGGCGTAACAAGAAGAAAATCATTGCTTTGTATTATGATATGCATGTATTTAGCATGCAATTATGACAAAAATGTATGAAATGAATGACTGATTTCAATATTTTTATTACCTCAAAAATTGAGGTATGCGAAAACCTTGAAATAAGGGTAGGTAAGGTCAGACTGGATTATCTCCCCATGTCTTAGGGTCTGAATCACAAATGATCTGATTTCATACGGCTTACATATTTGTGGAAGCTCCGCTAAGAAAAATTTGCACACTTTATACTTTTGAAAATTCGGACCTGTCGCGCCGGTCTAATGGGGAAAATCCTCGCCTTAATCGAAGAAGTCCTTTGTTAAAATCCATTGAATATTCATACAGCTAAACCTTTTGACATCTGTGTTGTTTTATGTTGGTATAGAGGGCCGAATGTAGACTGGCTACTGTAAACAATGATAAACCTTTTAAATATGGTATAAATAAAATAAATAAAAAAAGTTGTTGATACAGTGTGCATTTACATCTGCTATGGGACTATCTATTTGTGACATTGGTAAAACTTATGCTGTTGTTTGTTTTGTTCCTTAATTAAAGTCTTTGAAAAAAAAGGTACACAAATATGTTTTATATGCTTAATGTATTTATGCTTTGTTAAGACTAGTTTTATGACCGCCTACCTAGGAAATGGCTATTCAATTTCCTTTCTGTGAGTATACTCTTGTAGGCAGTGTTGTTGCTTCTTTACGTTGCTATTTCCCGTTTGATGTCGTGGGTGGGATGTTGAATTTAATTGCATGTTCCTATCGTTAGCACCTTGTATTGCTCTATCTAGACGGGAAGATCGCTTCAGAAATGAGGGTGTCACCCCCCCACCCACCCACCCACCCCCTAAATCGTACGCGGTATTCAGCCCAAATTAGAGAGTATTCAGTACGCAGAGTCATGGTACGCAGTATTCAAGAAAAACAGCAAATCGTACGCGTACTCGCAAAAAATATAACTAAATCAATCAATCAATTAATTAATCGGCAGTCATTCGATAATAATGTGCGAAGCCGCAAAGGTTTCCTGTTGTATGACCTGACAATTGTAGAGATCTATAGCAAAACCGCCTCTTCGATACGTTACTTCTGAAATGTGAAGGGTATCCAAGAGGCCCTTTTGCTATAGTGTCTGAAGCATGATGCCGAAATGTTTGTGCATATCTTTCTCTTCTATAAAAGTACAAGCGCACTTATTAGAGTTAACAGGGAAATTCAGCGTCTAATAATTTACAAAGAGTGACAGTTGAACAAAAGCGGATAATAAGGGTCCAGTCATGCAAATTCCGGTGCCAAAAGGCAGAACAGTCACAGCAAAGTTCTATAAAAATATTGTACTACAAAAACTGATGAAGTACTACAAAACCCGCCGCCCCAAAACAGGAGTACCTCGGCCTCTTGCATGATAATGCTCCCGCTCATAAGGCACACCTTGTGACCGAGTTTTTGGAGTCAGAGGAGGCTACCGTCCTACCACATCCTCCATTTTCGCCAGACTTGGCTCCCTACGACTATTTTCTGTTTCCAAAACTCAAATATCATCCGAGAGATGCAATTCGAGAAATGCCATCGGATCTGCGGTTTATCAGTATCTGATGGGTGTCCCCATTGATGAGTATGTGAAGTGCTTCCAAAAGTGGATTGACCGGCTAAACAGGTGTATTTAGGTAGATGCTATGGAAAGTATTTTGAAGGGCAGATCAAGTAAAAAAAGAGCATTTGCGGTAAAGGAAGAAACGAAGCAAGTGGCATTAATTTTGGAACAGACACACGACCTGATTTTCTTAGTAATATGCGGATATAAATACCCAGCTTTCAATGTGTGAAAAAAATATGATGACGACAAAACCTCGGACCGAAACCCTAAAATATATAATAGCAGAAGGCTTTCAATAAATTATATACTGAGGCTTCTGTAAATAAAGACTTTGTGAAAATTAGATGGCTATATGCATTCAATTAGAGCAGGCACCATTTAACTTGTACATGAATCAGTTGCTGCGACTTGTGGCGACAAGTGGGGACTTTCACCTACCGGCCCTGAGGTAAGAGCTCAGAGCTCGAGGTAGAAACTTCGGCATGACTGTTACCGACGAAAACACAGCTAACAATTTAGGAGTTGGAGAGTACACAATTGAAAATTGCACTGAAACGACAAACGAGGCAGAATTGTTAAACTGAACATTCTGTTTAGGGTTTGCATTGTTTAGCAATCACTTTAATTTAATGTTTCTGAACATTTGACTTCAAAATCTATAATGAATTTAAATCAGCCTTTTAAGCATGCTGCTAAATGTTTTCCTACTATTTACTTGGATTTTACATTGCGCTACTCCTTAAATAGTATTCAGTATTCAAACCCGTTTTTAAAGAGTATTCAGTATTCAAGCTCAGAATTAAGCGGTATTCAGTATTCAAGGGTGGGGGGGTGACACCCCCAGAAATGGATATCTTACTGAAGCCTTTCACACAATTTTAGTTTCATAATCTGCAGATTAATGCAGAAACATTTGCATTTTTCAGGATTCATACCATAACGGACACACGTACAGAGACATCTGCCTCAAGTTGTTCTGTTACCACCCGAAGAACCACACTTGTTTTTATGTCGATGCTGGAAACGGAACTCCATGTGGAACTGGCAAGGTAAAGAGTCTCTTCAATGTAACTTCCTGTGTTTATATAGAGTCAAGTCGGGCAGCTTCGGACAGCGGGTAAATTCGGACATACCACTGCAAACAGTGAAAATCCAGATGAGACGGCTCATAATGAGCCGTCTCATCAGGGTTTTTACTGTTAGCCCAGTTAATTTTGTTTTAATTACAAACAACTTACATATAAAGGAAACATTGCCACTGTCCGAAGTTACCCGCTGTCCGAATTTACCCGACTTTACCCTATTTATCTATACATGTATTTGTCTCTAATTTACATGAAAAGTTAACATTTCGAAATGCACTTTCAACAACAGTTCACCTATACATTGTACCTACATCGGCAAAAGTCACCATTGCTTTTACCGTGGTTTCTTGGTCATGTCAGCCGCAAAGAACACTTGAGTTACATAGCTTCTAGGTACAAACGTAATTCATAGTTCCGTGAGTTACCTTCAGCTCCGCCTACCCTCATTTGCATAAGAAAAGTTTAATTTTAAAGCAGTTTTTGTCAAAATTTTTAGATATATTTTCCTAATCGTATGTAAAAGTTATTCTGCAGATTTCAAAAAGCTATCTCATATAGTTAATGAGTTATTGAGGTAAGAATTTACTATATATTTTAATAATTTACAGTGTCTATATGGGACTAGTCCCGAAGCGGCTGAATTTGTTCTCATCTCTTACAGCATGCTCAGTCAGTGGTACTTTCTGAATGGCCAGTGAATGGTTGTTAAGTAGATGCTAATTAGCTTTGAGTGGCATCTCGGAACCATGATTGGCTAAAGCTCATACTACTGTCATTATCGTTCTGATCATTTTGACTAAATATAATAGCTATAGGACTATGTAGCATGGCACAACAGTGCAAATACGTTGTATCGCCATGCTGTTGTCCACACATTGTCAAGATGTTAAATATACTGGTCGGAGATGTTGGTCAGATTTTATTAGAAAGCAGAATATCGACCGATTCTGGAAAGGAATAAAGCTAAAGTATGTAACCTGTGGGTATACCTATCAGACAGTCAGATCGTCTCATGGACTGGCATCCTGGCAACCGCAACAGATTGAATAAGTGAACATGTTACCTTCGTTTAAACTTTATTTGGGTATAAGTCTTCAAATAACTGAGATAACGGGCATAATAAGCGTGAACTATGTTAACCTCGAATGATTTGCCTTTGGCTATTGCTTTTGAAGCCATTTCACGTACAATACAATTGTTTTTTGTTATTATTTTATCATTATTGTTATTATTATTATTATTCAATTATGAATTCCTTATAAAGTATATATAATTTTATGTCACTGTAACTTGATAATTATGTGTACAGTACCGAGCCAATACCTGAGAAGGCAAATATAGGCCTAGCCTAAACTCCAATCCTTTGGCCCATGTATGTATGTATGTGCTATAAAATGTTGAATAAATCCAAATGTACAAGACACTTTTAGACACTTTTAGACAGAGCAAAGATTGATTTAAAATATACCCGCATAATCTGTTGGATTTTACCTCTTTTTTCAGTGGTGTTATGCGGGTGATTGTTTAGTTAACAGCAAGGCCCCTACAGTTCCAGGTAAATAAATTACAATATAAAACAATTTACTACATACGCTATAACAATCTGCGTATAAATACTCTGCCATGTACAATACCGTAAGGAACTGGTTAAAAAAAATAACGGCAACAAGATCCGTATTGTACAACTCCTAAAAAGGTCAAATATTTTGTATATGCATATACATATATCTAAGTTACTCATCGTATGAAGCGTGCATGCTCTTATAACGGCACGACACGATTTGCTTCATGATTTACTGAACGCACATATATGTGCTGTCGGTATTGATCTGCCAAAAGTCAGAGAAGGTGCAAGGGGAGAGGAAAAATCACTTCCTCGATTATGGTTTTTGTTCATTATTCTGCAGCTACTTGCCCTGTTGGAGATCAAGAAGGAGTTGTTAAGAATGGAATGACATGTACAGCACTAGTCAGTTCTAATCCATCGTTGTGCAGCACAGACAATAAAGTACGCTATGCATGTTGTGCCTCATGTGATCTCAAGAAAAGTAAGTTTTTCTTATCTCAAAATCCATTGAAAAGCGGTCGAATTCTTTATTGTTGCATCTAAGCATTTGTGATGAAAACCTCGCGTTGGTTTATAAATACACAGCAAATATTCAAACGAGTGAGTGAACTTGGGTTTAACGTCCCACCATGGAGATGGGATTTTGGTTTAAAGTCTCATCCAAAATACCTATGAGAAGAAGAATCGGACATGCGACCCCTGGACTGGTAGTCTAGCGCGTTAAACACTATCTCGTACTCTACCTCCACAAATATTTAAATGCTTCCTTCGTAATCTTTTGAACAGAATGAAAATATTTAAGCCCATTCTTTTGCGCGGATTTCAGTTTCCAGATGTGTTTTATGAGAACTTGCTCAAGACATCCTGAGGTTAATTTGACATATTACTTCAGTCCTGCCTTGGTTAGTCATAACTAGCAACACAACGAACTAAAAGTGCGTCAGTCGAGTAGTTTAGCATTTAGTTTGCATGTAATAAAGACCAATACGTTGTTTCTGTTCGGTCTAGTCTGCTAAGTGTCGCAAGACTATGACCGATTAAAACGTTTCAAATGCTTCATTTTCTATTTGGTGATAATCAGATGCTCTTTATCTATCAGTCTTGGTAAGATCTACGTCATCGTCTTGCAGTATCACGATGCACAGTAATTGTTTAGGCTTTGTTATAATTAAGATATACCGGCACCAGCGAATTCTTACTCTCGGTGGTAGGAGATTCTTAGAAGAGGTAACCTGGAACCTGGTCGAAAGAGTGAATGAGCAAAGATATTGAGAAAAAATCCATTCATTCTGGAAGAAACGCAGCGAAATTTCACATGATCAAGTCAGCCGAATAAGCTGACTCAACGAGTAAAAATATATTTATTCATTTTTTTGTTATTGGTGGGTGGGTGTGTTTTAGTATATCTATATGCAGTTTCGAGTGTCTTCTCTCTCTCTCTCTCTCTCTCTCTCTCTCTTAGAATATAGATTTAAATTCATTGCACCTATATGTATCGCATTGAGTTTTGTTTTCAATAAATTTCGCGTACTATTACTGATCCATAGTGTTGCAATTGAAACTGTAAATTTGTCACTTCTTGTGGTACTACAGAGTAAGAAGTCTGCAACATATACATTTTGTATAGCGATCCCGAGGTGTCCAGAGATTATGTATTGAGTTTGGAAAATCTGCAATTTGAAACTCTGAGATTTCATCGGACATCGACTAAACTTTGATATCTTTTGAATTGAAAATGGAAGGAGGCGGTGGTTACATTTAAAGAAATAAACATAATCAGAAAAATGTAGGCTGATGACTGCTAAATCTCGTTTTACCAACAGGATGATAAGTATTCTGTTGATGTCCGGAAAAGTGGCGGTCATCAGCAATTGTCCTGTTGATATCCAGAAGGTCATCATTTGTGGTTATGCTGATATCCGGAAAAGTGGCGGTCATCAGTTATAATCCTATTGCTATATGTGGAAAAGTGACGACCATCAATTATCATTACGTTGGTATCCGAAAGGGTGGCGGTTATGAGTTATAATCCTCTCGATATCCGGAAAAGTGGCTGTAATCAACTATCCTGTTGATACCCTGAAAAATTGCAGTCAGCATCATGATTTATTGATGGTTAAGTATGTGATTCACGTCCACAGCATGTATCAGGTGTCTATAGATACGAATTCTAACCTTAAAAGTACATTGGACTTTCCCTCTCATTTTACATTAGAAGAATCCGATATAGCTATGGTAGTACATTACAACTGCGTCGAATGCTGGTATGGCGTTTTTCGGTTTTGTGGTGACAAAACCTTGAGTTCATTACATTTCCATTTCATGAGTTGTCTGGTTTCAAATTAAGGAACTGTTTTACAGATATTTGTAGCACACGTCCCTGCACGTTTGAAAAACAGTGAAAATTATTTCAATTTACAGTATTTATTATGTTTAAATCAACATCACGTTTGTTTTTTTTTTTTTTTTGCTGTAGATGCCACTCTGGCTTATGTTGCCAACATATCTATTGACCAACAATGTGTTAACAAAGTGGGAGCAGGTTCTCATATGTGCAGGGTAATTGATTCTGAATCACCATTTTATTTTTCTTGAGTGAATTTTTTATCTCCATCTCTTTGTATAACAGTTGTAAAAGTAAAAAGTATGCAAAGACCAGGAACTGAAACAATCAAAATCCAAATCCAGCCCTCAAACCATAGTTGGAAACAACTAAGATTACAAATAATCAAGATACAGAGAACATATGGCCAACCGAGTGAGCAGCTTGTTCCCAAAAGGTGGCCACTCAGCAACCCAACCGAACCAAAAATAATAAGAACATACATAAGGTAAAACATCACAGAAACTCTGACACCAAAAACAGGCAACAGAGAACCACAACAGAACTACCGCCTTGGAACGGTCAGTAATGAATTACTCGTCGGAGAATTCTTGTCTTTTAAAGAAAGTGTAAATTCCATTTAAAAGTTTGTTTTGTTTTTTTTTTTTTTGGGGGGGGGGGGGGGGGGGGGGGGTTTCGTTTCATTTTGTGTAAATATACCTTTGCATTTCGGGCAACATCAGTGCCATTTACGTTTGACAAGGAGCCATCTTTATCAATAGAAATAGTGTTTTACCAACATTACGTCACGATGTGGCAGAGCAGAGCTAATGTTGTTTGAACTTTCTTCAACAAGCAAATAAAACTTGTAGTACTGAATTAAAGTATTTTTACTTGGAAAATACACCGAAAGCACTGGTTCTGTTAATCCTTATTAGCAATAGGAGTGAAAGTTATGCTTTTACGTTTTCGAAATGGATATTTATTCAAACGGATACCATTTCTTCCTAAGGGTGGAACTCGTTATGATAATGTCGCCTACTCGAGTATTGTTTGTAGTGATATGCAGTGTGTAGACCCAGCGCACACCAGCATGTGCGCATCAAATACAGCAGATGATGGAACACCATGTGGCAATAAAAAGGTATTAAAATCATGTTTCTTTTTTTTCAAGGGCAACCGTTATATAATTCTTCAAGTGCAATAACTCTTGTGTCGTTCAGAAAAAAAAATGATTTGTTTCTTGTCTTTTTATTCTTGATTCTTTTCTTTAGTTATTTATCTTTGGATCGCATGTCGCGACATGGCAACTGTCAAACCATGAATGTTTTCATGAGACATAAGCGATACAGTTTGCACAGATAAATATTTTTTTGTTTGTTTCCGTAACATACACAAAACTACAGCAAGTGATCCCTATTCAGTCATAACAAAATGTTACCAGGAAGACGGGCGGTCAGGCAGATAAACGTTGTATATTAAACCCAGTAGCATGCCCAGTCATGAAGCAATTTCTTAAAAAGTTTCACTTACATATAATGCGAATTTCAAAGTACAGTGACTTTGGTTAACAGGAGCAACTTAGAAGTAAACGCTATCATATACCAATAATCTTCATTCAATGTTAGCAAAGTTTGAAACTGTTTGAATAGCGTTCCTGATTAATTCGCAAGTCGGAAAAGAGTACTGGAGTAAACATACCATGTTTCTCATTTACAGTGGTGTATCAGCGGAAGATGTGTTCAAGACCATCGTGCACCAGCAGTATCAGGTATATAGTGAAAATTCATTACCAAGAACATATGCCGCGTAATGACTATATCTGACTATATTAGGCCATGGTAAAGGCAGCCTAAGCTCAAATGCTATCTTATCAGGATATAGGCATGATCCTTTGGAAGCAGGGAACTCGCCAAAGAAACGACTATATCAGACTCGGTTTGACTGATAACCGGTAATAAAATGTGCGACATTGGCCCTCTAGCACCGGGTAAAGCAGAACTCTGTTTTCAAACTGACTCTGCTGAACTCAATGTTCCTTATACTTATCATATATCCTCCACGCGACACTTAACAACAGCAGCAGCTAAGATAGATAAGCTCTTAAAAGTTACGTCCTTTGGAAACAAGGAACATCCCAAAGAAAAACACTAACTAATCTTATATATTTCAAACTAGAGGTATAATGGTTGTCGTGTTTACGTTCAGGCTGCTTGAAGTGTAGTTTGCTTTCTTCACTAGGTTTTTCAATGGCTTGGGTCTTACAGAAAAAACAAGAGACTTGCTGAACCTTGCAAAAGTTTGAGCCAAGTATGACGGACTGACTGCACATACTGCCACATTTTCTTAAAACATCACAAAGAGAGCTATTGCAAGTCAGAATTGTATAAGCTGTACATAACAAATTTATTATTTAAGCCGCGACACGACAAAACCAACAGGAATCAATATTTTCTTATGATACTTAAGAGTCACTGTTGACTGCATCTGGCTTACTATTCTGTTGCATCACAAACCGATCCAGTGTTAAAAATTGTCTGCAGAACAATTGTCTGTGGTATATGGTATTTAGTCCGTGTACCATGCATGTGCGTGTATTTGGTTGATTTTTATTCCAGATACATGTCCTTGGGGAGATGCCCCGGGTGTTGTGACCTATGGTCTGACTTGTTCAGAACTTCGTCAGCCAGAGCACCAGTGGCGGTGTAATGACAAGTTCTCTTCTAAAGTTTGCTGTGCAACTTGTGACAGCTTGAGAACAAACATACCAGGTAAGTGAAACTGGCTGGATTTATTGAAGAAGATTAAACTCAAAGTTTTGAAAAGTTGCCGGCCCTGAAAAAAGGAAATCTCAAACTTCTTGAACTTTTCTTCCTTTCATTATTTCATTTATATATCTATTTCTACATTTTATTTTTATATCAGCGTGGGTACCATGTATCACTAAGAAGACATACTATATTTTCTCATTCCCTCTCTTTCTTCTAGACTACATTCGAACTAAGAATCAGTGGCAATGGCATTGCTTGATTCACTGTGCAAAGTCAATAATGCGCAAAAGATTAAAAAAAAATCCTAACAATGATATTCATCAGACAATGGGAACCTACGCTCGACAGACAAATGTCAAACGGAGCTAGTGGGTTGCTGTGTTGTACATACCTAGGGGGCAGGGGCCAAGCTGACGACCTGCAACAGAAGGAAACTTGAAAGCACACACTGACGTGAGCCAACACCGTCTTCAAAATAAATATTCAGCTGTGTCTCGATATATTTCTAGGTTGTCCCCACGGTGACAAGTCTGACTGGTGTAGATATAACATCAGATCAGCCAGTGACAAGAGAAAGTGTAGCTACAGTAACAATGCTGATCTTTGCTGTGCCACGTGCCAGAAATATTTCGTCTCAAATATTCCAGGTACGTTTCTGTTTTCTAATCTTGTAAGAATATTTTCATCCGATTGCTAACACTCTACAGCACTTAATATGACCTCATTTTTGTACTATTTGCCTTGGAGCTGCAGGACAAAGAGTCAGTCTTCGTAACGTTTGAAATTGAAAATGTAATTCGCAGTGAAGGCTCCAAAGAAACAATGACCATAAATACATAGCGTAAATGGGGACAATTTCATGATTTGCACACATGTTTTATACCCCTGGAAGGTAGGTCTGAGGTTTTAGCACCCATACCGCACCCCTGAGCATATTGATAGGTCCTCTGACAGTTGCAATGCAAATTTGCCTGTGAAAGTGGTCAAATGAACTTTCGGTAAGGCTTCTAAATTTCCATTGAAATGTGTTGGTCTGAAAACCGTATACATGTAACTGGCACAAAAATCATTTTTTCGATTATTTAGTGCACAGTCTTGTATTTTTGGTGTAAAAAGCAAGTTTTTGTAATTGATTATATGGAAACAGGAAAAGTTATGTACCCGTTTCTCATGGATTCGTGCCTTCTCATAGATTCGTTTCTATGGTTTGCTTGGGACTGCAATTAATTTGGTCAACCGTTTGGATAAAAAAGGTTGAAAAAACAGCATTTATGTGTCAAAGAACTTGGTTGTCAGTGCTTAATAAAATTTTGGTTGGAAAATCAAAAAATTTGAAAAATTGCTTAATTTTTTTCAGTGGTCCCAAAGAAAATCCTTCCAAACGTGTTATATCAAATACCATGCCATAAAACTGCCAGTTTTACTTATAAATAGTGTGGAATAGTCTTTACATATTAAAAACTTTGACAGACTTATAAAACTATTTCAAAAATTTGGCTGTTGATTATAGGGCATGAACTCAATGAGAAACTTTTTTGATATTTGCTCTGAGGGGTAGTCTAAGACAGTGTCCTATTTTATAGTAATAATGAAAATTCACACCAGTTTAATAATTTGATATGCTGTCAGAGGTTTATTTGCTGCTTTTGATAGAAAAACCAATTTACCGGTTCCTGAATTTTTCACAAAAGCCGTCAAATTAAAATAAGGGGCACGAATCAACGAGAAAACAGTATAAAGCAGCTTTCTCCGCTCCCCACCTTCCCGCCACCCACGTGCCCCAGCAAGCTGCATGAATATGTGTACTATCAATATACACATTATATATGAGTGGCATGCTGAGGCACAGGGGAAGACGGTCTACAGCCAAAAAAAATGAAAAGTGGGTGGGGTAATTAGAGTCTCTGTGTGTCCAAATAAGGCTAACATACTTTTTATTTACATACTTTTGCATACCTCGACCAGCTGTACTGTTTACTTCATTTTAAGCATATTTAACAAAACAAAGGATAGTAATAAGAAAAATCTAAAAACATGTATTTTGTACGACTAAAAATTTCGCTTACCCCTCTAGAGAAAGTCAGTGAGAGTTAGTGTGCAGTCTATCTGTTCACGCTCAAATCTGCAACATTGGCTTCCCAACGAAGCTGGAGTAATTTGTCGGAAACTAGGCGCATTGAAACTGTCAGAGGTCCTTTGTTTGCGTATTTGAGTATAGGTGGCTACATCCTTGTTATATACATGAAAGTCCATATCCAAAGTCAGTAGAACCCATTGGACCTACACGAGAAATAAAGGAAATGACCCAAACCCCGATGAGCGCACGAGTCTGGTGGCAAACAACTTGCATATCAAAATATATACATTGCGCACACCTGCCTGTGAACATGCCCGGTTGGGTCAACACAGCGGCAGTACCCTCAAATAATTTGACCTTGCAGAATCCTAGAAGTTCGCTCTGTCAATAATTTGATCCTAGAAGTGCTCTGATCACCTTTGGACCATTTGATCTTGCAGAATTCTACCAGTTCGCCCTGACAATAGTTTGATTTAGAATCCTAGCTTGATTGTCCCGCCAATACGCTGACGTGTATAAATACAACTCTGGAGTCAGCCCTGCCAATAATTTGACATAGAATCGTAGCAGTTTGCTTTGACAGCCATTTGACTTTGCAGAACCCTACCAGTTCGCCCTAACAGTAATTTGACCTTCTAGAATCTGACAATACCAAGATGTTGTAACGTTAGAATCATCGTCCGACCTGATGCATTTGACATTGTAAAACCAATAATTTGACCTTGCGTCATCCTGTAACTCCGTTCCGACATTAAGTTGACCTTGAACTTTCCTAGCCGTTGACCGACAATAATGTGAAGTTGTAGAATCATCTGACAATCATTTGATCTTATAGAATTTTATCAGACTACCCTGACAATATTTTGAACCTGTAGCGTCCACATCAGTTTGCCCTGGCGAGAACTGGACCTTAACATTTCAGCCTCACAATAACCTTACCTTCTTGAATCCTCACCAAACTCCAGTAGTTTACCCGACAATAATTTTCAAATGCTTGCGGAGTCCAACGAGTGGACATCGTAGAATCCTAATAGGCTGCTCTGATGAAATATACTTCAGCTTAGTAGAATCCTTGCATTTTTGCCTGACAAAATATTGGATCTAGCAGGTCTCCCTGACAAGTTTTACCTACCGATTCACCTTGCAATAATAAATCCTTGTATTTTACCCTTACAATAATTAACCCTGCAGAATCCGAGCAGTTTCTCCTGACAATAATCCTAGCTGTTCGCCCTGACAATAATTTGACTACAGACTCCTAAGAGTTCTCTAACGTTAATTTGTCCCTGTATGGTCCAAGCAGTCCGCCCAAACAGACATTTGGCCCTATAGAAACCTACAAGTTTGCGCTGACAATTTGAAATTGTAAAATCTCAGCAGGCCGCCCTGAGAATAATTGGACCATGTATATAGTATCCTAGCAATTTGCCCGGACGATAATTTAACTTTGTAGAATCATCGTGTTTTGTCCTGACAATAATTTGACCTTGTAGAATCCTAGCAGTTTGCACTGACAATAATTTGACACTAGCAGTGAGCCTTGACACTAATTTGACCTCGTAGAATTCTATGAGTTCGCCCTGACAATATTTGATCTCGTACGATGCTAAAAAGACAATTTATTGCCTGGGCAAACTGTTAATGTTCTGACCTTGCTACGAACTACTCATGCTCTCCTCATGATGTTACTAAATTGGAATATTCTTGTTCTTGTTCCATGCAGTCAACTGTGTCGTCTTCAATCTCTCTTGTCTTCTCATTATTTTTCGACATCATTTTTCAAAGGATGCCCATATGGTGATAAATCTGACTGGTGTGACAGGAACATTTTGACACGGACTGACAGTCGAGTATGTTACTATGGCAACGAAGATCTCTGCTGTGAAAGTTGTCATAGATACCGGAATTCAACAAATACAGGTAAATACAAATCATACATAGTTGATATTTCTGGTCCTTTCATGTCATTTGACCCGGTAAGAGTGATATTTAAAGCGATCCCTTTAATAAAATGTTCACACTTCATTTGAAAATTGTGAGGCTGTTTGGGTCAGCATTTCGGTCCTTATTACTGGTTTTGGTGAACAGAAGCCATTTTGTACAATCTAGACAACTAAAAGTCAGGGCTAGAAATTCAAAACTTATTTTATCATATAATTACATTTCTGATATTAACATTCTTTTCACAAATATGATTTGTTTTACTAGCACGCATTTGAGAAAATCCCCTGAGTGATGTCCTTATACGCGTAGACAGTTTTTGCATGGAAGTATAAGACTTACAATTCCCTGGTTTTTGTCCCAGCAACCATAAGGTCTGGGATGATGATACTAGACCAACATTTACATCTAGGTTAAAGCATCTTAGAGCAAGCACCCATATAGAGTTAAAGTCCAGTCATGGCACCTGGCATACTTAAATCTGGAAAAGAACATTTCAAAACCACCACCCACTTTTGAATTCGACCTATATTTTATGTTTCACAGACACATTTCTCAATCCCTATTTTGGCTAGGAGCATTGTACTTGGCACATATACGTATCAGGACTAGTACATTTCAACATCCAATATTGAATTCGACCTATATTCTGTGGTTCACCAATTTCCTTTTTTTGCATGCCTACGATGTATTAAGGACGTAATAGTTTTTGTTTACTTAGATGACAGGAAACAGCTCACTACAGCCAGCCTCTATGGCATTGACCTTTGTTTTATTTTTCATTTACTTCATATTTCTACCAATTAATTCTGATTGGGATAGTTATACTTTGTAATCCTGAGCTCTAAGATGTTCGCAGTCGTCTTCTGACAACTCGCATTTTCTTTAGTACTTTTAGTCCCTTACTTACTTATGATTGATTTAACCCTATTGCACTCAGAACGGCTAAACTCTATATGAGTTTTGGCTGTTCTGCGTGCAATAGGGTTAAACTTATAAAATAATAAAATAAACTGTTGCCTTGCCTACATGTATTATAGGCAGTTCCATGCAGATAACAGATTAGCTTTTGCCCAGACTACTATTGTAAGTCTTTAACATAACCTAGTCAAGACTTGGTTGTGATTCAAGACTGTACAATAGTACACTGGCTGTTATTTAAGACTGTACAATAGTATTCTGTGGTGTACTGTAATTTAAGACGGACACATGTTTTCTGCTTGCAACTGTTTGTCTATTGAAGGATCCTCCTCTACTCTCTCTCCTTTCCTATTTCTACTGTAGGTTGTGAATATGGTGATAAAGTGGGAGGGTGCCATATCAGTGATTGTGCTCGGTACCCAGTGGAGACCAGGCTGCAGTGCTGCGAGTCCTGTAGGAGTATATCAGCCATATTAGTCGGCTAATTTTGTTATTATTTTCTCTTTGTTTTATTCAATCAAAATTAAATTCAAAACAACATGCAATACATTGATATGCTTTGTTTTTTTAAAGACTGTACAAATCACAATATACTGTTTTGAAACAAGGCAGATAATATCATCCGCCCCTGGTTAACTATGTTTTAAAGGATGTAACGAAACAACAGAGCTGTTAGGAAACAAAAGAGATATAGTTACCAAATGACGTGTAATCAGGTCGTTTGGTAACTATGACTCTTTATCAATTTGTAACAGCTCTTTTTAGTTTTGTTATAGCCCTTGTGTATATATAGTTAACCAGGGGTGTAATCCATCGACCTAGCACTGATGGGTCACCGGAATGTTCCATAGGTGGTGACAGCTTCACAGCTTTCATCATGACTGCAGATGAAAGTGAGTAAATATATATTTTGAAAGATCAAATGATATTGCCCGAGCGTAAAGTAATAGCCACTATATGCAAACAGTGAGGACCTTATAAGAGACAGCCAGCAGACAAATGTTGAAAAAAACGGGTATCGACATGCATGCAACACAATGACGTGTTGATGTCAGTGTAAAGCTGTTTTTTATGTTGTATGCCTACTATGCAGTTTCTTCATAAAAGGAGATGATAATACATAATGGAACATTTGTGAATAGACTTGCCACAGTCACGGTCTGATCAGAGCAGATGCTTTATATCCAGACAATGTATATGGACTTAGAGGAATCTACTGTGAAGACAAGGTTTCTAGATGAGGTCATTACTGTTTGTACACACAATCAATATTTGAGCCACGTCTCACATAAAATGGCCCTTAGCCTATATGAACAATGATTTTTAGCCTATATAGATAATTTGGACTGCTTGTAATAGCCTTGTATAGGCTAGGATCATTTTAAGTGTGATTGGGGTCAATTAGATTGTGTGAGCACAAGACAAAGACCGCAGTCTGATGACCACTGGAATAAAATGAATTGTGTTTCACTGAGTATTTTGTTTTTCTTCGGAGTAATAAACAAGTTTAAAATATCCAAGTTGATGTAAGTCATATATTCTCTGTTAGACATAAAAATATTCAATATCAGTAACTCTGTTTAGCACACACAGTTGATTTTATGTACACACGTCAAACTCATTGTCAGCCCTGGCTAACTATGTATATACACAGGTTGTGACCAAACGAAAAAGGGCTAATACCAAACGAAAAAGATCCCTAGTTCCCAAACCACCTTGTCATCTTGGCTAAACAAATTAGTTTAGCCACAATGACCAAATAGTTTTGGAACTGTGACTCTTTTTCGATTTGTAACAGCCTTGGAAACGTAGTTAACCAGGTGTGATTATACAAGCAGCTATTTTGAGACAGATTAACCATTATGCAAGTTTTGTCCCTTTGTGAAAAATAATGACAAAAAGTATGGATTTACAGGACTGCTTTCTAAATAGCCAATCAAATCACATGTACAGGATAGCGAGCATTTTCCCCATACAGTTTGCTTTTTTAACCCTGTTGCATCCTGAATGGCCAAAACTCTAAGAGTTTTGGCCGTTCTGAGTGCAATAGGATTAATATCATTGCTTGTGTACAACTAGTTCTGCCGTGTTATCTGATACCCACTTTTCTACTGTGTTAGTCCAACCTAATCATAATGGTTAAATTTCATCTGTCCGATAACAGCTGCTGGGATCTATAACAACTGTTTTACAGCAACCCAAAAGGCATCTACATACATATCTCTATGTAAAAGAATAAAACCTTACCAGATTTTCTGTAAGAGCTTTGGAAAAGTAAACGTTTGATTCCACGCTCTGCTATGGGGCATGGCAGCCTGGCAAATGACAATGCTTGTATAGGAAGAGTCTCAGAAAAACAGAGACTCCAATGTTCATTCATGTATGTGTTCTTTGTTTCCAAGGTATTATAGACTTTTATCTATCAGCAAAAATCACATTTCCCATAGAAGTCTTGAATGCCTTAGGATACCTTAGTACAAAAATCAAAAGGCCAAGAATCTATGGACCATATGCATTGTCATATGCATCGTAACAATGACTCTCTTAGCCTAACAGGAGATAAACTGGAGCTTCTGCAAACATTGAAAACATAAATTATGTAAACATAGTAATTTTGATTAACAGCAGTTTCACATTAATGATAAATTCAAATACTTTCTAGAGAAAGCATATAAATTTCACACCCTCTCTATACAAAGCGTATAAAATTCGCATCCTCTCAAAAAAAAACATATAAAATTCATATACTTTCTAGAGAAAGCATAAACAAAGACAATCAAGAACAAATGTATGTCAACCATACTATTACTAAAATATATACATATCTCTAACACATACATTATAAGTCAGGATAAAAATTCTTATCATTTATATATAAAGCATAAACTCTCAAATCATTTTCTTTTAGAACACTAAAAGCCACTGCTCTTAAAGAAATTAATGTATTCATATATTATTTCTTTCTTTTTTATATCAATCACCGGGAGAAGGAATGTCAATTTAAGAACTGAATTCTTTTTTTTAGCTTTCATGAAGTCATAAAAACATTTGCTTGATTTAATGTCTTTGGGCTTCTCATACATAATAAACTAATAAATATTTTTTGACACCATGAAATTGGAAAAAAATGTTATTTCAACACAGTAACATTTACATTTCATTTTTATCCATCCAATCTTCACAACTTTTTCATCTAAAATGCACACTTTCAAGATCTTCCCAAGTCTTTCACCAAAATTAATGCCAGTACTATTTTCTCAAATATTCAGGGTTAAAGATTGCTTGAAAACAGTTACTGTACTGCTAGAAGGCAGAACAGAGCAGAGGCACTATACTTGCAATGTCACTCTAAGATCACTTACAAAAGGAATCAAAACTTTCAGTACCAAACTGAAAATATTGGAAACAAGAGCAAGTGAGCAGGGGCTCACGTATACCCCCGACCAGGGCCATCGCCTAATGAAAAAACCACTGCCTTAAGAAACCACCGCCTAATGAAACCAATCTTATACAGGGTCTTAGTCACCTATAAAATGTTTCAATCAAAATAAAGAATATAAACTCAACGGAAAACTTTGATGCAAATTCCATCAAAGGATATCAGAAGTATAAGAGCAGAATATAAACTTAACACAAAACTTTAAAGCAAATGTTTAAGTCTTTGTCCTTGACCTTAGGTCAGCTGCAGCATCCATATGATGCCAACTATTCGAAGTAAACCTAGTCATACATCAGAAGGTTTCATCAAAGGATGTTGGGAATATAAGCAAGGTTTATAAACTTAACACAAAACTTTAACGCAAATATACAAGTCTGTAACCTTGACCTTTGGTAAGCAGCAGCATCCAGATGATGTCAACTACTCTGTGTGAACCTAAAAGAAAACCTAGTCAAATATCAAAAGGATCCATCAAAGGATATTGGAAATATAAAAGAAGAATATAAACTTAACGCAAAACTTTAACGCAAATGTTTAAGTCTGTGACCTTGATCTTGGGTCAGCAGCAGCATCCAGATGATGTCAGCTATTCTACATGAACCCAGAAGTATACCTAGTCACATACCAAAAGGTTCCATCAAAGGATATTGGAAATATAAGCAAAGAAAAAACTTAACGCAAAACTTTAACGCAAATGTTAATGGACGGACAGATGAACGAACGAACGGACGGACAGACAGACGAACGAAAACTATATACCCCTCGACATACTTCGTATGTCGGGGGTATAACTACATACATGTACAAAATACATTTTCCATATTTAATGCCATTCTGGCAATGAGTATTGGCATAAAACGTGGTACCAATCCTTGATCCTTTCTTTGTATAATCTTTGTGTTGATGGGACATTAAACTTCAGTTCACTCGCACATCCATTCCTTTATGGCTTTACTGTTGCACACAAATGATGAAAACAGACTGGACAATCAGATATCAGATTTACAGAGCTCCAAATAAACCCTTATTTTTAGAGTAAAAGCTTTCAATCAAACATGTATCCCTGTGGTATCTCATTACTCTTTAAGTGCCAGAGACGAAAATAGCTAAATTTGCAAACAGTGCAGATCCTGATGAGGCGGCTCATAATCAGCCACCTCATCTAGATCTACACTGTTTGCCCTCTAGTCTTTGAGTTCTCAATATGAAATATCTTGAACAAGTGTTGTTTTTTTTATTTTGCAGACATAAATTTTGTTGTCTGCTTTTTGCAGCTTAAAGAGATACGGCAACTGAGATTTCACAACTCGTTATATTGATTGTGATAATATCTAATAAACAATCTCCAAAACCTAGGCTTTTCTGGTGAAAGTAATGCCCTAAACAGCCCTATAAGATAAACTGCCATTTACTGTGTTTAATGCCCTCATGTCACAACAATTAAAAGTCTTAAAAAAAACAATGGAGGTTTTGCATGCTTTCAATATCATCTATTCACTGCTGAAGTCAGCCACACCAATTAAATGAAAGTTTCATCTCCAGTTTCAATATTTCGAGCTTTGTTCTGTGAACTCTGATTCTACTACTTAGCTTAGTAAGCTTACCACAGTTGTTAGTATTTCTGTGCAGTTGACCTGATCATATATGGAGAAAAAACTATCTGACAGAGAACAAAAGTTGTCTCCGTTCTGAATACAGAACAGCCCATCCACTTCATACATGCTTATCTGATAAAAAAGCTTTAATATAAACATTCTTTAGTGTGGATGCTGTAACTAGCAACAGGGAGACAATAATAGCTTTCCTATACTTTCTTACAGATCTCACTCATAAACTACCTGCAACTGTGGATATAATTTGCACATTTGCAGACTGTTTCAGTCATTTCAGTCATTCTAGGCCCAATTGTTCAAAACTGATGACATCGCTGGTTAATGAGACATTAAATTTTTAATTGTTTTATTGTGCAAAAGCTCCTCACTATTTTTAGCAAAATATATTGCCCCATTTGATTTTGTGAGTACAGTAATACCTAACGAATACTCAACAAATGACTACGCTAATGATGCTTTGAACAACCTAGCCTAGGATGATAAACTACTGTCCTATTTGTTCTTGTGTTTCCCCAGAGGCACAGCTCAATCACAAATCAGGCAAGACAATCATGCTCAAAAGACTTATTGATAATTAAACCCTCTACCAAGCACATAGAAACACACACACACAAATGAGCATACACATCAACTGCCACTTACAGTCAATCATGTTGTGCACTTAGCAGTGTTCTCCTCTACAAGGAGGACAGTGAGATTACGCAGAGGTCTTTAACAGTTTTTTTTTTAAATTTTGAGCTAAATTTTCTATTATGCTAAAAAGTCAGAAACTGTGGTCTAAATTCTCCTAGAAGGGATTGTAAATTTACATATGAGCCGCAACATGACAAATCCAACAAAGCATCATATACACCTAGGGAAGACTCAGATCAGCCATTCATATCAGCCTGGACATTGGCCCTGTCTGACTACAGTCTTTACTGTGCACTTAAAGGGTAGCTAAGGGTCTAAGCTACATCCATGCAGACAACGAAGACTGAACAGACTGGGCAAATGCCCAGGCTGATCTGAGTATTTGCTCGGTGCAAACGCCACTTTATTGGTTTTGTCTTGTCAAGACTCACATATTTTCAAAACCATGTTCCTTCCACAATATCTAATGGAAGACATCTGTGAATAATCTCCCTTAATTGACATATTAAAGGAAACAGGTACACTTTCAGGGCAAGAAACTCTGCCATTTTCAATTTTGCCTCCCTTATCAATAGGTGAAAACACTTATAATAAAGAATTTGCTCCATTTGAAGTAAATTCTTTCCTTTAACAAGAATTCTGCGGAATGCGGTGTCTCGCCTGTCAGCACTTTCTGAAACTGACCTAAACACAAAAACCCATTGAAAGTACGCCGCCGCCGCCGCCGATGACACCGGAAAAGCAATACCTATGTCTCGCTTCTGCCTCGCAGGGGAGACAAAAATTGAGCCCATTTTTCAAGAGCCACATCATCCAGGGAAGCAGACAGGAAGCAGCAAAGTTGTTCCCTCAGTAAAAATGGCTGAAAAACATGGCGGTGAACCAATTCCAAGTTTGGGGACTTTCTGACAATGTGACCTCATGGTCGCCTCACTGCTCCCCCTCTATTTCAACATATAGACAGGTGCATTAATATGTAATAAATATTTAAATACTGTTTAAATGGAAGTTATCTTTAAATCTGTAGGGACATCCTCTAAGTTTTTGTCACTTTCTCATAAACTATATTTCACACTATAGTTACAAATGTAACCGTTTTTTAAGATTTTCAGCTTTACTTTTTACTTCCTTAATTCAGGAGCAATAAAAAGTTTGCGTTCAATTATACGGATTAACTCTTTAACAACTACTGAATCTTTTGTAAGAATATGGCACTTTGGTGTGTACTATCAAACCTAAAAAAAAACAATAAGTATATACAAGATATTGATACCATCCGTTTCTATTGCCATGGAAACAATGTTTGTCCAATGAAAATAAAAGTGTCACAGTGATGGAAAATAAGGCATTCCATAGTCATGGAAATAATGTTAATTTTTTCTGTTGCCATGGACATGATGTTTTCTGCTGCTATGGAAATGATATTTCCTGTGGCTATGAAGATGACTGTGGCTGTTGCCATGGAGATGATATTTTCTGTTGTTATGACAACCAGTTTAGTAATTGTGGAGTGTAGTAGGAGATTATTATGTCAGCTCCTGAAATGTAGAAACAATCTTTAAGTGAGCAGTGACACAACAAAACTAACACAGAGGCATTTTTGCCCACCAAAGCATATGATCAGCCTGGGCAACCACCCAGTCTGAACAGTCTTTGCTCTGTGCTAAGGTCTAAACTAGCTACATGCGGAAATCATAGACTCTGATCAGACTGGACAAATGCCCAGGCTGATCTGAGTCTTCACTGGACACACATGCCACTTTGCTGGTTTTGTCATGTCCTAGCTTAAGGTCAAGAATACGTAAATGGCACATACATAGAATTTTTTTAAATTTTGCACAGGAGCGCATTTTCATGTGCTACATCAAACTGTCCAATAAAACAGATAGGTCACTGAGTTCGTTTAGTCGCTAGATCAGATTGAAACAAGGGCTTCGCAAGCGGCGCATAATACGCCCGTTTTAATGTCATGAAGGAATTATAGAATGAACAAGATTGTTTACAGAAGGACAGACAGGCAGACAGACAGGGGAAACCACACTTTAATTAATGACGGCAACATTATTTAAATATTTAACGTATCAAATATTATTAGTATACCAAAAATCAGCTTCCAAGGTGAAGTGGCTCCTAAGTTGAGTAATGCCAAAGTCAAACAAGGGAGATAATTCATAAACTAAATATACTAGATATACCATTCTTGGTTCTGATACATTCCCTTCATAATATACACATCTCCATAAAGTTGTGTTAAAATATTCTAAACGGTTAAGGAGTTACAGAGTAAACAGGAAATTTATGCATGGGCAGATAATCCAGTAAGCAAGCCAGAGTCATAGTTCTTGCTCAGGATACATTACCCCATTATTACACACATTCCTACAAAGTTTCATTCTAATACTTCGAAGGGTTAAGGAGATATGGAGTGAATGGAAATGCCTAAAAATAATGATCAAAGGGAGGTTACTCCAAAATTAAGAAAGGGGGAGCAACCATTCTTATATGTGACACATCATCTTGTGATCATGCACATTGCTATAAAGTTTCATCATGATATTCCAAACAGTTACCGAGTTAATGTATGAACAACATAAGTATACACAATCATAGCCGAAAAGAACTAATAAAAGGGATGTAACTTAGAAACAAAGAAAGGGAGAGCAACCATTGTTGTACGCGACACATCGTTGGGACTTCATACACATTAATATGAAGTTTCATGAAGATATCCCAAACAGTTATCTAGCTATGGCTCGCACAAGACCTGCATGGAAAAAAAAACAATCAAAGGGGCATAACTTGGAAATTAAGGAAGGGGGGGCAACCATTCTTGTATGCGATACATTCCCTCTACCCACTACATATGCCTACAAAATTTCATGAAGATATCCCAAATGGTTACTGGGTTAAGGCACATACAAGAATGTTTACGGACGGAGGAAAGGGAGGTTACTCCAAAATTAAGAAAGGGGGAGCAACCATTCTTATATGCAACATATTATCTTGTGATCATGCACATTGCTATAAATTTTTATCATGATATACCAAACAGTTACCGAGTTAATGTATGCACAACATAAGTATATGCAAAAATAGTCGAAAAGAACTAAGAAAAGGGATGTAACTCAGAAACAAAGAAAGGGAGAGCAACCATTGTTGTACGCGACACATCGTTGGGACTTCATACACATTGCTATGAAGTTTCATGAAGATATCCCAAACAGTTATCTAGTTATGGCGCGCACAAGACCTGTAGGGTAAAAAACAATCAAAGGGGCATAACTTTGAAACCAAGGAAGGGGGAGCAACCATTCTTGTACGCGACACGTTCCCCCTACCTAACACATATGCCTACAAAATTTCATGAAGATATCTCAAATGGTTATTGAGTTATGGCTCGCACAAGAATGTTTACGGACGGACGGACGGACAGACAGACGGACGGACGGACAGCGCCACGACATAATACGTCCGTTTTTTTCAAAACGGGCGTATACGGTAATTCTTCTAAAATTTCGCACACTCTAAAATTTCGGACACCTAAAATTATTCCCGAAAATAATTTCTGAAAGGTCTCCAAAATTTCGATCAGTGGAAAGGTGAATTTCTAAAATTTCGAGCAAAAATATGGAACCTCGGTTTTTACTTATCTCGGCTATTTCTTTTTATATATATACTTATAAGTCTGAGAACTATTGCTTGCATATATTCTAGCGTTATTCTGCACGTGCGTTAAAGCGCGGGCGGCGAAAGGTATGTGAGTCGGGATTTTTTTTCCCTTCTGGTATTTGGGCCGTGCATCGGAAAACGTGCTTAACACTTAATGCGAACAGCGAAACCCGGATCAGCCTACACATCTGTGCAGTCACATTAACGTGGTTTCTGTCGGCATCAACAGTCTATCATGGGAATCTACAAATTAAACCGAGAAAGAGGTTGCGGGGATGCGCAGGCTGAAGTGGGTCTTTGCTTTTCGTATATGCGATAAGGCGCCATTTCTCACAACAATTCAATTTTTGGCGGGAAATGTGCACGTGCGCCAAACTACGTAGGCATTTTTTGGTAAAGATGAATGAACGTAAGATGAGAAACCAGAGTTGCAAAAGAATATTAACTGCCAGAACGAAAAATTCGTCTTTGTCGTATCTTGTCTGTGTGAACGCATGCGCAAATGCTCTGAGAGCACCGACCAGCTGTATGCACGGTCTCTGCATTCGAGGTTCGCACTTCCACTGGAACATTTGGCCCGAGTCCTTGATTTGACCATACACAGTTTCAGCTTCGAGTTTCTGCGACAGCAATCGTATAAATAAACAGACATCGGTCCGTGTTAAAATGCGGCGTCTCAAAGACATTAGAACATGTCCGATTAGCAAATGATATAAACATTTGCGAACACTGAACAATCTTGCAAATCTCCGGAATTCACCGATAGTTTTCAACGCATATACTTCCCAGATCGTTTATGTCAAAAGAGAATCACTGATCGGCCTGTGCCGACATACAAGCTTTTCTTACCTCTGATCTATTTGTGCAAATTATTTAAAATTACACTTGCGTATATATTTGTATTGATTTATATTTACAACTGCGCATGCCCAGGATAGCCTGCGCACATGCGCAGTGTGTATGGGACATTTTTGCACTGATCAGCCTGTGCCGACACACAGGCTTTCCATGTCATGCCGTAAGATACTCCGATCTATTAGGGCAAATTACGTAAAGGTAAATTTCATCGAGAATTTTCTAGTAACTTTTCTTTTTTCTTATTAAATTACCTTGTGTGAATAATTTTATTTTTATTAACCATATCCTAACAACTGCGCATGCCCCGGATTGCTCGCGCACACGCGCATTGTGGTTGGGGCATTCACAGCCCGTCCAGCGAATGACGCCCGGTCTGCGCATGCGTAGGTTGCATCCGTACGGCGGCTGGTGAAGGACAAACATACGCCTGTATACAATTTCTCAAAGAACGCGACACTCACTTGCGTACATGAGATGTCAAATTCTAGTGCCGGTATAAACGGTGTGTATTGCAAGACTGGCACTAAACGAGATTTCGCCACATGTAAAATTTGTCTCGTGGAGGTCTACTGAGAACCGGTAGTCAGAGAGGCGCTATATCAGAGCCTGAGAATGATGGCGAAATACATGGAGACAATAAAAAGGGGCATGATGACTGTTGGTCATGTTCCCAAAGAGATATCGTTGCTGGCAAATATATGAACTTTATCAGAAGTTGAGAGGCGGCTAAGAGGTGCCATGCCATTATATACTTTCAAGTTAAATGGAAAAGACGTAAAAGCAGACTGAAAAAAAAAAAAAAAAAAAACGTTTCTAAATGCGACAGACGGTTCTGCTACATACCAAACTGCCCTCTTTTCAGGGCAACCTCACACTTTTGAAAGAAAACCTTTATGTTATGCATGTTGGGTTCAAGATATTTTTCCCCTGATCGGTCGTGAGTGGCACACGACTGCTTCTGTCCTTCTATTGAACATGTAACGGTCTGCTGATTATTAAATAAACGGTCCGATTTAATTAGGCCACATTAGACTGACATGATTTTCTTTCATTTTGGGATTATACCCGCTGTGAAGATAGGTACTTGTTAACAATGTTCCCACTGTGACCTGCCGGTAGATATGATTTATTCTCGCATAGTACACTGAGACATAACCTGCTCCTGCTGAGTCCGAAATACCGCGGTAATGTACAAACTCTAAAATTTCGAGCACTGACAAAAATGCGAAATCGTAATTTCTAAAATTTCGGACAGCAAATAAAATAATTATTTTTTTCTGTGCGAAATTTTAGAAGAACTACCGTAATAAAAATGTGAAATTTTGAGGCCGTTTCCACTGACGACAATGGGAATGCCATGAAAATACTCAGATTTTAAAACGTTAACGTACAAACCTTGTTTACCACTACATAGATTTTTTTTAAAAAACTGATATTTTATGTCACAGGGTCTGTCGATTAAAATGAGGTTTAAAAAGTCCTTGACTACCGAGTTCGTTTTTTCAGGTTGCGCTTGATAAGCAAGCATAGGTATGTATAAATTTAAGCTATTTGTTGACGTCATTTATAAGCGACGTTGCAGTCATCTATGCTAAGACCGTTATGAGAATACGTGACGAAAGCTTGTGTGAATGAATCAATTTTTCAGACTCTCATAAACAAAAATTAAGAAACAATGAAAACCGACTTCTAACAGTAATATGGGCACTTCAGCCGACACGAAATGAGCCGCACAACAAAAAAGGAAAAACTAATTCCTCTTTACCTTAACTCATAGCAGAATTTATCAAAAGTGGACTATATTTTCCCAATATTTCATGCTGTGGTTTTACTAGCTGCCAGTAACTGATAAGGCGTCAGTCCTATAGGTATCTGAAAAAAACTGCGTCACCCTAGCATGGTAATACCAAATCGCAAAATGCCGTAATAAAATGGGTCTTTGGGGCATGTACGGTCAGCGTAAGCTCAAATCAGTGCGCTACCGCCCAGCTGACCAGAGCCTTTGTTGTCCTCTGGTACAACGAGATTCCGAGAGGAACAGCGAAGAGATTTATCAGACTGTGCGTATGCGCAGGTTGATCTGTATGCATCTATATTTACTGACGACTCGTGTTCTTTTGGTGTGGCTCATGGTAGTCAGATAAAATTGACTTTTACGCCTTTTTGGACAGCATTTCAGTCATATCGAGATGATGGTAGGATGATACTGAAAAGTTACAAGGCCAAATCCACTATCGGCGAGATGGGTAAAGAAAAAGGCTTCTTGTAGGCTAGTGGCCATAGGGGCGGTGTGGGTTAGAGGCCCTTTGTATCTTTGGCAAAGCCATACAAGGACTGGAAACAATAGTGTATCATTCGTATTTGTGATCAAAATGAGAGTTTCGATGTCCAGAAAGGATGTATATTAATATTGCAACGCAGACGGTTGCAGCTTCGAATCCGGATTCGGCCAGCCAGGGACTAGAAAAGTATCTTTGTCAAGCCAGCAGTAAATGGGTAACTTGAAGGATAACGCAGCGAAAGGAGAGGCATGGGTTCCGCCTTTTATTTTGTGTCTGAAAAGTCCTGTGAGCCCTGAAAGTAGGGAGGGAACATGTATTGCGGTCAGCCTTAAATTGTTACACACACAAAACTCTGCCTGCCTGTCTGTCTGTCTCTCTCTCTCTCTCTCTCTCTTTCTCTCTCTCATTAATTTTATATGAATACATTTATGTTGGTGAAATATCTTTTTGCAATATCAGCAGAAGCTTGAATAAACAATGACTATAACTCCGTTTTCCCCATGTTTGACATTATTATTGGATGCCAAGTGGGGACTGCCATATTAAAAATAACATTGACTGAGAAGTATTTCGTGACGTAACGTCCTTCGCGATGCACATAATTAATTGCGCCAGTCATTTACGTATTCTTGACCTTAAGTAAACTCTTGTTGCCATTTTGTCACCAGCTAGCAGCATATGGGCCAGTGCCACTGTTGTCCTTTGTCACAAATATTTTGCTATTATCATCAGTCTCTTAATTAAGTTAAACGTAATGATATACCGTACAGAATTATGTGAGTTGACTGAAAGCAATACTACTTGACAGCTGCATTCCAACCAAGAAATATCAAAATAGTCCAAAAAAGTTTATGACACATCTATGGCACATCTTAGAAGTGTTAGAGTGAAGACTAAATTTAACTAGACAGCATCTTTTAATACTGCCAGAGTACCAATCGACAATTAATTCCAAGATTATGCACGATTCAGGCTTGGGTCGGAATTTGAAATGTCAGATATATTTATAATTTGTTGCAGTTGTTATGACGATATCTAGTTAGTTGTCACCTATAGTTTCCATGTACTGTGGAACAGTAGGTCATTCACAGTCATTTAAGGTCATCTAATCAGACTACAGATCTGAAGCTAGATGTAGTGCTATCATGACATGACTACTTTTTATAAAGCTTGTTGTTCTTGTTGTGTTATTGTTTAACGTCCACAGTAAACAGCTATGGTCATGTTGGTTTGGTCAGTTAACCTAACCACACTATTCCTGCGCAGGTTAAGACTTCCTAAGCGATTAACCAGTACTAAGTGCACTTACTTTCACCAGTAACTGACAACTGCCCTTCTTGAATCAGTGGAAGGGGAAATGAAAGTGGCCATCAGGGTATCGAACCCAGGACCTCTGGCTTACAAGTCAGGTGCCCAACCAACTGCGCTACACGGCCCCGCTTTTTATAAAGCTAAACTACAACGGAATGAAGGCAAATGAGCATGAAATGCTCATTTGTTTAATGTTCCTTCACAGTTAGAATTTAATATAAAGCTGGATAACAATCCTTTCAGGAATAACTGGGTAATCTCCCTTACCTGCTCTTCTCATGCTAGCTAATACTTCCATTAGAGTGGTTTTCAGATCAAAAGCTCCTGCCTTTGCCCCATGGTACAGCATAGCATACTCTCCAGAAACTTGATATATAGCTAGAGGGTGGGTGGGGTACTGAAATCAATAACAAATCTTATGATAACCCAGTATAAACATCTTTAGACCCCAAAGCTAAAACATTTTTAAACTAATTATATGAGAAATGGATTCATCCAAAATTCAAGGCCAGTACTTTCTTCTGTGTCCTGGATAACACAAGCTTTTGCAAAGTCTTTTACCATTCTCTGTATGCCATTCACTGTTGCTATTTGCTGCTTAATAACCTGCCATTTCATGAGGACATCAGTTTTTGTCTAGCTGTTATGTTTAACACTAATAACAGAAATTCAAACTTACAAACTGCTAATACAGTCAGGACCACAAGACCAGAAAAGTGTGAATTTTTTTGCACAGCATTATCATTCTCAGATAATTACTATAACATTGCAAACACTGCCCACATTTGGTTTAAACATATTTATTTCACGTATTTTTTTTTTCACAACAAACAACAAGAGCTTCGCAAGCGGCCCATAATAGGCCCGTTTCAGTGTCATAAAGGAGTTACAGAATGAACAAGATTGTTTATAGAAGGATGGACAGGCAGACAAACAGGGGAAACAACTCCATAATTAATGATTGCAATGTTATCAAAACATCTAACATATCAAATACTATTAGTATAACAAAAATCAGCTTCCAGAGTGAAGCAGCTCAGACGTTGAGGAATGCCAAAGTCAAACAAGGGAGAAAAAATATAAACTCTTGGTCACAATACTTTCCCTTGACGATATACAGATCACCATAAAGTTTTGTTAAAATATTTCCAACAGTTTAGGAGTTACAGAGTAAATGGAAATTGATGCAAGGGCAGATAATTCAGGAAGTAAGTATGCCAGAGTTGTGATTCTTGCTCCGATACATTGCCCAATTATTATACACATTCCTACATAGTTTCATTAAAATATTTCAAAGGGTTAAGGAGTTATGGGGGAATGGGTTAGGCTAAAAAACTAACCAAAGGGAGGTTACGCTAAAATTGGGGGAACAACCATTCTTACATGCGACATACTGTCTTGTTATCATGCACATTGATATAAAGTTTCATTAAGATATTCCTAATGGTTACTAAGTTATTGAATGCACAAGATTAGTATACACAAAAATAGCCTATAAAATCTATTCAAAGGGCTGCGACTCCAAAACGAAGAAAGGGAGAGCAACCACTGTTATATGTGACACATCAGCAGACCCTCATACACATTGCTATGAAGTTTCATCAAGATAACCCAAACGGTTATCTAGTTATGGCACGCACAAGACTAGTAGGGTAAAAAAAATCAAAGGGGCATAACTTGGAAACAAAGAAAGGGGGAGCAACCATTACTATACGCGACACTTTGCCCCATCCTAATATATATGCCTACAAAATTTCATGAAGATATCTCAAACGGTTCTGAGATATGGTGGGCACAAGAATGTTGACGGATGGACAGACAGACAAGAGACAGACAGACGGATGGACAGTGCCATGCCATAATACATCAGTTTTTTTCAAAACTGGCGTATAAAAACAGGATTAGAATGACAGCATGTAGCTTATTTAGTTCTTTTCCGTCTGCCAATATTAATGTTAATAATAACATAAAGAAGCCATGTCAAAATATTTTTCTCACAATATTTTAGTCTGTTTAAACTGTTGTATACACTTCTGTAACTAGTCTGTAAATAGTGTGCATTTAAGGAATGAATTTCATTTTTCTGAGGTTTATCGAAGTGAAAACTACATTGGGTCACGTGCAAAGTCAATGAACCCCGAAGGGGTTCATGTAAACTTTGCTAGTGACCCAATGTAGTTTACACTTCGATTAACATTGGAAAAATTAAGTTCATTGCTTATATTTACATTCGTTTCAATCAAATCTTTCATGAAAAATCTTATATAAGCGATAAAATTGAAGCAGTTAAACATGTACACGCAGTTTTTCTGCTAACAGCAGAACGGCATGCATGACGTCATGACGTCGCTGATGTCCAATGAGGTTGTAGAGAGCCATTGTTTATTCTGACGTCATTGACGTCGCGTGTCTCAATGTAATTATTGGAATGTAAACTACATTATGTTCCAATGGTTTACTATAGGGCTTTTCAGTAAATACACCAAGAATGTAAATATTCTCAAATATGCATATCACAAATTTAAACACAGTTGTACTTCATTTCAGAAAGTATAAAATAATTGTCATAACACGGTTCTTGTCCAGTGCATTTATTTTGACTGCAGGAGCCAATTACTGTATTTAGATTACAGTCAGAAAAATAATGTTTGAGATAAAGCAAGAATACTAACAAGAATTCCGCAGAATGCTGTGTCGCACCTGCCTTGCTCTTCCACAGTAGCAGAGATCATGGTTAGATTAGGTTTGATGAATTCATGTATAGTAATTTAAGCGAACTGACCTTGCAAGCTAAGAAGGATGGAGTTCTGAACATAAAATTCAACAGTCAACAGAGTATGAAATAATCTTAAAAGTATACATGTAAAGTAGTTGAACAATCCAAGAGACCAGCTTATAAGAAAACATTTTATGCCATGTCTGATGATTGTAAGTGGGTTAGTTTGTGAGAAATGTACTTTAATACTGGAGTACATACAAATGTGGATGCAAGGTTGACATACATATTTCCAAAGCCAACAGAGCATGAATTATGCATCAAGCATAACGTTTGATGCTTATACCATTGTGTTTAAAGAGAAATGGACTTAAATGCTAGGGTAAATGCAATGATGGACGTAAAATTTTACAAAGTCAGCAGCCCTTGAAATAAACGTCAAGGGCATAAGGAAGTGCAACATCCCTTGAGACCTTTTTATGAAGAAACTTCTTGCCAGGTTTGATGATTCTAGGTATCATACTTTGAGAGAAATGGACATAACGGCCAGGGTCCATGTAATTTTTGACGAGAAATTTTACAAATTCAGCAGAGGGCAAAGGGTAGAAAAAGTGCAACACACCTCAGGAACATTCTAAGAAGAAACTAAGTACCAGGTTTAATGATTGTAGGTATAGTTTGAGAGAAATGGATTTAAACACTAGGATCAAGGTAATTTTGGCCATTAAATTTTACAAAGTCAGCATAGCATGAAATATAGGTCAAGGGAAGAACATTCTTCTTGAGAACATTCTTAGAAGAAACTTTCTATCAGGTTTGATGATTGTAGGTATCATAGTTTGAGAAAAATGGACTTAAACACTAAGGCCGAGGTAATTTAGAACATTAAATTTCATGAAATGAGCAGAATGTGAAATATAGGTCAAGGGTAGAAAAAAGTGCAACATACCTCGAGAACATTCTATAAAGAAGAAACTTTATACCAGGTTTGATGATTGTAGGTATCAGAGTTTGAGAGAAATGGACTTTTGAACACTAGGGTCGAGGTAATTTTGGATGGACAGACAGACATAGAGATGGACGGAATGACTGACAGGCAGACAGAAAAGTGAACTCCTATATCGCAACTTGCTCAAGCAGGTGGAACAAAAAAACCACCAGCTGAGAATCAATTAAATTTTGACAAAAACTAACTGAGTACACAATGACTTTGAATTGACTTGTGAACTAATAAAATAAAAGTTTTATGAAAAACAAATGATTATACCTTTGTTTTAGTTGATTTGACAACATCTAAGTAGGCAAGACCAGGTTTAACCATAAGAATATCTGCACCTTCTTTGACGTCCCGCTCCTACAAAGACATACAAGTAATTAACAATGATTTATCTGACTTATGGAGTATGGGTACATCTCCATATTTTTCTGCCATTTTACAAAGGTATGTGACTTTTGTAACCTGTTTGCTTCCCTGGATAATCACGCCCTTCCAAAACGGGGTCTACTCTTACAGCAACGAATTTGCTCCATGAGGAGAAAATTCTTTCCAATAAGAGTTGACCCCGATTGATAAGGGAGACAAAAAAATAAAAATAGCAGAGTTGCTTCCCCTGAAAGTGTATCTATTCACTAAACACTGTAATAACTTGGTCGCTATGTAACAAATGCCTATACGCTTAGCATATAGTGTAAATCCATATCAGACTACTCCCACAGACCACAGCAGTTGTCCAATCAAGGTCTGCATAATTGCAATTCAGCCATATAAAACGGACACAGGTGGATTTGGTCAGAAAGTAAAGGAGTCTCTGAGATTGTGGGAAACAACAAGCGGTATCTATTTGCACACCAGGTAAAGATATTGTCAGTTTTTACCTGTACAGGCAATTCTTATCTCACCCAGGACATGCAAAAAACAGGTGTCACATGAAGTCAATGCACTGGTCGTCTCAGCCCTCATGTACTTACGTGTTTGTCTGACTCACTTTCAAATCAGACAAGTTATTAAGGCATGGGAAGTTTAAGGGTAAGTGGAAAATGAAATAAGAGTAATTACCACAGCTCTTTCTGCCAGTCCTATAGACCCAGGTGGCAGCTGATAACACTTCCTGTCTCCAAAACTTGGTGCCGATTTTGCTGCATCTCTGAAATTGACAGGCTAAAACTATAAAATCTCTCAATAACTTAAAGGGTATTGCCATAATTATCAGCACTGCAACGATGAAACATGTGATGTTTAAACCCCCGTAAGCAGCCATAAATATCTATGCCTCACTCAGCTGATGGATACACCTCAATGTTTTTCCTCCATTTTTACAGAGGGTCACAACTTTTGTGATTTCTTGTTTGCATTATTTGCATCCCTGGGTAATATTCCTTTCCAAACTGGGGTCTACTAAGCTTCTCACATTTTTTTCAACAAAAAATATCAGTGTATTTGGTTAAAAGGTCGTAAAACACTTAACAAGTTGACCTCTTCATGAGCTTGTTAGGCTAACCATGCTTTGAACAACTGGGCCCAGTACTGTACCTCCCTTTGCATCTGGGAGTGGGAGAAGGGAGGATTAATCTACACAATCTCTCTGCTAGTGGTAATACAAACCTGAATGGTCCATAAAAGCTGGAGGCAAATTTTGCGCTGTAGCTCATCACCGACACCCTACTACCATAACCATTCTCCTTGAGTGATTTCTTGATGGCACCAATCCGACCGTCCATCATGTCTGATGGGGCTATTATATGACAACCTGAGGGGAAAAATTCATATGACAACGCTTTTGGACAGCAAAACAGGCAATAATGATTCAGATATTAAAACATTTCAACAGCATGGACTGACAAATCCATTGTCCGGCTGCCCCGGGACATGTTAAAATTTTTGCTGGGCAAGTCAAAAAAATTTTCTTACTTGCCCAGAAAAATGTATAAGTTATATAGAGAAAACTGATAAATTTCAGCTTTTTCTTGTAGAAATTATTTACCGGACAACTGGATAAAATTTTAATTTGTCAGGCCCTGCAACAGTGTTATTAAAACATTTCAACAGTGTTTTTCTCGGTGCAGCCGAGTATAATTACACTTTTGTTCCACATTTCACAAGATTTCATTGGTCAAATAATGCATATGTCAAAATCTAGCCAATAATATCAAAGCTCAATGAACATTTAATCTTCGTTTTTTCCCATTGTACTGCACTGTGTGAATATTAGCACTCTGTCAGATGTTAATTCAAAATGTTTCTCTTGTTTGTAAATTTACAATGGAAATTTTATCAATAACAGATGCAGCTATTCAAAACTTTCTTTTTTTTGTGTGTGTAGATCTACTTTTGATTTCTACTTTTGGTTTAATACACACAAACAAATATTGCATCATGTTGATAACTGTTTTGGAATCAGCTCAATCTCAAGATTGACCGAGGTCCATTTTGGAATTCCAAATTGGACAGCCCAATCTTGAGATAGGTCACTGTCACTACCCAGTGTCAAAATTACGGATGTGGTTGCCGACCAACATCATATTCATGAAAGTTATTGTCAACTCGTCACCTAGATACATATTACAAAACACACTTCCATTTAATCTGTGCTGATTATCGTTTTTCAAAGATTTCCCTTGTTTGTTCTCATATTAAAGTGAATATGTACAATTCCATGGGAAACAAATCTGCTATTTCCATTTTTGCCTCCCTTCTAAATGGGGGTCAACTCTTAAAAACAAAAAAATTGACCCTCATTTTAAGATTTTCAAAATGTAAGGGTGCTTCTTATGAAATTTGATGGTTGTCACTGTACAAGTTATACCAAGATTAAGGCGAATGGATATGCCTCTATGTTTTCCTGCCATTTTTACAAAGGGGTTCAACTTTTCTGAATTCCTGTTTGCTTTCCTTGATAAAGAAGCCCTTCCGAAATTGGATCTTCTCTTTAAGTTAGGAATCTGCTCTGAGGGGAGCAGATCCTTTTCTTTAAGAGTTGAAGAAAAGAATCTGCTCCTGGAGCAGATTCCTGTCAGATTTAAGAGAAAAGAACCTGCTCCTGTTGAAGCACATTCTGCACTTAAAGAGTAGATCCCTACTGAAAAGGAGGCAAAAAAGAAAATAACAGAGTTCCTTCCCCAAAAGTGGACATCTTTATAGGATTTTTAAGTTTGCAAGTCAATAGGCCAACAACTTCCAGTAATTTACCATATAATATTGAGGACCCAATTGGCTCAGTAGGTTAAGCACTGGCCTGCTGATCTAGCGGTCTCAGGTTTGAGACTGCTGGAGGCGGAAATCATTCCGCCCATATATGGTGTTCCATTCACACAGCCTTTCATAACCATCCTCCCATCCTCCTTATATGACTGTTGTTGCTTTTGTTTAACATCCACGGTAAACAGCTATGGTCATGTCGGGACAGTCAGTTAACCTAACCACACTATTCCTGGGCAGGCTTAGACCTCCTAAGCGGTTAACCAGTACTAAGTGCGCCTACTTTTACCAGTAACTGACAACTGCCCTTCTTGAATCAGCAGAAGGAGAAATGAAAGTAAGTGACCAGACCAGGTGTCGAACCCAGGACCTCTGGCTTATAACTCAGATGCCCTACCGACTGCACTATGCGGCCTGGCTCCTGATATGACTGAAATACTGTTAAAAAGAACATAAAATGGTAAGTCATCCATCCATACATATAATATCATACCTTCTTTGGCATAATTGAGTGATATTTCTGCTAGTCTGGCAATACTCTCTTCATTGTTAATGGATCCATCTTCATTAAGCACTCCTGAAATTACAAGACAATGGTTTAAATAATATACATTACCATATTCAATGTAATTTGCACACATGCTCTAGTAAGCGCACATTCAGAAACACCACAAATCATGGTAATTTCTGAGGCATGTGGCATTGGCTATAAATAAGGGCACATGTTTTTACTGGTGTATCTCTCTGTTTGCTTGTTTACAAGAGCTGAAAATACTCTAGAATCTTTCAGTTTTCCCTTGCAAGGCTTCTCTAGCCTTTATCTATGCCTATAAGCAGCTTTTCTCCAATGCCTAACCATTACATATGTTTCCCTTAATATAAATGGATAATAATTCTATGAAAAGTGCACTTATAAGAAAGTAAGTTTGCAACTCCTATGCACAAATAGGTCTAAGCAAACAGTGCAGACCAAAGGAGCAGTCTGATCAAGGTCTACACTGTTTGCCATTCCATCTGCATCTTGGAAGTAAAACTGCATTGTAAAACCAAACAGTTCCATTTCCAGGACAATTACAGCAATCTTTTTATGTGTTCCAATTTTTTAGTTGTTTTACAAGTTACAGTCAGCCATGGATTGGTTCTGCTGAGCCTCTTAGAGACTTGAAATAACAACAAGTCAATAAATGAGCTGTGACACAGGAAAACAAACAAAGTGGCTATGCCCTCAGTGCAGACTCAGATCAGCCTGGGCATCCGCCCAGTCTGAACAGAGTCTTCACTGTCCGCATGGAAGTAGCTTAGACCCTTAGCTACCCTTAAAGCCCTTAAGGAAGACTCTGATCAGACTAGGTGGATTCCCACACTGATCCGAGTCTCTGCTTTGCACACAACCATTTTGTTGGTTTTCTCATGTCACGACTCATTTTTCTTTCAACTTTTACATACCACAATGGCCATGACAGGTGTAAGGACACAGACAGACATCACAGGCTATTAGGAGGTCTGGAAACCACTGTCGTAACATCCTCACTGCCACCAGGGTTGGTGTGTTTGGTAGGTCTGCAGCTGTGCCATTGTTGTCCTGCAGAGGTAGAAAAGGTGAAAATTATGGATCTCTGGGATAATTTGTGGTTTAAGCCACAGATGGTGATTTGAATGGGCAGTGAAATCGGCACTGCAAGTGTTTACATACACAATCTACCTGTGTTAAGCAAAAACTCAAAAGAAGTGCAAAAGCAGTATGCTTGCTGAATTCAAATTTTTTGGAAACTGCAACTGCTAGTCTCTTCTGATTTTTACTTAGGACAGTCACACTTTGCTTGTTATTTTTTAATTCAGGTTTTAAATAAACCTGTGTACTTAAGGAATGAATTTCATTTTTCTGGTGTTTATCGAAGTATAAACTACATTGGGTTGTGTGCAAAGTAAGTGAACCCCTTTGGGGTTCATGAAAACTTTGCTAGTATAAACTACATTGGGTCACATGCAAAGTAAGTGAATCCCTTTGGGGTTCATGAAAACTTTGCTAGTGATCCAATGTTGTTTAAACACCAGAAAACTTAAGTTCATTGCCTATATTTAGAGACCCGACCAGTATGCGGACACTACCAGTATGCAGACACTTTTGTGTTTAGTGTCAAATTAACGCTAAGATACTGCCTAAATTCAACTGACTTAGTAACATATTTCTTTTCAATTAATGCACTGAGAATGTAAATATTTAAGGAATGAATTTCATTTTTCTGAGGTTTATCGAAGTGTAAACTACATTGGGTCACGTGCAAAGTGAATGAACCCCGAAGGGGTTCATGTAAACTTTGCTAGTGACCCAATGTAGTTTACACTTCTATAAATCACAGAAAAATTAAGTTCATTGCTTATATTTACATTCATTTCAATCAAAACCTCGATGAAAAATCGTATTTAAGCGCTAAAATTGGAACAGTAAAACATGCACACGCAGTTTTTTGTGCTAACAGCAGAACGGCATGCATGACGTCATGACGTTGCTGACGTCCAATGAGGTCGTAGAGAGCCATTGTTTATTTTGACGTCATTGACGTCGCGTGACTCAATGTAATTATTGGAATGTAAACTACATTACGCTCCAATGGTTCACTATAGGGCTTTTCAGTAAATACACCAAGAATGTAAATATTGTAAAATAATAACATCAGAGGTTATAAAAGCTTGGCAGCTTTTTTTAAAATGTCAAATTGGTGCAGTTTTATATATTTGTCTAGTATGTATCAAAACTGAATATTATACAAAGTAACCATCCTTATCAGAAAATACGAACTTCAGCATGAAATATTTCACAATGATGAGAAAGGTCTACACTGATACGGGTGGTAAAATAGTTATAACATAGTCAGGAGATAATCCACTCACTAAAGCTTGTGGATTATCTCCTCATACAGGTGGACAAACCATGGTATAACTATTACTTAGCTAACTTTACATAATAATCTAGGATAATCTCCATAAATTCTCCATAAACTGGAGCAAGTGAGCAGGGGCTCACGTATACCCCCGGCCAGTGCCACTGCCTAATAGCATTAAACTTTAAACACAAAAATTTAACACATATAAGATACAAATTTTAAAGTCTGTGACCTTGTCCTTTGGTCAGTAGCAGCATACAGAAGATGTCAACTAATCTGCTGCAAGCTGACAGTAAACCGAGCAATATATCAAAAGGTTCCATTGAAGGATATCTGAAAGATGCAACTGTTAACGTATGTGACCTTGACTTTATGTCACCAGCAGCATCCAGATGATGAAACCTGTTGCAACCTAGAGGTGAACAAAGTCACATATCAAAGGTCCTATAGAAAAAAATGGGAAAAATAAGCCAATAAATTAAACTTAACTCAAAACTTCATCAGGGAAAAGCAAGTCTTTGACCTTCACCTTGAGTCAAGGCATGTGTGGGGATGATATAGAGTAAATTTTCAGACCAATACCTATAATCATACCAAAAATAAACCAAACCAAACAAAAGATTTGTATGATATGAGATCTAGCAACCTTTAACATAAAACATATATGAAAATGTCTAAGTCTGTGACCTTGACCTCTAGGTCACAGGCATGTGTAATGTGGTACAAAATAAAACTTTAGACATTTAAACCAAACTGAATGAAGAAGTTGAATGATATAATATCTTAAAATCTTTAACACAAAACTTCAGCATAAAAAGTCAAAGCTCGTGACCTTGACCTCTAGGTCACAGGCATCTGTGGGGATGGTACAGAATAAAACTTTGGACCAACATCTATCATCATGCCAAACATTCGGCCACATCAACAAAGGGTATGACTTTTATAGAGATCTTAAAAACTTAAACACATAGCTTTAACATGAATAATCAAAGTCTGTGACCTTGACCTTTAGGTCACCGGCATGGGTATGGGTGGTACTTAATAAAACTTTGGACCATTATCTATCACCATGCCATATATAAACCCAATCCATCAAAGGGTTTGAATTATATAGAGATCTTAAAAACTTTAACGCAAAACTTTAACATGAATAATCAAAGTCTGTGACCTTGACCTTCAGGTCATGGGGCATGGGTGGGGGTGGTACATAATAAAACTCTGGACCATTATCTATTACCATGCCAAATATAAACTCAATCCATCAAAGGGTTTGGAAAATATAAGATCTCAAAAATCTTTAATGCAAATGTTAACTTACGGACGGACGGACTGAAGGACGGACGAACGGACATCGGACGAAAGCTATATACCCCTCGTCATACTTCGTATGCCGGGGGTATAAATATAGGAGCCGGGACACAACAAAACCAACAAAGTGGCTGTGCGCCCAGCACAGACTCAGATCAGTCTGGGAATCCGCCCAGTCTGATCAGAATCTTCGCTGTCCGCATGGAGGTAGCTTAGACCCTTAGCTATCCTATAAGCGCTAAGAGAAGAGTCTGGTCAGACTGGGCAGATGCCCAGGCTGATCTGAGTCTGCGCTAGGCGCACAACCACTTTGTTGGTTTTCTCGTGTCGCGGCTCATATGTAGCAACTCCTCTTTAGAATCGCCCTGGTAAGATGGTTCTAATAATGAAGGGTCATCATGTATGGAGAAATAAGAAACAATTATCCCAAATAATAATCAGCTAATACCCTTAAGGTGAAGGGTGCACCTCTAATTATTCCATCAATTTTACAAGGGAAACAATTTTGTGACTATTTGTTTGCTTTCCAGGTTGAGATTCATTCCCAAATGGGGTCTACCCTTAACAGCAAAAATCTGCAGAGAATCTGCTCCTACTGGAAAAAAAAATTGTTTTCTAGAAAGGAAGCAAAGATTACAATTGCAGAGTTGCTTCCCCTGAAAGTATACCCATTCACCATAACAAGAGCTCTGGTACTGCAGTAACTTTAAAGTGGATGTTATCTGTGACTTGTAATTCACACAATGGGTGAAGTGGGATATAAATTCACAATTAGTCAAAACATGTCCCTTTGTAACCTTGTACATGGTAAGATATGGTTTATAGCACCATCTAACTGAAATCGTTTCACTCATGTTTTGAAAAGGACTTAAACACAAGCTTAAAGAAAAGAATTGAGGAGCAAATTCTTGTCTTTAAGAGTTGATCCAGTTAACAAGGGAGGCAAAAATGGAAACAGCAAAGTTACTTCCCTTGAAAGTGTGTCCATTCACCTTAAAACGGTCTCATACTGGTATCACTGAGTTTACTCCATACGTATACCTTGATAATATTTCCAGGCACTCCAAATATGAGGACAGTTTTAAGGCCTTTCTCTACCAGAGGTTTTAAGGCATCTCGGAGTTTGTTGATTCCATACCTGGCCTGGCCCGGCATACTGGTAATCTCTTGTACTGCATCGTCTTCATCTCTGCAACATATATATATAGAGGATATTTACTTTTTTAGGTGAATACCAAATATATTTCATCGAATGTGTTGAAGATATCAGCAATTTCACGAGTGCATAGCACGAGTGACACTACTGATATCTCCAACACATGAGATGAAATATTTTTGGTATTTACTGAAAAAAAAGTAAATTTTCTTTTCATTTTCAAAACAGACCGCTTCACATAAAACTTTTTTCTTAGTCATTTCTCGTTAATTTTGCTTGTCTCAGCGCGTTAAATAGTTGGTAAAATATTGGGAGTAAACTAAGTTTATACCTATGAATTGGTTTATAATGTCATTGTAATGAATTAACACAAAGAAATCGGCAATTTAAGAAAGCCGCTTGTAACAGTTACTGTTGTCGGATTGACCTCGCATGTAAATTAGCGATACTCCAGCTCAAAAAGTGATGTCAAAGTGTGACGTCAATTGTATGATTTGACGTGCAAACGGGTGAAGCGTATGTCAGACAAGAATGCTACATTTCAGATCCTTCTGTAAAGAAATTAAGCCCAAAATTGTCAAAAACAGCCACGGTTTGCTACAGTGAAAAAATATAAATCGTATCAGTCACTAGTGAATTGATACGATTTTTTTTTCACTGTAGACAATATCACTTTTATTTGTTCTAGATATGCATTGAATTCAATGCTAAGTAGAAAATAAAAGGTTAACTCAATTTTAGACGTACGGTATGACGAATTCATTATAAGTTTTCAACCATTTTTAAATTGGGGAACAACTTTTGTGACTTCTTGTTTGCTTCCCTAGGCAAGGTGGCACTTTCAAAATAGGGACCATAGTGTTTAAGGAAAGAATTTGCTCCTAGAATTGCAAATTCTTTCCTTTAAGAGCTACACTAATTGAAAAGGGAGGCAAAAATGACAAGGGTGCTTCCCATGACACTGTTTAAGGAATTAGACCTCTTTTCAGGCACAATAACGTTAACATACAACATTACCAATTTCTGAACTTCATTCTTGTTCTGTAAAATTGTGTAGAGAGACATAAGAACTTTTGTCAATTTTCTTCCTTTTTTGTGTGTGTGTGTGTGTTGGGGTGGGGGGGGGGGGGAGTTAGGAATAAACATCTGACTAGGTATCTGAGTGGAGTTGACAGTCTGATCATGTTCTTCTGTCACAAAAATTGGGTGTTTTTAAATTTTGCCAATTTGTGTCATAATCACCATTCTTCGTCCCTTGGGTACAGGAGCGGCTGTAGTGTAGTGGATAACACTCCAGACTACCAACCCAGGGGTCTCAAGATCGATCCTCCGCTTCTCCGGTCTTTCGGATGAGACTTTAAACCGAGGTCCCGTCTCCATATGACCTCGTTGTTGGTGGGACGTTAAACCCAGTTCCCTCACTCACTCACTCCCTTGGGTACTTTGAATGTAAACATATGATAATGGACTTTTTGGAGTATTTATAATCAGTAAAATTCACCAAATATAGTAATCACACATGATAAAACTCTAAAAAGGTCTCAAAAACTGCTGTGGGAAGATTTGTTTTAGATAAAATTGTTACCGTAAAAATTCTAAATATTGGGACAGACAGGCCTGAGCAAACAGTGCATGCCCAGATCAGACTGCTCCCAAAGGAGCAGTCTGATCAGGGCCTACACTGTTTGCCATTTCATCTGCATCTTTTGGACACATTACTGCAGTTTAAAACCAAACTGTTACATTTTAGGACAAATACTGTAAATAATATATTTAGATGTCCCAATTTTTATCGATTTTATGGTACTACTGCTATATTATTTGGAAACTATCATTTCTGTTAAGGACTTTAAAATACTATGTGCCCTTAAAGGTTTAAGATAAAATATTGTTTGTTTGCCCTTTATCCATCTATCCTCATTGTTTAACCAAAATATTTTTTTTTCTTTTGGAATGTCTTTTGTGTCTCTGCAACAGCATAAGTTGACCAATAACTGCGGATTTACAAAATATCTACCTGTACCAATAGGGCTGGGACGAGTACCCAGGTACCCGAGGTCGGGTCAGGTAGACCAATTACCCGGGTACAAATTTGCTACCCGTTACCTGAATGCTTATTATCATGAAGTGTAAATATTCCAGTCAATAAAATTTAAAGCAAATCGAGCAAGGTTTAGTGCGACTGTCTTGTATAAACTGCAAATCATATATAGCCAAACCTTTTTTGTGTATTCAGTCTATCACTCTCCCCTTTATTTACTTCCAAATCGTGGAAGTAATTATGTGTATTTGATATGTGTGCTTATCAGATTCTAACAGCTGTTTGCTGGGGAAAGTGAAGTACTGTATTATAACAGAGAGATTTCTACATTTTTTGCATCCTTCCCATGCACACCTGTGCAAAAGACAGATCCCTAACTTATTAATGGATCTAAACGTATACATTCTAACTGTGAATATGTTCAAAATGTAATGATAACGGGTACCCGGGCACCCGCGGGTAATAGGGACTCGGGTACAAAATTTCTACCCGTCCCAGCCCTATGTACCAATGACTGCATGTGCTTACTGGTTAGGTATGACAGACATTCAGACAAAAAAAGAATTCTATAATTTAGCCACAGTCATATCACATACTGCTTAATACTACCACTGGCAGAGAATGGAGATCCTTAAATCAAACACCTCCCATAAGGAGCAGTCTGATCAGGGTCTATATTATTTGCTCAAGCGGAGTCAAGCATGTCCGTCTGAGTGTTTAGAGCTAGAAGACGTATTCTAATGCATGTCAATCATATCATTGGCAAAAATCTTAATACATGTAAATGCATGATTTGTTACCATCTGATGTATTAGAAGTAATTACACTTCGTCAGCAGAACAAATGAACATTTTGTACAAATAACAAACCACCAGGATATAAAAGCACGATAACCTCAAGCTAAAGTCTACAAACGTCGTATGACTAAGCAAATCATGTTTATAAGTCCAGAATATACCTGATCTTATAGATTTTATTCTGAAGACAAAATTTGATTTTCTTTTTTTTAACAAAATAGTCTTAAAATAGACTGCTAGACTACAATCAACCAATTTTAAACATTCACAACTTCTGTCAGTACAATTCGAGGTAAAACGTTACAGACTTGTTTTATGAGTGACGGTGACCCAGAGCCCTAGATAAGAGGGAGTATTTGGTGATAATTAGGGATAATTTTTGTTAATTCTGTATTAAAACATATGTTGTGGACCCTCATATAAACCGTCTCGACGAGACGGTTCGGATGAGGGGTCACAACATATGGTTTCAATGAGAAATAAAAAAAATTATCCCTCAATTATCATCAAATACCCCTCTTATCTAGAGCTATGCGGTCACAGTGACTCAACGATGTTTGACCTTTACATCTTGATGCCAACATCTTCAAACAGCTTGAGTCCAATAAACAAAAAACATGTATTATTGCATAAATATAGACTGTGTCACAGGCTATTCATAGGCATGTTTTAATGAACACAAAACCATGTATTAACATGGGTTTTTACGGGCCGATAATGACCACCTTAGCGATTTTTCCTATGCAAGTTGCAGGCAATACTCTATCAGTACAGAAACAAGCCGCAAGACTGCAGTTGAAGATATCCGTTCAAGAATTTAACGGAAGAGTTATACAAATTCGGATATTTAGAAAATGAAAGTGTAGACGACATGGAGTGACAAGTTTGATGAACATGATTATGACTTGTGAAATGACTTGTGAAATGCAGCTAAAGCTTGCACAAAAATTCACGGTAACTGACCATGGCCTGAAACGAGGATTTTTATAGACATGCATAGTGCGTGTAGGAATCAGCAAGGTAGTGGCAATTAATGAGGCTGAAAAACAGTGTGCCAACATTTTCGTTATTTTTCTAGCATTGTGGCTGAATTAATGCAATAATAGTGATCAAAAAATTTTTTCCTTGGGAGATGTTGAAAACCTCAGCCTTTGGCTTCGGCTTTCAACATATCCCTCTGGACCTTGCAAACGTTAATGCACGAAAAACCATGTTTGATCCCTATATCAAAAATTTCTGTGAATAGTAAAATTTTACAACATGACACAGAGACTTTTAATTCTAACAGCTTTGGACGAAATCAAATCAGTCTACATGCCTTTGTGGCATAATTCATTCACATATCTTTGTCAATAAATAAAAATTTGCATGATAAATGAATATGTTAAATGTGAAGAAATAAAAGTATTTTACATTGAATTTTCACCAAATTTTATGCTGATGGCCATAATATTTCCTCAACCAATCCGTCATATTGGTCATATTGACGATCTTATTGCGGTTACTAAATTAATTACCCACAAGAGATTCTAATGAGGTTACTATTGGAAGTAAAAATTTCAAGCATGTCATATTTTATGAACACCACAGTTATGCACTTAAAGCTTTATACATGTCCTTATTAGATAACCGTAGTTCTTCAGCTATAAAACAGCATTTTTTTTCCATCTCTAGAATGACCCCAAATATCTAAATCAGTCTTACTGCCGTACCTGTATGAAATTCTGCCATAAGAAGAGTTGTTCCATTCCAAAATACCATAATGACCCTAAAATTTCAGACACCCAATAGTCTGACAATTATTGTTAAAAAATTCTTAGAAAGTGGATTTTACACACATTAATGTGTCCAAATGCTGCTCAGTGAATTGCAAACATTGTCGACCCTGATCAAACTTTGTTCTGGGTCTACAATGTTTGCTCAGACCTGTCTGTCCGAATATTTAGGGTCATTATGGTAATCCCAATCAAAAAGAAGAAATACATGGAATTAACATGTAATTGAGACAAATTATGGTGTATGAGTACACTTCATTTTTTTTTTTGCCATTTTTATAAAGAGAAACAAAAAGGTAACTTCCAGTTTGCTTCCCTGGACAAAGTAGCCTTCTGAAACGGTGTCTCCTCTTAATGGAAAGAATTTGCTTCTAGAGAAGCATTATTTTCCTTTACCACTCCACACCCATTCAGAAGGAAGGCAAAAATTTAACTGGCTGAGATGCTGCCTCTGAATGTGGCTGCCTTAAAGTAAATAGGTACATTTTCAGGGAAGCAACTTTGCCATTTTCATTTTTGCCTCACTTATTAATGGGGGTCAACTCTTTAAAGGAAAGAATTTCCTTGAAGAGTCTTGACTCCCTATTGGAGGGGCTTCATCCAACATTAAGTCATAAAAGTTGTTTCCCCTTGTAAAAATGGTAGAAAAATAGGGAGGTATACCACTCACCATAAATCCACTATATGTACCATAACTACCCTAAAGATTGGGACACCTTTACCAATTACTCAGATTATAAAATATCATAAATTTTATAAACCCTGGATATGTGTTTTTTAGATAGTATGATGTGTAAAAGAAACTATTTTGAGACAGATGACAGTTCTAATGACAGGTCACAACAAATGTTTTTTAAATAAATAATCAAAAATATTACAGAATTATCATCAAATTCTCTCCTTATCTGGAGCTCTGGACTAAGGTTATGTTTCATTTCATCCCCCAACATTCTTGTTAAGATTTGGACTTCTTAAGGTGTAAAACATAACTTTTTGCAATAAATATGACTTTATAATCAGATTACAACAACACTCTAATAACATGACAAAAACAATTATCATGTTTCCTTTGTCTGTGGACAAATACAATGTCACGTAAGCACATGGATCATCCAAGTAATGGTCTAGTGTTCGAGTAAGCAAAGAAGCGGCTCAAATTTCTGGCGGAAAAAAACACCAAGCAAAGAAAATATAATAAATTTTCAGAAATCAGTATAGCTTTTCCACACTCATAGTCTCATACCATGACACCAATTTTTACATACAAACACTCTCGTAATATTTACATATAAGGTAATTAGGTATCAGTAATCACTATTTATTTTAATATGCATGCTAAAAACAAAGCAGAAAACCAGAAAATTGATTTACAATATAAATTACATGTACATGTATTATACTCTAAATTAAGTAATATTTAATACTCATTCATAGCTGAATTCTCTTTGTCTATACATGTATGGTAGGAAAATTTACGAATGTACAAGTGAGTGTGCTGGTGTGACTGACAAACTCTTGAACTGAAATCCTAGGCTGTACTGTTTTTAATTTATTTTATTTTCTTTCTTTTTTTTCTGTGCCTGGTATTTTCTCTCCAAAAATTTTGATCCACTACTTTGCTTATTCAACCGCTAAACCATTACTCAGATGACCTACTACAAACTGTCATTCAATAATTTACTACACACTGTAATTCAATCTTTGATAGTACCATAATTCTCTAAATACTGGGGCATTTTAACTATTACCCTAGTTATCTACAAATCTGACGTGACATTTGCAACTCTGACTAAAGCAACCACATAGCTGGCTTACAGCGGGGACTTCAACTTCTCTCTGCAAGGCCCTGGTAGATGCCTGGCACCATGAGGAAAAAAGTCTGCCACTGGGGACTACAGTGGGGCTTAAGTACCATGTTTTCATATTAGCATTGTCCCTGTAGTGAGGTACTGATTGAACTGTCAAATCAACTGGGAAAATCAAAGCAACCACAACTGTTGAGTCTATGCTAAAGCCTGCTTATGCACGTCATAGAGCAACGAAATTGCACTCCGGGTATTGTTTTTTCATTTTGTCTTTTTCTGAAATAAAGGAGACCAGTCAAAAAATAAAATCGGAGTTACGTCAAGTTATTAGACTAATGCACGTCACTGCAGGGACAATGCTTAAAAAGATGCTACAGTATTCCCTGGCCCAGGGCAGAGGCACTGCAGGAATCGCAGGCACCAGGTTTCATCGATGATAATTTTTGTTTCGGTATATCATTCACTCTAGCAAGTCGGAAAGTTCCCAATTCTCTAACGGTAGTTGGGGGTGAAACCTAGTTCTGTACCAAACCCTCAGTTTTTTTTCGTCTTTTTCATCGGATATCTATGTTGAAAAAAACTGGTCATGTTTTTGAGATATAAACGTCCGATGAAAAAAATGAAAAAAACATGTTTTGGTACAGAACTAGGGTGAAACCAAGCCTTTTGGGGACAGTACTAAGTACTTTAGGGTCAGACACAACACCCCGTGACACCCCAAAGGGTCCATAAGACACCCTCAGTACTTTGGGTCACCCTGTAACACCCTAAGGGTCCATTAGACACACTAAGACTAAAACAATGCATTATATCATTAAAACAAAGTTAATTGGTACTTGCATAGTATTTCTTTCATTTATGTTTAAACCATTTGGCTTTGATTAAAGTTAGGTTCCTGGACTAGCGATAACAATTATGTTCACAAAATAATTTCATCTTTTTCTGAGTAGTATTGAATTTTCTTATTTCTCTGAATTTGTTGCTACTGAGAAAATCGTCAGATATTGAAGAATATGGTCGTTTTCCCTTTTGGTTTATTTTCATTCGTTGGAATTCCAGTTCTTAAAATAACTATGTTTATTATGTCCATAAGTGCCCGATTTCTGATGCCAGTCTCCAAAGGTCAATTTTCTCTTGCCATGAGCTCTTCTAGAGGTCCTGGCATGGCGGATGGGTTAAACTATCCCAAAATGCAATGCAGCATGACGTCAGCAGCGTTATCTATTTTTGGCGCGAACTAAAAATAGCGCTAACTGGTGTGCGAAGCAGAGTTAGGAAATCCCTTGCAAAACAACTTTTCTAATATTTTTTTAAATTTACATTTTGTAGTGAAACTTATTCATTCCCTTTTTATAAGTGCTTTCCAACAACTTGGAAGAAAGATCATCAAAATTATGATGCATTCCAAAGTACAGGAACCTACCTTTAAATGATATCTGGAAGGTAAAAGATAGGGCTGGGTAACAGTAGGGGTTTTGACTTTTCTCTCTGCAGAACCCCAGTAGATACCCTGCTCTGATCAAATCCCTGTTAACTAGAAAATGTGTTTATGAAACACTATGCCCCCAACCTTATGCTTGCCTCTAAAGAAGATGTATCCGTTCATCTACATCTTAGCCTGTAACTGTATGCCAAATATATAAGGAAAATAGCAGCGGTTCTTCAGATATTTTGTTCACCTAATTATTCATATGCACATGTACATGTAGCTTCTTTGTATTCAAACTGCCTATTTCTAAATATGGGACAAATTTTACCAAAAATTTATGAAACAGGCTCAAAAGTTAATCAGGTCATCTACACCTTAGTCCAAACCTGCACGCCAAATATAAGGATCTTAGCTTATGCGATTCTTCAGATATTTTGTTCATAAGCTCATTCCTATACAAAATGCCTATGTCCGAAAAAGGGGCATAACTCAGTCAAAAATTAACCAATGTTTTTTTCAAAAGTTAATCAGCTCATCTACGCCTTGAGCAATGTCTGCCTGCAAAAAAACACGATCCTAGCATCAGGGGTTCTGAAGATATTTTGTTCACAAGGTTCCATAGGCTTACGATGCACTAAGTCTAAAAAGGGGCATAACTCGGTCAAAAATTCACAATTTTTTTTCAAAAACTAATCAGGTCATCTACGCCTTGGGCAATGTCATCCTGCAAAAGATCATGATCCTAGCATCAGGGATTCTCGAGATATTTTGTTCACAAGGTTCCATAGGCTTACAATGCACTAAGTGGAAAAAGGGGCATAACTCAGTTAAAAATTCACGATTTTTTTTCAAAAGTTAATCAGGTCATCTACGCCTTAGGCAATGTCTGCCAGCAAAAAAATCATGATCCTAGCATCAGGGGTTCTCATTATATTTTGTTCACAAGGTTCCATAGGCTTACAAAGCACTAAGTGTAAAAAGGGGCATAACTCGGTCAAAAATTCTCGATTTTTTTTCAAAAACTAATCAGGTCATCTACGCCTTGGGCAATGTCATCCTGCAAAAGATCATGATCCTAACATTAGGGATTCTCGAAATATTTTGTTCACAAGGTTCCATAGGCTTACAATGCACTAAGTCGAAAAAGGGGCATAACTCGGTCAAAAATTCACGATTTTTTTTCAAAAGTTAATCAGGTCATCTACACCTTGGCCAATGTCATCCTGCAAAAAATCATGATCCTAGCATCAGGGGTTCTCGAGATATTTTGTTCACAAGGTGCCATAGACTAAGTCGAAAAAGGGGCATAACTCTGGAAATACATGACCGGCGGAAAAAAGAAAAAATACGGGTCCGCTTATTTTTCATGTACGTGCCACATATACAATTTCAAGATCCTAGCATTAGCAGTTCTTGAGTTTCCCAGCTGCCAAAAAGCGTTACGGACGGACTGACGGACGGACAGGCCCAAACCAATATGCCCCCTCAACTTCTCCGACGTTGGGGGCATAAAAATCTGCCCCAGGGACTTTGTTCAACAGAAGGGCCCAGTAGTAACTTTGACAGCTACGCTAAAGCCTGCTTATGCACAGCACTGCAGGGACAACGCATAAGTTAAGGTTCAAAAGATGCTTCAGTATCCCCTGGCTCAGGGCAGAGGCATTGCAGGAAATGCATAATATTTGCCAAAAGTACTGGATATAATCCAGAGATCAGCCCATTTGCCCAAGTCATTTGCAACCCCTGTAGAGCAATGAAATTGCACTCCGGGTATTGTGTTTTTTTTTTTCATTTTGTCTCTTTCTGAAATACCCGGACATCAATCAAAAAATAAAATCGGAGTTTAATATGTAAAGTTATTAGACTACAACCTTGGCTGGTGGGTAGCAAGGAATTCCATGGTACCATGGTACTTAAGTTAAAAGTGAGACAACACATGCTGTGTGCAACACTGCATTGATTGATGCACAATAGTATTTTCAACAAGCCATGTTCTAAGTTATAATAAAGTTTAATGTTCAAATAAATCCTGTTATTATTTACAAGCAGGACTTGAACAAAGTCATGCTATCTATTTTCCTGTCAGAATACATTCTCATGATACCATGGCAAACAGAAAGCTATCAAATTTGTAAAGCTTACATGATAAAAAATATTAATATCTCACCCTGTTTCAGGCAAGATATTAATGGTTATTATCAGTCTTATTGGAACTCATAAAAACTTTTGATAATTTTGTTTTTGACCATTGAAATCTGGAAATGGCATATTTAAAATTTTCTCCATTTTGACATTTATAGTGTATGATATTTATTTAGACTGTGTGGCTATCTTATAATGTAGTTTCACCAAGCAAGAATTATTTGTAAGAGTAACTTTAAAGGTATTCAGAAGAGGAAGGAATGTTGGAACAGTTGCAGCCAGTTTGCTTATTTCCTATCAAAATTATTTGTGTAAATTTGTGCTATTTTCAGTTTTAAGGCTTAATGGCAGCCCATATATCAACCACTCCGAAAATAAATAAGCATACATTCAAGTTGTAATTTCTATTTGCATTTTTAAGGGAAGGGTATGTTGAACCATTCAATAGTAAAAGTTGAATTAAGAATTATTGCTGACATTAAATATCAACAATTGTATAGTACTGGTGGTGGCTGGAAAAGTTGAGAAACCACAATTTCCAAATTTTACTTTATTTGATATTTATTCAGATATTTATCCTAAATATCTAATAAATTATTTTGTAGTACAAAGTAGCATCCCCCTACTTTATCAATATAGTAATATCAAGGCCCAGCAAATGGTTTAAGTTTCATAATAAAGCCAGATCCAATTTACCCTGGTACCATGGAACCCATGGTATGGTTGGAGGTTGTAAAATCGTGGGAGTTGTAAATTCGTGGGTGTTAGTAATTTGCATAATATACATGCGCAAAAGAAGTTTCACTTGGTGTTTATTCTCCCAACATTTAACCATGCATAAAGGTTTTCTTTAATAAAAAAAACAAATGCCTACAGCCTAAATAGGGCATAAAACTTTTTTAAAAGTTTGACCCATTGCTTTTATGCCTTATTTTGTTATTACTTTTTTGCATACCTGAATAGCGGCCATTTTCTGATCTTGGATATCAGCCTGAGAAAACATTGCAATGATTACTGATTTTGTACCTTCCGGTGAACAGTTGGTCCTAGTATGGGTGTAAAATCTTATTGCAAAATTGTTTTCTTGTTTGTTTATTATACCGGGGGTCCTTATCTGCTTTTTCTTGAAAAACAAAAGACTTATGTTTTGAGAGTAGGGCTGAATCCAGGCTCGTATTTATTTCCAAAGAAAACAGTCAGTGCATACTGTTATTTAGTATTCAAGCGAATATAACCATACAGTGATACAGTGAATTTCAACTCGTTCTGTTCAAGGGTTATGACGCTACAGTTAAAATGTTTAAGTTGTTGGAAAGTCAAGGTGGAGCTTTAAGAATCCTGTTTAATTAGATGGGTATCTTCCTTTAATCATTACTATCTGATATAGATTGGGTTATTTAAAATCTGTTTAAAACTAAGATGTTTCCAAAAGCATCTCTATAACAGAAAACAATGAAAAAGTGACCTGACATGGGTACGTCGATTTTTTATCATGCGGCAGAACACATCCACGAATTTACAACCCATTGACATTTGCTATAAATAGAGCACCCAATCACAAGCGGAAGAATTTTCTAACATCAAAACGATATTGTTTTGCAGCGAAACTGTATCATGTTATTCATCTGGTGGTGTGGTCTAATTATGTCAAAAGAAAATATCAAGAAATTATTTGACATGTGACTGTCACGTGATTTAGTTCTTATATCCACGATTATACCACCTTCAAGGCTACCATGAGACCGGACTATAAGCCTACAACAGTACAAATGAATGAAATGACTGGTGAAAATGGACTGATCTCTGGATTATATCCAGTATTTTAAGCAAATACCAAGTTCCCTCCACCGCTGTCATCATAAACTAGTTCGTACTTCCAGCCTCTGAGTTTCGTGTTGAAAAACGTGTCAGTTTACCCCACCCACTGGAATATTAGGAACATATTGCACGTTTACATAAACAAAAGAGCGCAATACTTACGTGACGAAAATCGGGTAAATAAGGTTGTCTTTGGAAATTGAAGTATTTGTTGACTGCCATGAGCGTAAAACCGGGTGGTGGTAGCCACTGTGTAAAACGACGTGCTCACACATTTTGTTTTGCATTCTGAAGTGACAGGTCCAACGGAAATCCTCGAAGACAGGAATGACCTTTCTAAATATATCGACCAATCAAACGTCAACGAGGGCATTACTAAAACCTTGTACCGCACCGCACCGCACCGGCTAAAACCTTGTACCGCACTTACGGAAATTTCCGTACAGTGTCGAGTAAATTCCGAACTTACCGGACTACCGTTATATGCTTTCTCTATATACAGATTTGTTGTGAGAATGAATAATGACTTTACTGCAGGTTTTAGAAAATACTTTATTGTATTTTCAGTAAAAGTAAAAAGTATGCAAAGACCAGGAACTGAAACAATCAAAATCCAAATCCAGCCCTCAAACCATAGTTGGAAACAACTAAGATTACAAATAATCAAGATACAGAGAACATATGGCCAACCGAGTGAGCAGCTTGTTCCCAAAAGGTGGCCACTCAGCAACCCAAACCGAACCAAAAATAATAAGAACATACATAAGGTAAAACATCACAGAAACTCCGACACCAAAAACAGGCAACAGAGAACCACAACAGAACTACCGCCTTGGAACGGTCAGTAATGAATTACTGGGGGGCTTAAATCGATTTTACAGGCCCAACCTCACCCTCAGTTTCTGAAGTGGTACAAAACATTCAGTTGGTTGTTCGGTTCGCATGATACTTTACTGTATTTACTTTATGTCGAATTTATGTCAACGAAAATACTTCTCCATCTCAACATATATACTACATAGAATCACTTTTTCTACTTTTGTTTTGCAAGCAAACTCTCAATTTTAATACTTTGAATATCTTCTGTACATGCATCATAATATGGCAAATTTCCATTATACTGTCAAGGCTTTTTCTCCAAAGAATTTATACATTCGTTTCTCTGGTGATTGCAACACAGGCATACTAACTTTTAAGAGTTACTTCCAACCCATTAAGTATTCTTTTTTTCGATATATTTATATATGCGGTTTGTCTAAATCTAGGAAACTATTCGGATAACATATACAATATATATTGAAATTGTATCTCAGTCTTTTTTTCTTTTTTTTTCTGGGCGTAGAAATTAAGAAAAACAGAAGTCATGTATAGTTTCTAAGCCTAGAAGTTCTATTATAGAGTTAGTCTAACTAGTAGTTAATGAGTCCCATTGAATTCAGAAATCGATGTTACGAGTTGTTACGTCAATATTGACCCAGTTAATGTTAGGTTCCCCTCTTCATTTAAATGTAAGTAGACTTGGAACCAATATTTCTTCTGGCCGGTTTACATCGCGGAATGATTATGTAGCAGACGCGGCTTTGGTGATAACTGAAATATGTTGTGGCGTTCGTAACTTTAAATTTCTTAGAAAGTTCGGTACCTAGTACCGGGTTTTAAACACAGACGAACGAATATACGGACACTCCCAGTGGTCAGGCTGCGGCGTCTGAGGGTATGGCAGACCCTCCGTGATCAGTACAGGGGTTCTAGGTTCGATCTCTGGATTTCTGTCTTAAAGTCTAAACAAGTAAGATAAACAAAATCAAGTTTTCAATAATTCTGTATTCTATCATTTACAAATAATTTCATTTTAGGAAACGATGTGATGCTAGAGAAAGAATGTACTTCGCGTTAAATTTCAGAGTTGTGAAAAAAAATACATATAGAATACCTTAGCCTTAGCTTTAAGTTGGAAGAGAGAATCAGCTGATAATGGTGAATTTAAGAGAAAAGAGCCTTTTCAGAATTTAGAAAATACAATCAAAATGAGATTCCAAGATTATGAAAATCTTGACAAGAAATTCTAGTTTATAAGGAAACTAGACAGAGTTATATGGGAAAAAAATGATCCTGAACTATAACAGTTCAGGCGAGAGAAATACATCGACTCACCTAGAACAGGACGACTTTCTCAGCAGGAGGGTGTACCCCAGAAGTGGCTGAGGTTTAATTGAAAAACCTATCTTTATGTTTACAGACAAAATTAATTGGAATTGGTGCTATTGAGATGGCACCAAAGACTCTTAGAATCCTTATTTTTAACAAAGTATGTGAAAAATTCTACTAGTTCTTGCAGAATGTAAACTGGAAATATCCTAAAATATATAATAATTATTTATTCATTGCCAGGAATGCCTTAAAATATGAAAAATATATGAAAATAATAATAAAGAAGATTTAATTATCAAAGAGCGTGTAATAATCAGTCTTGGAGTCTTCGTGTGGCATAGATTACCAAACCGAATCATTAAAAATAAATTATAACCTTGACCGTCAGTGAACAAAAGGAGCGGAACACTGATTGGTCAAACGGTCGGAGGTGTGTCTGGCAGAGCCAATCGGAGGAAGGCTTTCATAATTAATTCAGTCAGCTGCGCAAGATGGAGACGATTGCAAGACATGCTCACGACAGAAGGATATTTCATTCATTTTAACCCAAATAACGGACATTTTCAAGGTATAACACATTCCAAACCAACTGCTCCTACTACAGTGCTCCATGTTCTGTTAAAAAAAAAATTAAAAAATATTTTTAATTTTTTTTTTCAGGAATCAAGATGAAGATTGCAGTAGAAGACAATTTTAGCGGAACTGGAATAATATTCAGAAAATAAACAAAAAAACCCAGAAAAACTGACTGCAAGAACAAAGAAATAAATTAATAAAGAGAAAAATTCAGCTGATGTACAATAATGTCAAGGAAAAAGAAATCGGTGTACAATTAATAAATTGATAAGCATCACATCATGGAGAAACAGGCTTATTCGTCGTAGTCAAGCTCGAGCTCCTGATCAAATGGAAGGAGATGATCTTCCTGTCTGCAATGGAGATGATAGAGTGGTGACTGTGCTGCAGCTTCAGCCAGACGCCTCCTCTCTCTAGCAGCTTCCTCTCGGGCAGGGTTCCATCTTCTCTGCACAGGAACAGCATTGGACTCTGTGGTCGTCTCTGTTTGGACGGCTTTTGTTAGGTTACCAGAAGGAACAGGCTTGCAGTTAACTGCTTTTTGAGGCCAGCCAACGGGTTGTCGAGGAATTTGACCTTGAGTCTGCAAGACAGATGACAAATGCTGAGTAGATCCCTCCGGTTGTGGTTCTACAGGACGTCTTGGTAACCTTGGCATGGTGACCGAGCCTGGATGAATAAATAAATTATTCTGCTTGTTCCAAGGAGAAATGTACATCCGGTGTTTCCGCCTTAGGTGCTGTTGCGCATCTCCTTTTCTACCAAAGAATTGATGACAAGCTTCACATCGGAAGAGTGTGACAAATGGTTCATGAAACTTTTTCCAGTGATTGACTAGGTGTTTATGGCGAATAAAGTGGGTTGTAGAGCAGCCCAAGACGGGGCATCCCATACCACCTTCTGGAAATTCCACAGATGACATAGTGAACCTGCAACGATATCATTTCCCCCGAACTAAAAAAAAATGAATTTACAATCCGAAATCCATGTTCAGACCCCATGAAAAATAAGACCACTGAAGTTACACTCGAGCTTACATAATCTACACACAAAATATAATCAAGGTACATTTTAATGTTCAGACCATTGAAGCTCTCTATTTATTTAATCAACAGTTTTAACATTTTATTTTTACACCAGCATTTTTAAATCTCACACCAGAATTTATTTAAATTTTACATCAACAATTTTTACACAAAATTTTATATTTACACAGCACTTTCACTTTTAAATGATTTTACATAGAATTCGGTATGAAATCCAATTGTACCAGCTTCTTGACGTTTAAATTCAAATTTTACATTCTACACCAAGATTTTAGTGACAAAATTTAATCAGATTCTATATACACCAAAATTTTTATATTTACACTGAAATTCTAGTGTCTGAATCAATTTTTATTTTGAAAAAAAAAAAAATACTTTGGATTTTTACACCAAATTTTTACACCAAAATTTTGTATTGACACCACAATATTTTTGTAATAAAATAACATAGTTCAATTCAATACATGGTGTATCCAAGTGTAAAATATCATATGGAATAAATCTCAAGGCAAACTTCAGTGTTCTGTATTATATATATAACTAATATTATAAGACTAATGCATGTATTACTAAGCATATTTTAAATTTTACAAATTGAAATAACATTGTTATTTAAAACAACAATATTATTTTTCAAAGCAAATTCTAGTCTAGGGTAAAAGCAACTACATAGCTAATTTTTATTTGATTTTTACATAATACTGTATGGTTAACAATATTATCTTATTAGTTTTTTTTTTTTTTTTTTTTATTCTATATTTTCTTAACCATTCACAGAGAAAAAGAATCAAGGTGAATATATAAGTCTAGGTTTGACCGGCCTTTCTCTTCTTGAGCGTATTTGTATTGGACTCTCATTTCTAAGTCCAGGCACAGGTCTAATATCTGGTTCAGTATTGATAACAACAGGATCTGTTGTCATTTCAGCCTCATTTCTATTCGGTTCACTCAACCAACTTTTTGGGTGCTTTTTCCCTATGAATGGCTTAAGATCATCCACATGAACAGAAAAGGGTTGTACCTCTCTTGATTTTTGTATGAGATACGTTAAATGTGATAAGCGTTTTAGGACCAAATATGGTCCCACCCATCCCATACCTAATTTTAAATTTGCCATGGGAGGGTAGAACCTCCATACCCAGTCATTTTGAGCATACTCTCTAGGTTTTAAATTTCGGTCATAATCACGTTTTTGTCTACTTGCTGCCAACCCAAGCTGTTCATGAGTGAATTCAAAAGCATTCATCATTGCTGATTGGACCCATTGAACATAATGAATGGGGCACTCAGTTTGGTTTGTGCCTGGCGGTGGTCCCACCATTACATCAATGGGACAATCAATTTCACGGTTGAACATAAGTAAGTTTGGACTAACACCAGTACTTTTATGCTGAGTGGCCCTGTACGCAGAAAGTACATACGGCAAATGGTCATCCCAATCTTTCTGATTTCTGTCAACAAAAAGAGACAGCATTGCTATCAGCGTACGATTAAAACGCTCAACAAGGCCGTCACTTTTTGGATTATAGGGACTTGTTCTACTCTTTTCAATGTCTAGAATCTTACACAACTCTTTAAACAGTTGAGACGAGAATTCTCTCCCTTGATCACTATGTATTTGAATGGGAAAACCAAAGCGTAAGAACACTTCCTGAACTAATTTGTCAGCCACAGTTGCTGCAGTGTGATTCGGTACAGCAAAGGCTTCAACCCACTTTGTATAATAACAGCATACTACTATAATATACTGGTTTCCAGCATAACTGGGAACTAAAGGACCCAGAATATCTATACCAATGACAGACATTGGTCTAAATACTCTGAATTGTTCAATCGCAGCTCTTCCTCTACCAGGACCGGGTTTCCCGCGAGCACAGATCTGACATTCTCTACACCACATGGCAATATCTTTTCAAATGCCAGGCCAATAAAACCTTCTTTTAATGGCTGTTAACGTTCTGTCTCTACCTAAATGGGCAGCGTACCTCTGCTCATGCAATTGAGAGAATATCAGATTTCTCATTTCTTTTGGAGCTACGAGTTGTAACAAAGTTATGCCTGAATTATCTTCAATCTTTCTATATAGCAAGCCTCTATGCAAATACAGTAGTTCCCATTGGTTCCAATAGGTCATTATATCTCTATGAACTTGATTGATTTCTGATTTTCGAGGTTTCTCTTGATAAAGGTCTTTTAGTCTAAGAATTTCATGAATGCTTATATCCTGACTTTGCAACTGTTGTAAATCTTCAGTTGTCCAGAAACATAGCCAATTGGATACAAGTTCACTTTCATCAACAGATCTTTCTGCCGCATTTGCAAAGACTTGATCTACACTATCTTTTTCAGAGATACTAGGTGACTTGGGGTTCTTCTGAGAGGCATTTTTGCATTCCAAACATTCAGGAAATGGGCAAGGTCTCTTTGGCTTCCTACTCAGGGCGTCAGCATTTAAATGTAGCCTACCGGGTCTATATACAACTTGGTAATCATAGGCACCTAAGATACTTAGCCAACGAGCTAAAATACCAGAAGGTTCTCGGAAATTGCAGAGCCATATTAATGGGGCATGGTCTGTACGGAGAATAAACCTTCGCCCTAACAGATATTGCTTATAATGTTGCAGAAAGTACACAACACTATACAGTTCCCTTTTAGTTGCGCAGTAATTTTGTTGTGCAGAGTTAAGGGTATGACTACCATAAGCAATGACACGTTCCTCATTGTTCTGGTATTGGGACAAAATTCCGCCAACAGCGAAGCCGCTGGCGTCAGTATCTAATAAAAATTGCCCTGCTGATTCAAGAGGAAACCCCAAAATAGGAGGAGTCATTAGACATTCTTTCAGTTTCAGAAATGCAGTTTGCTGATCTAAACCCCAAGTAAAACTTGCCTTCTTTCTAGTTAAACGGGTCAATGGGAGAGCAATCTCTGAAAAAGCTGGTACCATTTTCCGATAGTAGCCTACAAGGCCCAAGAAACTACGAATTTCCGATTTATCTTTTGGCTGAGGCCAACATTTGATAACCTGCAATTTCTCAGGATCGCAAGTTATCCCTTCTTGCGACACCAAGTGGCCTAGGAATACAACTTTCTTTTGAAATAGTTTACATTTGCTTACTTTCAACTGTAAGTTTGCTTGTCTAAGTCGTAAGAAAACTGATTTTAAATTTTCCAGCGCAGTTTCAAAATCTTTTCCCATCACGATGATATCATCTAAGTAAACCAAACATTTTTCATATTGAAGGTTTCTCAAAATGATTTCCATTAATCTAGAAAAACTGCTGGGAGCATTTTTCAAACCGAAACACATAACTTTGAAGTTGTATGAACCTAGACCTGGTATCGCAAAACTTGTTTTCTGACGATCAGCTTTATTGAGAGAGATTTGCCAGTAACCGGAAGCCATGTCTAATGTACTGAAGTATTCAGAATTCGACAATCTTTCTAAAGTCTCATCAATTCTGGGTAGCGGATATGTATCTAATTTTGTGATTGAGTTTAAAGCCCGTAGGTCTACACAAAACCTCCATTCCCCAGTTTGTTTTTTAGATACCAAACATATGGGTGAGTTCCAAGGGCTGGCACTCGGTTCTATAACATTTTGTTCCAACATTTTTGAAATTTCCTTCTCAATTATAGGTCTTTTAAACAAAGGAATTCGGTGACAAGGTAACTTGAAAGGCTTGTGATCACCCGTATCTATGTAATGTTCAGCTAAGCATGTTTGACCTAACTTTCCCCCGGGTGACATGAAAACATCTTGGAACTGCCCTAATAGTTGACTTACTTTCTGTTTTTCAGCAAAACTCAAATCAGAACTTAAATTTTGTACCAAAGGTTCTAAAAATTCTGGACATTCTTTTTGGTCAGATTTCCCTTTATTTTCAGAATCTGTTTGACAGTCCTTATTATTGGAACAAATAGAAACTTGGTCAACGGCATGTGCTATTCCCAGAGTAGTACTTTCTTTCAGTTTTACATTTTTTTTACTGACATTTAAAACTGAGATTGTCATCTGATCGTCAGAAGAATCAATTAACGTCCTTGCTATAAGTAAACCTTGATCAACGTATCTATTGGTTGGTTCTACTAGATTAAACTGTGATGTACTGTTCTCTGGCATATATGCCTTGACAAATGCTTCAGACTGAGCTGGAATCGTGACATTTTCACAAAGTTGTAGTTTATTACAGACCTGAGCTCCCCGTTTGTGTAGTTTTATTTTACCCAGTTTTGTTTTGAGTAATCTTTTCCTGATTTTTACATCAGCCCCATTTTCATCTAAGAAGTTTACACCTAAAATCCCTAGGGATTCTTCAATGTCTGCAATTATAAAGTCCTGCTTGAATGTCAAATGATCCAGCTGAATCTCTAGACAACACTTGCCCTTTACGTCAAGTAACCCACCATTCGCCGTACGGACTTTTCTTTCCGCAGGCTGAATGTGGATATCTGAATTCAAATGTTCAAGAACTTTCGTTGCTACTACGCTTACGCTTGAGCCAGTATCAATCAGAAACTTTCCTCTATATGACTCAATTTTACCATTGACATAATAGCACGATCCATTGATGGCATAAGATAAACCTTCTAGGTCCTGATTTTCAGTGATATCTAGTGTATCTGCTTCTGAAGTACCATCAGGCACTTTCTCAGTAGCAGACAAACTAGTATTGTTAGAAGTCAAAGAATTATGCCTTGATAAATTCTGTTTCATTGTAGAGGAGTTAGTATGTTCAGTTTCTAAACTCACATCTTTAGAGTTATCTCTCTTTTCAGAGATGTCTTTTGACTGGTTGGTTTCAGATGCCAACAAGTTATAATGTGATTTTCCCAATGCTCGACTGCTAGAAATTTGCCAAGTTGCTTTTCCTTCCATTGGAAGTGACTCCATTTGCAAAGAAATAGACACTGTTTTATTTACAGAGGACTTTTGTCCAAAACTATCATTTCCTGGTGACAATTCACCAGACTGAAGATTATGTAATAAATCCTTTTCTGAAGCATGGCTTTCTAGCAGAGGATCATTTGGGTCAATCCCTACAGTGCAGGTATGATTAAGTGATCTCTGAATGAGGAGGTTAGAATTTTGTGAGATTTGTTTATCTTGTGTCTGCTTCACTAAGCTTATCATTAGTAAATGAGGATGAAATAGACTTTCCATTACCCCCATACTTTTGTGTCAGGTCTTCAGGGTCACTAGTAAACCCTTGAGATTTAGAATCAAGTTTACTTTCAGTTGGTTCACTAAACGAACCAGGCCCCTGCTCATTTTTAAAATATTTTCCCTGAGGACTTATCCCCAAACTATTTCCGTGCTGATTGTTTAGTTGGCTGAGAATCGAACTATTATCAGATTGCTTTTCTTGAAGACAAGCCTCTGGACTAATTTCTTTCTGTTTGCCTCGCAGACTTGGTGCAGGGCTATTTCCAAACTGATTTTCCAGAGGACAAGTCCCTAGACAAGTTTCTTTCTGTTTGCTTCCCAGGGTAGGTACAAGTCTATTTTCAAAGTGATTTTCCATAGGACAAGTCCCTGGACAAAATTCTTTCTGTTTACTTCCCAAGCTAGGTACCGGTCTATTTTCAAAGTGATTTTCCAGAGGACAAGTCCCTGGACAAAATTCTTTCAGTTTACTTCCCAAGCTAGGTACCGGTCTATTTTCAAAGTGATTTTCCAGAGGACAAGTCCCTGGACAAAATTCTTTCTGTTTACTTCCCAAGCTAGGTACCGGTCTATTTTCAAAGTGATTTTCCAGAGGACAAGTCCCTGGACAAAATTCTTTCTGTTTACTTCCCAAGCTAGGTACCGGTCTATTTTCAAAGTGATTTTCCAGAGGACAAGTCCCTGGACAAAATTCTTTCTGACTTAACAGACTGGGTGCCGGGCTATTTTGGGAAAGCAAAGTTGAACTGGAAAGTTTATTTTCTGATGAGGTTATACCCAGATGACACGAGTTGTGTGAATGGCTATTGTCCGTGAAGGAAGCTCTCGATTTATTATGATTAAATGATGGAGAATTACCATGCCTATAATTCAATGAATGATTGTTTAAATTTGGACTAACTATTGTGGTCTCATAGCATGAGGGTAAATTCCTTTGGCTATGTTGTACCGAAGAGGCGGTGTTGGAAACTAAGTTCCCAAACTCTCGATCCCCTAAAGGACTATCATGCACCGATGAAGCAGTAGTGGAAAGCTTATTCTGTAGAGAAGAATCTCTAAGATGTTCGTGGGGAGCCACCGAAGTAACACACCGAAGTTCATTTTTAAAGAATTTGTCCCCCAAGCTACAAATTCCCTTGGACATAATATCCGTGTGTTGATTCCGTGAAGCGGTTTGAAAGGAACTATCGCTATCTGAAATATTTTGTTTCACACCAAATTTGGTAGAAATCGCTTGATTTTCCAAAGACATTTGTCTAGGACAATTGCTCCCCACTAAAGCTTCATTTATGCACTTATTTTCCGAATACGATTTTATCGGACAAATAACTTCCATCACTGCCTCTTTATCATCGCTTTTTCTTGATGGTCTTTGCATCAGACAACCATCTCTCGTTGAGAGTATGGTTTTATTTTCTAAAAGCATTTGCCTAGGAGAAGTTTCTAGCAAAGTTGTTTCCCCTGGAATGTTATTTTCTTGGTATAATTTCTCAGTATAGTTAATTTCAGGTGATCTCTCTCTTCTACAAGTGTTAGTGTTTATGAGTGGGTAACCTACGTGACTCATGCTTGTACTTGTTTGTTTTAATTGAATATTTTCAACAGGTGACTGTTTTAAGCAGGTTTCATCTGGAGTTACTCCCCTTTCTAACACTTTAAACCCCTTTTTCTGTTCGGAACCATGTTCATTTTGATTAAATGGTTGAAACGGCTTATTGTGTGTACACTGTTGTTCAGCCATTAGTGTGGTAGGTATTATCTCCCTTAACGGCTCGTTATCTGAAGGTGGTTGCCTTAAACAGGAATTTGTTAATAATAATGAGGGCTTATTTTCCTGTGGCCTTCGTTCATTGCTGTTCAATTCTGAATTACTACTGCTATTCTGATTGAGAGGTTGTTCAACGCAGGTAGCTTGAGAAAAAAGGTTTGAATCACAAATTTGATATCTGATATTATTCGAAGACGACTCGTTCTGATTAATTTCTGAAGACTTTACTGTGGAACCACTCACTGTTCTTAACAAGTGACCTTCACTTGAACTTTGCCCTGTTGAAGAACTTATCAAAGAACGTGGATTTTGAAAGGGGGTCTCTTTTTCATTTTGATAGAGAGTATGTGGCCAATGATCTGTATGGACTGACTCACAGGCCATTACGAATTCTGAGTCAGTCCGTTCCCGTTTAACGAGTCCTTATCCTGATTTTGCAGACGTTTCTGTTCATCAGCACGCTTTTTCCTGCAGAAATTTTCAGTATGATTGAACTTCTTACAATATGTGCATACTATTTTCTTTGGGCTGCTACGTTTTGGGATAGTTTCTTCGTTGAAAGACACACGTTTACCATAACCGCGCCCCGTATTTTCTGAACAGGGGGAAGGGGATCTTGCCCTTTGGGTCGAGTTCCCATGGTAGCTATTTGAGTTATCTGCCCCTGAGTTGCTTTCACGCTTATCTAGTACTTTTTCCAAACTCTTATCCAAGACCTTTTGAAAAATTTGTGCCATTGATTTCTCGTAGTCTACAGACGAATTTGATTCTAACGGCTTAAGGGAGGTAACTGCGGTTATCTTGTCCGTTTCGTCCGAGTCAAGCAAGGACGGTTTCATGACCTTGTTGGAATTAACATTACAGATTGCTGTATATTCTAACGCCAAGTTAACTGCTTGATCTAAATTTTTCGGATGTTGGAGTTGTACATGCTTTTGGAGATCGAGTGAGCCCAAGCCCATCACGTACTGATCTACGAGATGTACCTCAAGGGTTTCTACCGGCAGGTCGGGGTATGCTTTTCGGCCTAAGCATCTAAGAGCTGATCCGAATTCAACCGGATTTTCATTTGTTTGTCTCCTACGGTTACGAAACTCGCACCGATAAGCGAGCTGTCTCTCTTTTGGGTTAAACCTATGTAGTAGGGCCTCTTTAAGAGTCGCAAAGTCAGATAACTGTATTAAAGTAAGAGTACTTAATAATTTCTGAGCTTCCCCTTTTAATTTTATGGTTAACATTCTAGCCTTTTGCTCTGGACCCCATCTGTTCCATAAAGCAATTTGTTCAAAGTGTATGAGATATTCCGAGATCTCAGGCCCCTTTTCAGACCCGTCAAAGGAATCGGGCTCTAATATTTTTGTTTTTCCCTGTTCTGAAATACTCAAAGTATTTAGCGTTGCAGTTTGACCCAAAGGATTAGTAGAAACAGTGTGAACTGGCATGGAGTTTGGGGTCGGGACAGCTTGAATAACGGATGTTTGAATTTGAGGTTGCGCAGTGGCTACCGTAGAGCTAACCTGCGGTACTGTTTGCATTTGAGGTTGCACAGTGGACATTGTAGAATTAACCTGCGGGGTAACATTAGGAAGACTCAAACCTGATACCCCCAAAATCCGACTCAACTGACTTAACAGTTGTTCCGCTGACGCAGAATTTAACGGGGTTTGTTCATTTGAGTTGAAATTTTGTTGGGAAACTCCGTAATTTGAAGATGCTTGATTTGTTTGATTAGCATTCGAGCCGAAGGACTCGACATTCAAAGACGCGAACCCCTGAGTCAGTTCCCCGGGTACCTGAGATAAGCTTTGTGGGATTGTAACCGAAGTCTGATTATCCGAGCGAGGCGTAGGAACCGACTGATTTTGACAAAAATATCCAACTTGGTCCCTGGGCACCTGAACTGGTAGGGTTCGTGGGTCAATGTTCATATTCCGACTTTCTGACCCAGAACTGGGTATGGGCTTATTTTGATAGTACCCTGATTGATTCCCGGTTACCTGAACTGGGTTCCATAAATCGGTATTTAAGTGCTGAATGTCCGAACTAGAGGAAGGTACGGGCGGGGTTTGATGGAAATATCCCAACTGACCCCCGGGTACTTGCACTGTATTCCCTTGGGTAGTGTTCAAATGCTGTACATCCGAACGAGGGGTAGGTCCGGGCTGATATGGGTAATGATTTCCCACCTGACCCCCAGGTAGCGGCGCATTTGAGTATTGGTATACGGATTCATTGGGCAAAATGTGCGGACTGGTGGCATTTGTGGTCCTATTTGAAACTTCAGTATTAATTGACCAGTAAGTGGTATTCTGATTATCTGATGGTGCAGTTTGGTAGGAAAGATTTGGGTCAAAGGTTACGGACAAGCCCCTTGGCCTCGTTGGAATTGAAGAGGGTTCAGTGGGTACGTTGCTACGCGTATTTCTTGCCTCTAAAATTCTTGCATTTGTCATCTGAGGGCTCAACCCATAAAAATTTCTATTAGAAATATTTTCTGCAGGGGTCTAAGGAATATACATTATTCCTGCACCAGTTGGCGTATAAATTGTTTGCTGTGAAAATGCCTGATTTGAACTAGCCGACGGTGTTTGGGGAACAAGAATCCCTGCAGTACTTTCAGGAATGTGCGCTGGAGTTATCTTTCTTTCTGTACTATCTATACTTCCCATCATTAATTGGGGCGGTGTAACATTTGGCCAAGTATAGGAAGGATTTACCCCCTGTACGGTATCTATGACTCTATTTCCTGCGAGTGAAGTCGCAGTAAATTGTGTGTGGGAAATCATTTGAGGTGTATTATTTATCCTACTATCCCTAGATACTTCAGCTGTAGTGTATTGCGATCTTTCTCTCATGTAAGGAGTGGACGTAAAATATCCACGGTCAGATTGAGAACAAGGTCTTATACAAGACTGCATGCTGTAGTCTTCCCCAAAACTTAATTTTGTACTTATATCGTGAGTGTCACAGGAGACTGATTTCGTCCTGATATACTGTGTACCCATGTCTTGGGTATGTACATGTTGTGATTGTGAATTTACATGAGATGGTGGCATGTGTACTTCTACTTCTGTAATCTTTACATGTTTTGGGGACAGGGGTGGACTCATGGGTCCCAAATCTTGATAAACTGAATCTGTATCAGATAAACTTGATGTATCATCAAACGACATTTTCTTTGCATTTAACTAAGGCTAAGTATCCTATATAAACCTACAAAACTTTAATACTGTTTCAGAATCAAAACTAATTCACAAACACATTTTTTTTTTTTAAACACACACTTGTATTGACCCTAGAGGACAGAAATCCTGGCTGGAGGCACCATTGTAGCAGACGCGGCTTTGGTGATAACTGAAATATGTTGTGGCGTTCGTAACTTTAAATTTCTGAGAAAGTTCGGTACCTAGTACCGGGTTTTAAACACAGACGAACGAATATACGGACACTCCCAGTGGTCAGGCTGCGGCGTCTGAGGGTATGGCAGACCCTCCGTGATCAGTACAGGGGTTCTAGGTTCGATCTCTGGATTTCTGTCTTAAAGTCTAAACAAGTAAGATAAACAAAATCAAGTTTTCAATAATTCTGTATTCTATCATTTACAAATAATTTCATTTTAGGAAACGATGTGATGCTAGAGAAAGAATGTACTTCGCGTTAAATTTCAGAGTTGTGAAAAAAAATACATATAGAATACCTTAGCCTTAGCTTTAAGTTGGAAGAGAGAATCAGCTGATAATGGTGAATTTAAGAGAAAAGAGCCTTTTCAGAATTTAGAAAATACAATCAAAATGAGATTCCAAGATTATGAAAATCTTGACAAGAAATTCTAGTTTATAAGGAAACTAGACAGAGTTATATGGGAAAAAAATGATCCTGAACTATAACAGTTCAGGCGAGAGAAATACATCGACTCACCTAGAACAGGACGACTTTCTCAGCAGGAGGGTGTACCCCAGAAGTGGCTGAGGTTTAATTGAAAAACCTATCTTTATGTTTACAGACAAAATTAATTGGAATTGGTGCTATTGAGATGGCACCAAAGACTCTTAGAATCCTTATTTTTAACAAAGTATGTGAAAAATTCTACTAGTTCTTGCAGAATGTAAACTGGAAATATCCTAAAATATATAATAATTATTTATTCATTGCCAGGAATGCCTTAAAATATGAAAAATATATGAAAATAATAATAAAGAAGATTTAATTATCAAAGAGCGTGTAATAATCAGTCTTGGAGTCTTCGTGTGGCATAGATTACCAAACCGAATCATTAAAAATAAATTATAACCTTGACCGTCAGTGAACAAAAGGAGCGGAACACTGATTGGTCAAACGGTCGGAGGTGTGTCTGGCAGAGCCAATCGGAGGAAGGCTTTCATAATTAATTCAGTCAGCTGCGCAAGATGGAGTCGATTGCAAGACATGCTCACGACAGAAGGATATTTCATTCATTTTAACCCAAATAACGGACATTTTCAAGGTATAACACATTCCAAACCAACTGCTCCTACTACAATTATGTACAAAGTAGTTAGGTATTTGTCAACGTATATAAGAAGTTTAAGACCCGAGTATCTCCATGTAATACATAAATTTATTTAAAAGACGATAACAGATATTTCTAGACTAATATACACAGTGGCAGGAAAGTAAACAATGATTATTTGAGCGTATGTGTATTCCGATTGGAAGAGTACTTCGGTCGACCACCTAGCTGATGAAATATCTGTATTTTCCTAGTGAACATCGTTACGAGATTTGAACAACGTTATCTCAATATTCAATCGACCTTGATACAGCTAACTTATTAATGATCAAAAATAATAATTCAGTCCATGAAAGATGAATTTAATTGTTGAATTTGAGCTCACATAACAAAATTTAAGCCGTGACCTAGATATTCGAGACCGTATCGGGACGTTTCGCGCCAGGGACGTTTCGTCCCAGGACGTTTCGTTCCAAACAGGCCAAAAACCCGGGACGATTCGTCTCAGGACGTTTCGACCCATATTCATTTAGATTTCATCGAGAGATCACCGTATCAAAACGAAAGAAAGAATCTGAATACAAAATCCGATACATAAGATTCTCACTGGCTTTAACTTTAATGTTTAGTTTGTGAATTTATTGAAATTCAAACAGATTTCTCAGCCTAAAAAAACGAAACGCAAGGATTTGTCAGTGTAAGCGGAAGTAAATGTCACCAATACTGCGGTTTCAGCTAAGTCCGAGGAGGATAATCCAGACAGTTACATTAGTTTTTCTTTTGTTTAATATATTATTAGAAAAGTATATCTAATATTGTATTCGTATTTACAGGCATAGTTACTATATTGTACCGTTTGAAACAAGAGTAAAAGCTCTTTCAGTATGAAACTATTAAGTTACAATCCATCCACACTTGGTTCAAAACTTCATTATTAACAGGATGGGGTACAAGGTAAATATTATATAAAGGTCTCATCTGGCCTAACTAGCTACACTTTTGACTCATCCTGATGTTGAAAGAGTTGTTTTGGGGTATATTGGTGAGTTCAGAGACAGACTCACATAACACCGGCATAACACCTATGAACACCGGTCTGATTCCTACCTGCTTAGAGATGCATCCTGTATTACCCAGAAACTTATCGATGAATACCGGTCTGCTCAGACACACTCACCGCACTACCTAGAAACATGTCAATGAACACCGGTCTGATTCCTTATCTTAACTGCTTTGACACACTCACTGCATTAACTAGAACTAATTGGATGAACACTTGTCTGAAACCTATCTTCTCAGACACACTGACCCCACTACTTAGAAACAATCTGATGAACACCGGTCTAATAACTTCACCATCCTACCTTAAAACATGTTGATGAACATCGGTCTGTTTCCTACCTGCTTAGACAAATTCACCACATTACCTAGGAACATGTCGTTGAACACCAGTCATCGACATGTTTTTAGGTAGTGCAGTGAATTGTCTAAAGAGGGTAAAATCAGACTGGTGTTCATTGACATGTTTCTAGGTAATGCGGTGATTATGTATAAGCAGGTAGGAATCAGACCGATGTTCATTGACATGTTTCTAGGTAGTGGGCTGATTGTGTCCGAGCATGTCAGGATCAGATAAGTGTTCTTCAGAATGTTTCTAGGTAGTGCGGTGAGTGTATCTGAGCAAGTACATATCAGACAAATATTAACTGACAGATTCATACCTGCTTTGACAACTCAGCGCACTACCTAGTAACATGTTGATGAACACCAGTCATCGACATGTTTCTAAGTAGTGCAGTGAATTGTCTAAAGAGGTAAAATAAAACTGGTGTTCGACATGTTTCTTGGTAGTGAAGTGATCATGTCTAAGCAAGTAGGAATCAAACCATTTCTTCTTCGACATGTTTTAAGATAGCGGAGTGATTGTGTTGGAGCAGGTCGGTATCGGACAAGTGTTCTTCAAAATGTTTCAAGGAAGTGCGGTGGGTGTATCTGAGCAAGTACGTATCAGACATATATTAATTGACTGATTCCTACCTGCTTTTACAAACTCAGTGTACTACCTAGAAACATGTTGATGAACACCAGTCATTGACATGTTTTTAAGTAGTGCAGTGAATTGTCTAAAGAGGTAAAATTCAGACCGGTGTACATCAAAATTTTTCTTGGTAGTGAAGTGATCATGTCTAACCAAGTAGGAATCAGACCGGTGTTCATCAATATGTTTCTAGGTAGTGGGGTGATTGTGTTTGAGCAGGCTGCTATCAGACAAGTGTTCTTCGAAATGTTTGTAGGCATTGCGGCAAGCAGTGCGGTTAGTGTATCTGAGCAACTATGTATCAGACATATATTAATTATTAATTGACATGTTTAGAGGGAGTGCGGTATAGTTATTTGACTGGTTTTCATCGATGTGTTTCCAGGTGGTGAGATGAATGTGTCTGAGTGGGTAGGTATTAGACAAATGTTCAACCAAATGGTTCTAGGTAGTGCAGTGAATGTATTTAAGCTGGTAAAAATCAGACTGATGTTCATTGACATGTTTCTAGATACCATAAAATCGAAAAAGTGATATCACAAAATATGTACGATTGAGTGATATCACAAAATCCAATTAGTGATACCACAAAATAGAAAAAGTGATATCACAAAATTGATTTTGTGATGACACGAGATCACAGCTACTTTGTGATATCACTAATTCGATTTTGTATATCACAACATCTATTTAGTGATGTCACATTCGATTTTGTGATATCACTTAATCTATTTTATGATATCACTATATCTATCGAGTTTGTGGTCAGTAATTCGTTCCTGACTAGTGATATCAAGAAATCGATATTACAAAAACGATTTTGTGATTTCACTAAATCGATTTAGTAAACATAATATAACACATGGTTCATGACACTCAGGTGAGTCAGTGATAGCACATAATAGTCAGTGAAATCAGAAAATAATGTGATACCACATGTGATATCACATACTTGAAATAGTGGTATCACAAAGTCGACATTGTGATATCACAAATTCGATTTTTGTACGAATTAGTGATATCACAAACTCAGATTACTGATTATCGCCAAATCAAATAAGTGATATCAAACAAAAATCGAATTTGTGATATCGAAAAATCATATCCACTTTACTTTTTGATATATATCCATATCTGTATAGTGATATCTATGGCAAGCCATTTTACTAATCATAATGCATAGTAGATATCTTAAATAGTATATTAGATATCTAATATTCCAGTAAAGATATCTAATATAACATATAAGATATATAACATATAAGAAATCTTATATCCTCTATAAGATATCTGATACAGGATATATCTTATATAGAAAATAAGATATCTTATATAGGATATGAGTTATCATCTTATTTAATTTTTCATATAAGATATCTTATATAATATATCAGATATCTTATATATTAGATATCTTATATAGCATGTAAGATATCTTATATAATAAATCAGATATCTGATATATCAGATATGTTATATATTTAAATAAGATATCTCACATCCTATATAAGATAGCATATCTGATATCGATATCTGATTTTCAAAACAGGATATCTTATATGTGATACAAGACATCTTAAATGCTATATCAGATAACATATATTGTGTTCCGTCTTATGGAAAAGTCAAATAAGACATCTTATATACCTATACTAGATATCTTATATAGTATATAAGATTCTTATATGATATCTTATATACCTATACTAGATATAGAAGGTCCCTTTGCACGCGACAATGATCAGCATATTCACATAGTTCATTGTTTTTTCTAGTGAAATTATTTAATTCAGATTTTTATATACTAAGGCCCGATTTCACGTTAAACATAGTACATGGATTAGCATTCGGAACACCAAAATTTTACATTGCGCCTTACGGTAAAATAGACCACGGACTGGTTAATACGAGTTATAACTGTGACGTGAAATCGTGCCTAAAACCAATTGTTATTTGCATTTCAACTAACATAAATCTCATTCATCTTAATTTATCACTCAGTTTGTACTACGAATTTTGGAATTCAGAATTCGAAATTCGGAATTGTGAAATAAGAGAGGTAATTGGGCTATCGTAGGACATCGATACTTTTCGATTTTTATTGCCTTCCTTGCATTTTTGGCTTGCGGCAAGCCTTATAGATTGAAAAGCTCGTTCCGGTTTGAGACTGGATTAGTTCATGTTTTCCGTCACTTACACGAGCGTTTCATCGCAATAATCAGAGAACTCGTCCGATTTTGTCTATTTATATCCATATCAGGTTTACCGCATCTGCTAAAAATAATGATGGAATTTTATTCTATTTTTGGGTCGCATTGTCGCCAACAGTCGGCACTTTCCGTATCCACGACTCTCAGCATACAAGTATACGCTTTTCCCAAAAAGCTTGCTATCTTTATTTTGCAGCTTCGTTGGGCGAAAAAAGGGCCTTAGAGTATTGTGAAATGTATTTACTTAGAGCAGTCACTACACTCGAGCTAAAGCATCTGTGCAGACTGACCAGGGTCTTTCTTTTTCGGCAGATCCAAAGATATATCATGCTAACTGAGGATAGATTTTTCAGTTTGTGCTGAAGCGTGGGCCGATTTATATATCTGTAAACCTGTCAAAGCAGAAAAAATCAAAGTCAAAATTTATTGTTTAAATTCAGCAAGCAGGCGCTACTGATTTTTTTCCTCATCACTCAACACATCTTACCAAATAAAGTATACGATCTATCTCTGTGTGTGTGGCTAACGTGCACAACTGACCGTGTTTATACATGTACAATTGTTAAGCCGGTGTATAAATGACGCATATTCATTGTAAAGGTCATGTCGTTCGCAAGCAGCGGTGCAATGTGCACAATTCAACATCTAAATAAAATACAGTACCTTTCGACCATCCATGAATAGTCTGTCCTAGAAACTTCTTATAGGGATACGGATAACGAGAAGAGTGGAAAATTTCAGAACCGTTGGGATTTAATCTCTTTGATGCTAGTTCTGAAGGATTCGTGACAGCTTTGAGACAATGGATGAGCCGCTGGTCTATCTCTCTCTGCCAGAACAGAACCAGCACTCGAAACAATGGAAACATACCAGAATATCCCGCCATGTCTCAAAGAAGGGAATGACTATGCCTTCAGCTAGCAAGGTAATTGTTTCAGTCATTCTGGATTCATATAGCGGTTATATGTTAACCACCTGTTTAGGGACAGGGGATGCTAGGTCAATTACTGAAGCAGCTGAGACAGAAAAGCCAGATTCATCGCCGAGGAAAGCTATGAAAGCTACGGTGGCTTTGCCTGTGCTGCATTTCTGTTGATCACTTCAACTTTTTTCAAGAACTGGATGGGAAGCAGTTTGCCAGTGATAATAACGTCATTTTTGTTGTACAGGAATTTCTTGTCATGCAAGAACCTTTGTATGCAACTGGAATCCAATCCGTCCCCAACAATTCTCCTCACCTCGATATAGTCACGCACGGAACTGAAAATTCAGTTTTTGGATGTAGGGTAGTATTAAGTTTGTAAAAATGACCGCAAAAATATTTCTTTGTTTTTGTTACAAAATGTATCAAAAGATTTGTAAGATAGTGTAGAAAACTAGGATAACACAACTTTTTTTTTTTACTTTAGATCCGTGCTTTAAGAAAAACGTAGAAAACTGAGTAACTGTTTGTTCATTTTCTTTATTTTCCCTATATACTATTAGGAAATGATGGCCATATTACTCAGAGCAAAAAGGACCGCATTAAATGTAAATTTAAAAAAAAAATGAAAAAAAAAATCTATGTGCAGCTAAAAAATTGCACTATATTGACCTAACACAAAAGTTTTCATTTTTGTCGCACCTGCTTTAGCAAGGTGTGATATAGGAGTTCACTTTTCCGTCCGTTCGTCCGTCAGTCATTCCGTCCGTCAGTCCGTACGTCCGTCCGTCCGTCCACAATTACCTCGACCCTAGTGGTTAAGTCCATTTCTCTCAAACTATGATACCTACAATCATGAAATCTGGTATAAAGTTTCTTCTTAGAATGTTCTCAAGGTATGTTGCACTTTTTTTTACCCTTGACCTACATTTCACGCTCTGCTGACTTTGTAAAATTTAATGTCCAAAATTACCTCGACCCTAGTGGTTAAGTCCATTTCTCTCAAACTATGATACCTACAATCATGAAATCTGGTATAAAGTTTCTTCTTAGAATGTTCTCAAGGTATGTTGCACTTTTTTTTACCCTTGACCTACATTTCACGCTCTGCTGACTTTGTAAAATTTAATGTCCGAAATTACCTCGACCCTAGTGGTTAAGTCCATTTCTCTCAAACTATGATACCTACAACCATGAAATCTGGTATAAAGTTTCTTCTTAGAATGTTCTCAAGGTACGTTGCACTTTTTTCTACCCTTGACCTATAGTTCACTCTCTGCTGACTTCGTAAAATTTAATGTCCAAAATTACCTAGACCCTAGTGTATTAGTCCATTTCTCTCAAACTATGATACCTAGAATCATCAAACCTGGTATAAAGTTTCTTCTTAGAATGTTCTCAAGGTGCATTGCACTTTTTTCTACCCTTGACCTATATTTAATCCTCTGCTGACTTGTAAATTTCACGTCAAAAATTACATATCGTAAATTTCATGTCAAAAAAATTGCATCAACCCTAGCATTTAAGTCTATTTCTCTCAAACCTAGAATTATCAAACCTGGCAAAAAGTTTCTTCATAAAAAGGTCTCAAGGGTTGTTGCACTTCCTTCTGCCCCTTACCTTTATTTCAAGGAATGCTGACTTTGTAAAATTTTGTACATCCAACATGGCATTGACTCTAGCAGTTAAGTCCATTTTTCTGTAAACACAATGGTAGAAGCACCAAACCTCTATGCTTGATGTATATTTCATGTGCTCTGTTGGCTTTGGAAATTTGTAGGTCAACCTGGCATCCACATCTGAATGTACTCTAGCATTAAAGTACATTTGTCACAAACTAACCCACGTACAATCATCAGATATGGCATAAAATGTTTTCTTAAGCTGGTCTCTTGGATTGTTTAACTACTCTATATTTTTAATGATTATTTCATACTCTGTTGACTGAATTTTATGTCCAGAGTTGCATCCTTCTTAGCTTGCAAGGCCAATTCGCTCAAATTCTTATACATGAAATCATCAAACCTAATCTTAACCATGATCTCTACTACTGTGGAAGAGCAAGGCAGGTGCGACATAGCATTCTGCAGAATTCTTGTTTATTCAAGGAAGACAAAAACAGAGAAAAACTGTCAATGTCCTATATGATTTAATGCTATTTAAGCTCACGCGATATCGTCGTTTACAGGTAGATTATACGGGTCTGAGGAAAAACAGTTGCCCATGCACTGCAGCATCGCTGGCCTGAGAGGGTATTTAGTTAAGAAATAAATTATAAAACAACTTCATAATTAGGCTGAATTCATTTCCTTCAGTCCTCAAACGCTAGTTCTTATAATTCCCATTCTGTTAGTATTAACATACTGTAATGTAAACAAAATGTAAAAACTCGGCAAGCCTTTCCTTTTTAAAAAGAAACTTTATTATTAGTCAAGCTATATATTAATAGGAGTCCAAGTTTTTTATGTGATGCGTTTGGTGATTTAATTGCTTACTGATGAATAAAGAATCGATTATACGAGAAAGAAAACTTAAAACCTGTCTGTTAACAGTCTCATGTAGATGACAATTATTAATTGAAACGTGGGACTAGATCTAGATGCGCAAGTATTAAAGGAAATGAGTACTTTGGATTCGGTCCGTAGAAATACCGGAACGAGAATGGAGAATAGATAAGAAGTGTAACCCGCATCCGCGTAAACCGCATTGGATTTTATGAATGGCTGAACATGTATGTAGCAGCAAAATAAACAGTGTTAAGGCATTGAAATAGTTACATATAGAACTTATCATTTCAAACCCACTAAGATTATACGTAAGTTGATCTAGTTGAGACTATAAACACAAAAAGTCGAATTCAAAGTAGGTAAAATGTGTAGTCCGTACCAGCGGTAGAATACACGCGTTGGGAGTTAAAATCCCATAAATGCCCTCTTAGCGATAGAAAGTACGTCTAAAGATGAAGACAAATGACATATGATACGCAATGTCAAATCACACTTACAAAATATGTAAAACCCGAAAATACGGGAACGCGCCAAAATGCACGTGTTTTACCGAAACGAACTATATATGTATATAAATAAATATATAGTTCGTATATAAATGAATATGTATATAAATAAATATGGTTTTCCAACACAGATACTCCATTTTTGGGGTTTTAACATGAAGTGCTTATTTGGCGAAAATTATTATTTGAGCCATATACTATTATTGTGCAGCAGAATAACATACACGATACCCTTTAGAAGCTCCTAAAAGAAAATGCATGTTCGGGAATTCTAGTCAACTGATTGAATTTTTTTTCATAGTTTTACCTGTACAGCACTTGTTTCATATAAACACACATCCCCACTATTATTGCCTCTCTTGCAACACAAAAATGCCCTTACTCTTATAGCTCCTCTTGAGAAACAAGTGCCTGTGCTGTACAGGAAATCTGATTTGAGAAGGGTATCATACCCAACCCTTTGCGATGAAGTTTTATAATATAAATACAGTCATTTGACCTATTCCGACGCACGTTTTAGTCGACCGTGCGCTACATTCTAAATACACTGTCATTTTTTAATTTATTTGTGTCAGTAAATAAATAAAAGCCTCTTGTTTAAGGCACTTTGTTTGGGTTCACAAACTATTTGAGGAAGATAGGGAAATCTGACGACAACCAGACGTTGTCTTTTATCCTATTTCGACGCACCTTCTTTTATTCCGGTGGATCTGTAAAATTTTTACAATACATCGAAAGAACCACCGAGGGGCGCCCCAACAGTAAACTGTCGGATTATTACTAGCTCGATGAAAGATGATTTTATGCAAACAAATGTTTATTTGACATAATTGATTATTTAAAACATCTGATTATGCACACGACTTCACTGAAAAATTATTTCGGTGATTCAGTGCCCGTAAGTACAATGTTTGATATTTTTATCCAGGATTCTATGATAAATGACAATTCAAAATAAAGCCTTATGGAGTTTTACTTACATATTCAAATTGCATGACGAAAATGCAGCACTAATATGGATTTCAGAACTCAGAGACATTCCCCAAATATACTATCCGCCGGAATAGGCTAAATGAGCTAATAAATTAAAATTTCAATAAACCTAAGTAACTGATTTTATTTCATTTTGATATTTATCGGTTTAGATAGCAAATAAAATGAGCAATCGACAGACATACCGGTTTACGACATATTTGTTTACACAAATATTGTCAGACCCTATTTTCACAGTTGGCCTGAAAACAGCTGTCATTTTTCTTGTTAAATATGCATTACCAGCCACTTTTAAACTCAGTTTTCCGTATCTTTGACTGATAAATGAGATCCTTACTATATGTGGGTTTGACAAATAAATATTGAAAGTAATTACCTAAAAATCATTTCGCTTCTAGCTTGTTTCGTTGCAGAGAAAGAAACATGATACACCGGAATAGGTGAATCCACCGGAATAGGTCAAATGAGTGTACCCTTTTCTCTTTACGCAACTTTTAAGAAGTGTTTATTCGATCATTTTCTGCTGTACGTCATTTTGATGAAATTTTCATATGAAACTCAAACTAAAAAATCAAATTCCTGTGTTCTGATCAAATGCGTAAAACCACGGGCGGATCCAGGAATTTTGGACAGGGGGTTCAAATTAGCTTCAAAGGGGGTTCGATTTGTGCAGTTTGACCAATGTTTCCTGAATTTTCCCATGAAAATGAAATAATTTAGGCTGAAGAGGGGGTTCGTTTGAACCCCCCGAACCCCCTATGGATCCGCCACTGAAAACATATTAGGCATATTCCGTGCCACCCAGGTGCACATGGAAATTCCCGGAAATTCTGCATTTTTTGTCTAAAGACAGAGAGGTACTACAAAAGAATAGTAACGTCCATTATCTAATAAGCTAATCGCTACGTGCCTCTAGTGCCCGATTACCCTAAGATTCTAGTCGGTCACTGTATACTGTATTCAGATTGTCTGCGTATGTGTACTTGATCGTGTGCGTATGTTCGTCCCCAATCTTGTTAGACTCGGGTATAGATTTTTGTAAGAGATAGATGAATAGATTGTCTGTTACGGTAGCAACTTGATACTTTAGCACATCGGCAATGTGCAATTACCGATATTACCAGGTTATTTTGACCCATATTTCAATGTCCACTGATTTCGCATTTTTTGCTACTTTTATACTCAGAGTACAGTTAATATATTTGTAACTACATGTATTCAATTCACTGCATTATAGTTTTTAGAATATGGCCAAAATCTGAATTTTTGGCCTTAAAATCCCCATCAGTAGACCAAAATAAATAATAATAATAAAGGACTTTTAAGTATTTGTCTCGACTGTAACAAGTATTAGCTCTCTGAAAACTAACGACTTCATTTCTAAGAACAGCCCAAGCAGTGCAATGTTTTACAATTGCTGATACATAAATGTCGTCCCAGAGATGGACTGTCACAATGTGGCTTGACTTCTCTGACGGCATTTCGTCAGAACTAGCTTGTTTTGAATTAAAGGTGTTAGGTCCATATAGTTCAATCTAGCTGCACTAAGGTCTTTTTGCATATCTTTTAGTCTACATTAAACGCGGTCAATATTGTTCTGATTTAGATGACCATGCATCATTCTTTAATATTAGTATATAGAGAAAATAGAGAAAATGAGCAAAAGGTTACTCAGTTTTATTTATTTATTTATTTTTCTTAAAATGCAAGTCTTAAGTCAAAAATTGTCTTAGCCTAGTATTCTGCACTAGCTTACAAATCTTCTGATCAAAGATATGTTACTGTGGTCATTTTTAACAAAATTAATACATCCAAAAACTAAAGTTTTTTGCGGGGCTATATCGAAGTAAGATAATTTGTTGGGGTCGAAAACAACACGGAAGAAGCCTCATCAGTCTGCAATGAGATTCAAGTTTCATTTCAACAATCATTGCGACATTTACTTCTATAAACCTGCATAAACTGAGAAGTAAAATCAAACGCCCAATATAACATGACATTTCATGTTATAGTTTTTCTTGTTATCATTTATGTTAAATGGTTAAACCAAAAACCAACCCAATCCAAACGCCAGGGACTAGGTACTATGTGATAGTTATACTGAGAATGTATTGAAATGGATAAAACCGATACTAAGAACTTTTTTGAGGTTGGATAATTAAGGTTTCAGCATAATATAAATATATTTATCCTTCTAATTCGTAAACATGTCTAATGAAAAAAACTTACATACAAAATCAGCATATACTTTGCCTAAAGTAGAGTCCGTAAAATCCGGTAGGATTCGGAAATCTTCGGCGGTGCGGTACTCTATTTTACCCCAATGCGGTGAGGTGCGGTGCGGAGCGGTGCGGTACAAGGTTTTAGTAATAGCCCGTCAACGAGACAAAAACATGGGTTACTTGAATAGTCGAAATTGATTTTTAGAGAATTTCGATTATTTTATTTTTTTTATTTGATAGCCATAGTTCATTATATTTTTGTTTTGTGAAATCAAAAAACAATTATGGAATTCCTAAATTCATAGTTCGAATTATGGATATCCAAAATTGATAAAAAAAAAAATGAATATTGGATATCTAACCTACGGCCTAAATCGAATTACGCCACGGCCGAGGATCGAACCGGGCACCTTTCGATCTAAAGTCGAGCACTCTACCACGTCGCTATAAAAAGCCGGCTTGCACCGCAAGGCAGGCCAAGTGTATGATATACTTAACCTGGACAATAATAAGAAAGACCTATAAGTTTTTATTTATTTATTTGTTATGATTCTTCTCTTTTTGATCGAGAAACACTGTTTTAACACGCTTGGAATCCTTTTTGGCATTGGGCCATATTAAATGGCCCAATGCCAAAAAGGATTCCAAGCGTGTTATTTTCTGTCAGTTTTTGTTACTAGCATTTTATGTCAAAACTAATCTAAAGAGCTAAAACCGTCGAAGAAGTAAAGCCGGACAGGGAGGAGATAAATTCGAATAGCTGCTTCTTAAAAAAGAAAAAGAACAGAACTATATAGCTTGTTTTAAATAAACAGAGCTCTAGCTAAGAGGGAGTTTTTTTATGATAACTGAGGGATAAGTTTTGTTATTTCTCACTGAAACCATATGTTGTGCCCCTCATCTGAACCAGTGACCTATATATGTCACCATCTGAACCGTCTCAGTGAGACGTTTCAGCTGAGGAGTTACAACATATGTTTTTTATGGATAACAAAGGAAAACTATCCCTATTTATCACCAATTACTTCCTCTTATCTAGAGCTCTGATATAATCATGTCCGAGTTCACCTCGCACTGAATTTGGGCAGAATTGAACTCTGGACAGGTTACAGTTTCAGTAAAAAAATGTTTGTTATTCTTTTTTCTTTAATTTGTAAATTTATTATATCAAGGAACTGTTTCGTTACCGCTTTCAGTTGATTTGAAGAGAATCAGATTCGACCCCTCCCCCCCCCCTCCCCCCCCCCCTCAAAAAAGGAAAAGAAATCGCTTGAACTTGAAAAAAAATGTTAGATGGAAAACAGTGTCCGACTCAAGTCTTTGTTTGATCAACCCTTAAACGCGTCCAGACAGACAGACATGACTACTACTTCATGGGAGTTTGGGATATTTCAGTTTGTCATACGCTTGCACAGGCACTTGGAATAGTTTCCTCTAAAATGTGGCGGGTTTTTTTTTTTGGGGGGGGGGGGGGGGGTTCTTCCTTCCTTTTGTACCGTCGTGATTTGAAGTAAACACGAAGATAAAGTAAACTCGAGCAAGGCATGTGAAAATGCAGAAACAGCAAGTAGCACATCACATAAGTGATAAGCTCTTGAAACAGATAATATAATGCGTACCTTTCAGAGGGCCTCAAGGAAGATTGGTTCGCCAATTGAGTTACCCTCTTTAAATAAAGACCTTACTTACCTGATTATTGGCTATTCGCATACGGCCTAAGACTCATTTTCACCTGGAGCCCCGGTAACTCTGCCCTGCTGATCTAGCGGCCCCGGTTTCGAGACCCATGATGGAGGCGGTAATCTTTTTAACCGTAAACAGGGTTCCATCGCACACAGCTTTTCATTCTCACCCTTCCACCGTCCTGATATTACTGAAATACTGTTAGAAAGGAAGTAAAATCTTTCGCGTCATTATAAGTCAGCCGTATCAGTGATAAATAACTCTTGCCGAAGCTGAATGATAGCTCTGTGCTAGTTATTTCCCTTGTCTTATAGTTCGCTCTTCAAGCTTCAGGAGAAAAGTTCTTCCCTGCGTTGTGAACCGATACAAATGACGCCTAGCAACTAGGAGTCCATATTGAGGTCAAAGTGACGTCAAAGAGACGTCGTTCTGCCAAGGCACTCAGCACAACACCCGAAGCATCCTTACATTTCAACCTTACTTTCGGAAAGAATGCAAGGCGAGAATTTACAAAAGTCCGTTTTTGTCATGTAAAGGTCTGCAAACATCTCACTGTTCAACAGTGAAAATATCAATTACGATATTTCATTAAGAAATCTCAATATTTTGTAAGTAAAAACAAATGAAAAGTGGATCTTACAGAGGAAATAGTCTAGTAACGAGTAACGACGACCGCTCTGTGCTTGTTTGCAATAGTTATTTCCCTTGCAGTGCCAATTGTGAACTGTAAAATATCATCCAACTAAGCGCTTTTGATCATTTTCATACTGATTAGGTAATGTATATTAAATTGGCCCCCATCTTGGGTCCAGATTGTCTTCTGCGGTAATACAAGGAAGTGGCCCTTTGATCCCTAATATATCTGCTAATTAAAGGTTAACCATATCTATCCCAGAAGCTGCTAATGGATTATAATGGTCACTGAACCGGGAATGCCGTCTTTGCAGAAAATTAGATTATGTTAAAAGCAGACGACAAAATAAACGTCTGCAAAATAAGAAGAAAAAATATTTCATCTGAGTTAATTATTATTATTATTATTATTATTATTATTATTATTATTATTAAAGAGCGAAGATGAGGCGGCCCATTATTATCATTATAAGCCGCCTCACCTGGACCTACGCTGTTTTAAAATCAGCATTTTTGGCATTTCTATATAGGTCAATGGAACATTTGAATGAATGGATGACTTGCGATTTTACGTCCTTTTCAACAGTATTTCAGTCGTATCAGGACAATGGGAGGATGAGAATGAAAGGTTGTGTGCTATGAAACCCAGTTTACGATTGTAAAGATTTCCGTCCTCGGGAATCGATCTCGGGACCGCTAGGTCGACAGGCCAGCGCTTATAGCCCTCTGAGCTACCGGGGAACCAACCGTCCGTCTCGTTCCAGTTGTGTCAGTGCACCTGGAGTTTATAGTGGAGGGGGAAGGAGGAGTGTGTGTGTTGGAGGGGGGTGAGGGTGAGAGGTCTAAAATAGTAGTCTGCTTATTGAAATTTTGTCAGTTTGACACTTTGTATTTGCATACAGCCATTACCAGTCTGGGGACTTACGGTTTTCCATCACGCACATTTGTGATGGTCAGCCATAACTCTTGCATTTTTCAAACCATCTCATTAAAAAGACAATTTAACCCACTGGCAGTGTTCAGTATGACCTGTCTGCACTTAAAATTGATAGTTATTCTCAGTATAAACAGTCTGTATTTTGGTTATTTCTGCAGAATTACGGTCAAAATTAGACAAATATTGCTGTGCCTTTGACTTGTTTAATTTCCAAGAAAAATACAAGTTTACTTTCTATTTTTTATAAAGTGTTACGATCAAAATTGTCTACAATGCTTGTATTTTTGTAACGGATGCTAACCGAGCAAGTTACTCAAAGTTTTGCACCAGTTACTCGACAGAAAAGTACTTGGGGTTTTTCGCCTTTGTAAGGGCCAGCCATAACACCAGAAGAAACCAACGTTATGGCTTTCCATCACGTTTCATCCTTCGAACATGTAGTGACATCTTGTGGTAAAAATTTCAGTAATTATGTTATGGTAAACCATCAAAATCAGTTCATTTAAAGTGCATGGTTAACCATCACAAATATACGTGATAGAAATCCATAAATCCTCAGACTGATTACAGCTATGCGCAAAATTTACGCAAATACCTAGCTGCGTATTAAAGTTTTGTCAACTTAACAAAATTTGAATAAACAAATGCGCACTTGCAAACACCAATGACAGTGGTATTCACATGAAATGAGTTCTTAAAGACAAATATTCTCTACCTTATAGAACACACCCTCAGTCTTAATTGGTTTTATTACCCTCTTATGGCATTATCTATGTGAGAAAGAGTATTTCCTTTGATTAAATAGCAGCGTCACTGGACTGTTGCATAATAGAATTATGACACCCAATAAACAGGAGTATTTGTCTTTAAGGCTTGCAAACCCTCTAAAATCCACAGTTAGTTTGTTATTTCAGAATTTTGAAGGGTTGAATCCCCAGGACATGCGCATCTCGGCAATAGTTCTTTATTGACAGGTAACTCTTGAAGCACCAAAAAAGCAGACGACAAAATTTACGTCTGCAAAAATTCAAAAAATGCCTTGTCCAAGACATTTCATATTGAGAATTCAAAGACTAGAGTGCAAACAGTGTAGATCCACATGAGGCGGCTCATCATGAGCCGCCTCATCAGGATCTACGCTGTTTGCAAATTATGCTATTTTCGTCACTGGTGCTTAAAGTGCTAATCTGTCGAAGAATTCCAAGTCATTGCATTTTCTGACAAAGTCCTTGGGCAAGCTGGTGATGGGTAAGCAGACACTATTGAAAGTTAAAACACCATAAAGTATAAAGATCAAATTGGATGGATGGTCAGCTCTGAGGGGTATGCGAAATAATAAGAGGATCTTATTTTATTTTTTCATCTGGCTGATGATTGACATGGCGTTGAAACCTGAAGAAAAAATATTCAGCTTCAGGTCCAGGACATTATAAAGAACCATATAATGCTTCAGTAACAGATGGCTTGATAATTCGTGTAAGTCATGCGTTAGCATATCATTATGCTTTACACTTTTTATATCTTTACAAAAGAAGAAAAAATGGAAAGACAGGTCTTCGCGTAAAAACAAATCCCAAATTTGGACAATACCGCAAGGGTACGGAAAGTACCGACCGTTGGCGACAATGAAATTTGTACTCTTTCCGTACTTTAAGGTCACATATTATCTTTAAGAGGAAGCTACTTTGCCGATCCCTTCTCATTAGGGGTCAACTCATCAAGGAAAGAATTTGCTCCTCTGGGAGAAATTTTTTTCTTGAAGAGTAGACCCCATTTCGAAAGAGCTGCGTCGTCGACGGAAGAAGACAGGAAGCCACAAATTGTCTCCCTTTGCAATGATACGTCATGCCTAAGCTGTATTACGACTGCATCAACTGCAAACAGCTCAAGCATGAGGTCATGTTGCCTATGGGCTCAGGCTCCGGGCTTGTCTAGAGGTTTTGGTTCAGCTGAGATCGTGATTTGCTCTAATCTCAATTTATTTCTTTCTCACCATCATTCCACCCATTTCTCAACTACTAGAACGACTTAAATACTGTTAAAAGGACTGTAAACCCCATGTCATTCATCCTCAAACAAACAAGTCTATTTCAGTCATTCTGGCCAATGGAGGTGAGATGAAGATGAAATTGCAATAACTCAGAGACTTGAGAAGACACTTCTGGTCAGGGCGAGAGTTTTATAACCTCGGGCCCAGCACATTGCTTGGGTTGTGTGCATTTGCTACATTTGTTGTATTATGCGAGGGGCGACATATTAAGCATGTGCGCTTATTGCAGTGAATACGGTGGTGTATGCTGATGGCTAAATCATTTTTTGAAAAGCTACAGTTCAAGTGATTTCATAAATTCAGGTGTGGCTGAACTCTGACTTTAATTTTTTTAAGGTAAAATTTAAAATTAAATATTTGTTTGACTACATGGTTTATTAAAATAGTCAGAGGTCATCAGACAAGAAAGAGAGGTCAGATCACATCTTCTTTATGCCCTTTTTGTCACTTAAAATTTAGGGAGGAATAAAAGGTAGGGATTTTTTATGGATTTTGAATTGAATTGAGTCCATGTAAATACCAACAGTAGAATAATGTTTTGTATCACTTCATTGTTCTTTAAATTTAATAAACCATCTGAAAAATAAAGGCTTTGTGATTTTTATTAAATTTTAAAATATGTTTCTTTTTTACACTGATTCTCAAGAAAGTGTAACGAATGGTGTCATGGCTTTAAACGCATGTATACTTTTATTTTGAGTTGTCGATTAAATCAAATAAGTGCATGCTCTGAAATTTCTGCTACTACCTAAAATATTTAAGTTATAATATTGATTCAAACACACGGAAATACTCACATTATCATACCTGATACTGAAGGACCCCCCTTGTTTTTGCATGTCATAATTAAAGATGTCAATAGTTACCTTAAATTCTTTTGAAGACTTTCGGCGTGAAGCAAATAGTCTTGACTTGGAAAGTTTGGTTTTATCGAGTCCTTTCGACTAGTGATTAATGGGTATACGTTGGAACACAATGCTTTGTTTAACTCATGACCGTTTCTTGTCACTGAGTTCTGTGTATTCTACGAGCCCAAGCATTAACAATGCAATCCAAAGTTTCGGATGAGGCTAACAAGGTTTGTTTTTTCATCAAGGAGGTCATAATCAGTCACTCTAACAGGCCATAAATAGTTTTTACTATCTATTAAATTCAAATTTTGTTTTGACGCGTCCTTAGTATTCTGAAAAAACGTAATTTTTAAAGTGTATTTTACGAGTCAAGCCAAAGTCACCCAGTATATAAACAAGAAAGACACCTATTGCCTGTCGTAGAAAGGAGACAACCCCTACTGGTCATTGGACAACTATCGTAACCCTTAACGAATATGCTTCGTAGAAAATAAGTTTCACGTTTCATAAAATTATTTTACGGGACGTATTATACGGGACAGTAATTCTGAGTAGTACAGGAATGGACCCAGCAAGAAGCTTATACACTCTTAAAAAGGGCACATTGTCTTATTCATTTAAAAATGTACACATGAACGGCCAATCGGAAGCTGAAAAAGATTGAAAACATGGGAGAAATTTTCAGTCTTTGAATTTTTCATATTATGATTTCTTGATTCAACAAAATATTCATTTAGTATTTACCTACTTCTTAAACTGAATTTGATATGTCCATATATGCGCTAAATATTTTCCACTGTTTGTATTGGGCAATTAAAATGAAACACTGATGCACTATGGTCTATTATTAGGCAATAAATCGACGTTCGAACAGTCCCGTATAATACAGAAATGTGTCCCGTAAAATACAGTTAGATTTAATAGCAGTTCTTTAAAGAAAAATCGTTCCGACAAACCTGAGGATTAGAAATTATGTTTTAAATTAATCATAATATATGTGTCTTTATTCTCTGCCCTAGACTGAGTAATCTGTTCTCTTTATCTGTAATTTTAATTTGTTTTCTTGGAAAATTTGGTTAAATTTCAATTCTGCAAAAATAAATTGCCATATTCGCAATTTATATGGCGCTAGAAATGATGTTCTTCTGCGGGTTAGTTATCTATAAGTGTTATATAAGTGTTATTTTCCTCACAAATTGGATATTTATTTTAGTGGGAAGACTGGAGAAATTGTGCGATCAAATACAACATTAATGTCCCGTAAATTACAAACTTAAATCAAGTTTCATTGCCTTAATAAGATGATTTTATGGTAATATTTTGTCATATAACAACATAGTATATACAAGTCAAAGATGCTTGTCCTTTAGATGCATGTATCTTAAAATATTCTTGTCGGAAAGTCTCATATGACAACTATTGAGATTTCAAGTTTTTATATTTAAGAACTGAGAAAAAGAACTTGAAATGCAAAGCAGTACTGCTGACATAAAAAAGCAAACAGGCAGGCAAATTGTAACGCAAACACTTCTCTGTGGTCAAACATAGAACTTGTTCATGTAAAATATCGCATTAGGCCATTTATGTTAATATTTGTATCTAAACACAAACAGTCACTGTCACATTTTAAGTTCGTGTATTATACGGGACAGTACAGAAGACATGAATAGCAGTGTAACCATTCTAGATGCTCTATAAAGCATATGCGTTTTATACAGACAGGTTGCAGTTTTAAAGTTTAAAACAGGAGTTTTCCTTTAGGATTTCAAATCTTTAACTTTATGTGTTTTGCAGGAATAGTTCTCCTTCATGTTAGTTAAGTACAATGGGGTCGTATTGCTTCTTTTTGGTAGAGGAAGAGCATTTTGCTTTTTCAGAAATAACAGAGTGAAGATTTCTAGAGCTCAACTTCGTTCTAAACAAAATTACTTGCCTCTTCGGTGAATTATACCCTTATACTTCAGTAATTGCTTCAAGTCTATAGGTATACACGACTCGTAGAATACTCGAGAGAAAGTTTAGTGCCTTTACGTTGTCTCTCGTTATTTGAATTCACCTGATATTTACTGTGCAATACTTTAGATTTAGCTTCGTGAGATACCAAAGTTGTGATATGACAGTGAAATATTTCTATATGACTTGCTTACTTTTTCGATTTTTTAACCACCCAAAAGTTACACTTTCTTGAGAATCAGTGTTTATCTGATGAAAACGACTAAAATCCAAAAGAGAGACATGATGTTGATATAGAAAGGCTCACAATTATGCACATGAAATCGTTGCAATGGATTTGAATGACTTACCGTAATTAACATAAACACATAAGAATTTTCCGCCATGTTTTCAAAGGGGGGGCGGGGGTCTGTTGGCTTCCCCCTTTCAAAACTTGAGATACCCATTAAAGCGCAAACACAGCAGATGACAAAATTTACAACGGCAAAATTTAAAATAATTTTTCGTTAAAGCTGTATCATATTGAAAATTCAAAGACTATAGTGCAAACAGTGCAGATCCAGATACGATGGCTCATAATTAGCCACCTTATCTGGATCTACGTTGTCTATTTTCACTTTTGGAAAGAATATATCCTTACTGAAAATGGTTGCTTCCCCTGAAAGTATATCCATTCTCCGTAACAGATTGCAGAAATTGATCTAAAAATAACACAAGTTAATTTTACTGTCCATTTAAAAACTTGCAGACCCTGATCAGATTGCCCCTATCGTAAGTCTGATCTGGGCTTCAGCGTAATATACGTGATCAACTAAGTGTTTCTGTTCTGTAATTACTTGTGCACTTTGCAGTAGGACAGTGCACCTGGCAGGAGTTACTGATAAGCTATACGGGTTATATGATTAATGACAAATGATTAAATTTAGGCCGTTAAATTTGAAATTTAGGAGTATTGCATAATTATGAACTTCTTCCTGAAGTTTTGAATAATGAAAATTTTACAGCAGTGAGCATACCGTTTATTCGAAGAAACTTATCACTTCTGTATCATATATGTAATATTACCCCGAATAATAACTGTACAGCTTCCAGTTTCTACAGGACGTTTATGAGTCCTCACGTATCTCACACACATACGTGTATAAGTTTGATGAAAGGTATTTTACTGAATTTATTATTGCCATTTTAGCATCCGACGCTGATTATATTCTTCGGTTTAGTTTTTCCACTGACAGAATGTGGCTGTGCAAATTGATAGATTCAGTTGCAGTGTTTAATTTCTAATCTCTAGACTCAATTGGCATAAAAGACTGATGACCCGTGTAATGTTAGTTTTGTTCAAATTAATGACCTTTCTGATCTGGTTCAATTAGAAATGAACAAGTGGAACACTTGCAAATCTAATCAAGCTAACTGCATTTATTGAAAGTTTGATGGGGTGCCAATGTTATACTTTATTTGCATAGTGACAAGTTTTGTGGACAATAAATTCAGCTAAAATACCAGGCAGTAGTTGATGGTTTTCCCGATATAGTCCTTGAGGAAAATTATGATGGGTATATAATCAGACATCATTGAAAGTTTATCCCATTTGAGCCGCGACACGAGAAAACTAACAAAGTGGTTGTGCGCCCAGCTCAGACTCAAATCAGCCTGGGCATCCGCAAATTCTGATCAGACTCTTCGCTAAGCGTTTAAAGGTAGATCAGACTCTTCGCTAAGCGCTTAAAGGGCCCTTAGCTACCCTTTAAGCGCTTAGCGAAGAGCCCAGGCTGATTTGAGTCTGCGCTGGGCGTAGAACCACTTTGTTGGTTTTCTCGTGTCGCGGCTCATTTATGCCTCCTTGTCCACTTCTCATGACGATGTTCCCAGGCTCAGCGGAACAAATCCATGGTTGCCCACTCCTGGCATCGAGTCTACCTGTCCGTCCCCTCTCCAATTCGGTGTGTGTGTGTGTGTGTGTGTGTGTGTGTGTGTGTGTGTGTGTGTGTGTGTGTGTGTGTGTGTGTGTTTCAATTTTCGTAACGATGTTCCCCACGCACATCAGCGGAACGTATCCATGGCCGCAGTATGGGGCACCGTTCGTCCGTCCGTCGACGAGCCCAGTGGACTTCTTTTATTATATACAATGTATTGGGATAAGCCCATTTGTCAGTTAAGGGTGTGCTGTTTAGTTTATTCTATCAAGTTTGTTTCAAGTTTCTCTCATGCAAATAGTGTAGCCCCTAATCCGCGTTTTTGCGGCGTCTGATCGGGGGTTGCACTATCTGTCAGTGTCTCTTACGGGACATAAATGGGTTTGTTAATCACCATAAAATGGCATGTACAGACAGTGTCAAGGCGTGAGAGTAATAAAAAGAGGGAATAATTTTATTTAGTCTAGCAGCTGACAGGGTGTAGAAATATGGGGAAACAATGCTGTGCGTCGAGTCTTTGGAATTAAAGAGATATAAAATTTCCTTTTAAAAGGAAGGCTTGTACAGCTAAAACAGTGAAATTTTCATGAGTTGTTATTGAAGTGAACCCGATTGTTAGTGCACTTTCTGTTGCTTACTTTTATTTAGCAAAGTATTTAATTTCTAACTTCTTGAATGGTGGCATTATCCACGGATGTAAGGTAAAAACAAGTGTAGAATTTATTTGAAAAACAAATTGAGGAAATACACACACACACACACACACATACACACAAAAAAAAAAAAAAAAACACAACAGTTTTCCAACATTTTGGCCGGCCGTTAGTCATGTCTCGAGGAAAATATTTCAAGTCTTTTCTATGGTTGTTGAGTCACATTTAGTCTGAATCAAAGTTTTAGGAAAGACTGTTTCAAACCCATGTCTATGAAATCTTGGCACATCTGAACTTGGCATCAAAAGAAGAAATAAATTAATATTTACTGAAGTTTATTTTTGGTTTAAGTGGCATCAGTGGCAGTGACTGGAACAAAATCTTTGATACTCTGAGAAGAAAATGCATGCTGTTATTGTTTGGAACAACAAAGCACGGAACCTATTGCGTTCGTATTTCCATGAACTCCCACAAATGAAATTTATCTTTTATGTTTTTACATCAATATTGTTTACCCATTCGTGAAGTTCTGACTAATTTAACGCCAAGCAAATGTCCACAGGCCCCAACCCGCACCTACTGCAAGCACAGTAGGCCCATGTTCTACTATAATCCAAATTAGTAGGACGCCCCGGCACTGGAAGTTATACCCAGCAGCATCGCATTAACCAACCAACCCCTCCGTTGCCATAAAGCTGTCAACGAATCCCTAACAGTTTCAAATTTTAACAATTCTGAGTTTCAAGTGTTAACAATTCTGAATTGTCCCCTTTTTCTGTATCATTGTTCAGGCCATTCATGAACATGTTGATGGCCAAAAGGAAATTTATCAGATGCTAAAAATGTGTACATAATATATCGCTTTGTGCCATGGAAAGGCCTGTGGCAATGCGTAAGCGTTAAGTACTCACCGACATTACTGACTTTTAAATACATAACACGGTCAGTTCTACATATAAGCGAGCCACACACATAGATAGATGGAATATTTTTTTTTTAGTTAATGTGATAAGGGAAGAAAATCGTCAAAAGCGCTTGTTTCTAAATCTAAACAATAAATTTGAACTCTGCTCTTTCAGTTTTTACAGATACACAGATCAGCCCACTCCGGCATAAGCGCAGTCCTATCAGTCTATCCTCAGCATTAAAGATGTCTTCATCATGGATCATCATGAAGAATATATATGCCGAAAAAGACTGATCAGATCCCATGAAAGCACCGGCGCTGGACAGTGTGCCGGCTGCTCTGACCAGTCAGAGTATGCGATGCCCTAAGGCCTATTTTTCGCGACGCCGCTGCATGATTTTTGGAAAAGCTAATGCTTTGCGCTATTGCTATTTATAAACACCGTTTCTTACACAGGTTTTGGTATATTTCTTCGGATGCAAAGCCAAATACTTTGCATTAAATTCAGTTTCATTTTTAATGCAATCAATTTATAAAACGCAAATGAAATGTGGCCAAGTTCAAGGCCCTTGTAAAAGAAAAACGTGCTTTTTAACGGAAATATTAAAAAAAGTACATGTACTATCAAAAATAGAATAAAGTGTCCATCTGTTATTTTTAGCAGATGAGGTAAATCGGATATGGATAAAAATAGACACAATCGAACGAGGTCTTTGTTTGTTATGTCTGTGAAGAAAATAATGAAGAAATGCAGTCTCAAACCGGAACGAGCTTTCCAATCTCTTTGGCTTAATATTGCGGCCCTAAAAAAGTTTAGAACGAATCGTTGCAGTACACACTCTCCAGGTATTTTCCGACTAAGTGTGACGTATCGTTTCTTCCAAAAATAACTCGGTATCACTAAACCACTTGAATACTGGCTTGCCGTCGAAACGGCAAGCCAATAAAATAACTAATGCAGATGATTGATTCAATATAAAATCAGGATAAACAGATGGTTTGACGAGCCTATTCGGAAAATGTGTGGCATCCTATTGTACTGAATTCATCTAGTGAAAGATTTTCTAACGCATTTCTTTTACTAATGACTATTTATATTGGGAGATGTCTGCTTGAGCAAACAGTGTAGCTCCGGTTCAGATTGCTCCCAGGGGCCGTAGTTGGCCCGGGGGAAATTACATGATACGCACATGAGAAGGCAATTTGTATTACTCATGTACATGAAGATAATTTCTAAATTATCAATACTGATTTTTATCATCTGACCACTAGTTGTTTTATAAAGGTGTATTTTAAAACACTGTAAAAGTCCGTACATAAAACTCATGTACAAAGCCCCTTCTCTGCCACGCGCCCCTTGCTCTCCCACATCCTTTCAACCGACCGGGCCACCCTCATCCACACTACTCCCTACTGTTCTGCTGAACCTGATGAGTCTCCCCATCAAACAGGGGCCACTTCATCAAAGACCAATTAACATTTTATTGCTCTCTTAGCTCTAGCACTGGGACCTGCTAATTGAAAGACAAAACCTCATCAAAGACAGGAATTAGATTTTATTGGCTTCCAGCAGTGACAGACTGGGGAAACTGTGGAGTTCCATATTGTCACTTAGCAATTTATGATCTAAAGTGAACATATAAGTAACATATTACATAATTTTAACAGAATATGCCTTATTTGTTGCAAAGTTGGTTTCATAACAAGGGTTTTAATGATCTTCCATTTAATTTAGTTTTATAGCTCAGTTATGTGTACATCTTCGTCTGAGTCTGACTGAATTAAATCATATTCTAATGAACTTACACGCGACGTCTACTTAGGTAACGTCAATTTGCGACACTATATCCTGCGATATACTGTCGGAAACCCGACGTCATTACGTAAAGTCGCTTCCCATTGGCTGACGTCTGATTTTACGTCGCTGAAAGCGTTTGCCATGGGTGCAAAGTAGCACACTTTTAAAGATGCAAATGTGAAAAATGCATTAGAATGGGGATAATTATAATTTTGAGTAGTTATCCCCTGATTATATACTTTAAAACTGGACGAAGCATCAAAGTTTTGACATAAATTTTGTCATCTACTGTTTGCGCTTTATAACAGATTGATTTATTTTATTTTTTCACATATTCAAATATTAATGAAAAACTACTGAGTGAAAAAAATGAGCTTTCCTTGAGTGTAAAAGTAATGGAAGGTGTTTTGTCATGTAACGGCATTGTTATTTTTGTATGACAGAAAATCATCAACATTTCAAACAAAGAATTTGACACAGTTAATCAAAAATGGATTTGAAAGCATGAAAAATTATTCTCACGACTTTGGTGTCAAAATTGTCACTTAGAAATAATTCTTATTTTGTCAATATTCATGAATGTAATTTAGTGTAAAAATTCAATCTTGCTGTCATTTTTCCTGTGTTTTATCTTCTCTGCCCAGGGTTTGAGGTTACAAAACTTGAGTATAATCTCAAACTCAAATAAAGCACACTGATTGGCTGCTTCCGAGCACATGCTCGGAAGCAGCCAACCAGTGTGCTTTATTTTGAGTTTGAGAATGTACTCAAGTTTAATAACCTCAGGGCCATATTTCTCTGGGAATAACATGTAAATTGAATCCTTTGATTGAACCTTGATCTCTATCATGTCAGTTGTATCTCACATTAATCTGTAACTCTTCATTATACCATCTTTTCTTAATTTAGCCATTGTCCCGGGTTAATTTAAAGTGTCATGTATGGGTTTGGAAGCATTCAAATTAATTGAAGAATTATTAATTTATATATGCTAATGAGACGGGACAATATTCATCTCTCTCTCTCTCTCTCTCTCTCTCTCTCTCTCTTTACTTTTGGCAAATATTTAGGACAGAATGATAAACAATACAGAATCTTACCAGGGAGCAATCTGATCAGGGTCTGTTCTCTCTCCCTCTCTCTCTCTTTCTCTCTCTCTCTACTTGTGGCAAATATTTATGGCAGAATGATAAACTATGCAGAATCTTATCAGAGAGAAGTCTGATCAGGGTCTGCTCTCTCTCTCTCTCTCTCTCTCTCTCTCTCTCTCTCTCTCTCTCTACTTGTGGCATATATTTAGGGCAGAATGATAAACAATGCAGAATCTTATCGGGAAGCAGTCTGATCAGGGTCTGCTCTCTCTCACTCTCTCTCTCTCTCTCTCGTTCTCCTACAACCCATTCCTTATTTAACCATTATGCCCGTTTAACCCAAGTGTCATTTTACCTAAATAAACCGTCAGTGAAAACGCCATCACTATCAGTAGAATTTGGTTGAAATTTATGCTAACAAATTTTGCTATCAAAATTATTGGAGGAGTATTTAACAATGCTGGCCTAGATAAGACTTCTCCTTGAGCAGTCTGAGCTGTGTCAACATTGTTTATCTCACACATTTAGAGTTACTACATCAGCATTCAAATTAATGGAAGAAGTGACACGGTGTTCTGACCATGATGTGGAATCTGTATGATACTGAGATTCCAAGTGAAAATCATATTTCAAAATTAAACACACCAGGTAGGCGGCGATCAAAAACGTTCATGCAGTCGACGAACGCGTATCAAAAACCATTAGAAACAGCGTTTTTCGATTGCAAATTGTCGCCAATTTGCATTCGAAAACGCTGTTTCTATCAGTTTTCGAACCGCATTAACAATCGATTGTTAAGAGCGTTTTCGATTGCCGCCTACCCGGTGTGTTAAGGACATTCCTCATTTTATAACTAATAATATTCACTGAATTTCTTTTTATAGTGGATTAAATGTCTGGAAACCACTACTTTAAGAAATAGCTCAGCTCTAGCAGTGAGTATTAATGCACTTTTTGGAGGTCAGTTGTAAAGCAGATCATACCATGAGCGCGGAGCAGGAGTGATATATCTACACAGATTAATGTACTTTTTCTGACAATTTTATGTTAAAAGAGAAACGAATTGAACACCGTCTAACGTCAAGAAACGTGATCAAAACGTCACAAACAAATCATCAGTTATTGCCAATGACGTCAGCAATTAGACCCTCCCGCTCCAAAACAGTGAACTGCAACATAATAAACTGACATGAAAACTTGCCATTGCTTCTAAAGGCTCAATTTCTTAGAATTTAATTTTATTTCTATTTCATAAAAAAGGCTAAATTAAAGTATGGGTAAACAAGGTTAATGTCATTATTTGTAGACAGTCTACGTTTATTTTCTGTCTTGTTGATAGTTTATTTAAGTATTTACTTTACATGGACATCTTTTATGCTTCAATTATGAGTAATTACTTCTATTTATCTTCTTAGCTAAGCAGTCTGACAGGTTATCTGGTGCAGATGATTTCTGGTGATGGAAAGAAGGGAAAAAAATATAAAGCTGATACAGCTAACACTTGTCTCGAACACTGATATATCAAAGCACCTTCTTATATCAAAGAATATAGTTTGACCGCATCTCCTATATTTTTTACATTTTAACTCTGGATATCTCAAACTACTGGTATCTCAAAGTAAATTTTCTGGGACCAGAAAACTTTGTTTGAGATATCAGAAGTTTGAGATGGACTTCGACTTACATGTATACATATCGAGAGCTGCCTATTATTATCAAGTGGCAGAAACAGCCATGTTTCTCACTGATTGTATACCAGTGGGTACATAACACTGGAACGACGCCGTATAGACGTCTTATCGACGTTTTTATAAACTAGAATCTCACCTTTAAAACTCGAAAGTCACTTTTTAAACTGGAAACTCAATTTTTAACTCAAACTGAATTTTGTTTCTTGAAACGCATATTTTTTAACTCGCAACTCATCTTACTCAAAACTTCTCTTTTCAACTCAAAACTCGATGCTCTTACTCGAAGCCTCCCTCATCAGAAAGGAGACAGCCCTGTTGCTTATATCCAACAACAGCATAGATATTCTGTCTATAATTATAAATATATATAAATGTACAATCTATGCTAGCTTAACTAGCAGTTGTTGGATGTAAGCAACCGGGCTCCTGTGAGCTTACTTTCTTGACTTGAAACTCAGTTCTTTAACTCGGAAAGAACTTCAACTCACAAACCCTCATGGCTTTAGGACTCGGAGAGCATCGAGATATGTGAAACGATCAATTAATTAATTGCTATTACTAGATAGGAAAGTGTCATAATGTTTATTATCACATTATCTAATATATAAATAAACCACTGGGCTACCCAAACTTTCTGGTAGCTAAGAAGCCTGCTTTAAATTACTCCCATATCAGGCCAAAGTGACACTTCCTCAAGTTGTATCATCATTATAGGGGATCATCAGATATGAGGAGATAATTAATGGGAAACTGTACTGTATTAAAACAAAGGAGAGATAAGAAATAGGAAAGTGTCCCTACTGACTGTTTGTAGTGGGTAGAATCTGATAAGAAATGGTGGGCTGTATGGCAGCTTAGTGGCTGGTTACTGTGTTGGGTAACAAAATGTAACAAAATTCACTGAGTCAAAATAAAGAATACACCTCATAGCCATTCAGTTATGACACTAGTGCATCTACAAGTTGCTTTGCACAGTCAGCCTGAAACATCCCATTGACACTATTTGCTTGTTTAGAAAAACAACAAAATAATTCAAATACACATTGTCCAATATGGTGCAGGTAGAAAAAGTGCAAAGTTGACATGTATACCTTGTAATATCGCTAGTCCAGCGTTACATTAATTTCACTACCCTTAACAAGAGTGCCATGATGACCATGAAACGCTCAATTGGGCCTAAGATCAAAATCAGCATCAACTCTCAAAGGGTTCTTGAATTCGGACCATAACAAAGTATGTATGATCCTACCAGAATGATAGTAGCTCATTTGCGCAATATGAATTCTAAAATTATCTGTCAAATCAATCCATTCCTGCTGGAGAAAAAGTTGTTTGAATGATTTTTGCTATACTTGGGCATTTTGAATTTCTGACAACTGCTTGAGGTTTTGTTTGGTGCCTAACTTTTCTGGCGACTGATGATATCTCATTCATTAGCACTTTGCTCTCACATAAGCTTTTGAAATACGAAAGGGTTGTTTTGTTTTGTTTTGGCATATTTTCTTGTACATTAAGTAAGGAACAGTTACTCTGGTGTTAATACATGTATTTAGCCCATTATCGGACTTGGCAGAGATCATGGTTACCATGTAACCATGTTGGTGGCTACAAGATGTCTGCATATGATTGCTCTTTAAATGTAGCCTCTATTTCAGTTCACTTCAGTTCAATTCTCCTAACGACGTTCCCCAAGTGGCTCAGCGGTACGTAACAATAGTTGTACGCACTTGGCGCCGTGTGTCCGTCCAAGTGTAGCCTCTATTGTCTTCACAAGATTATATATAGCATTTCCCACCAAGTAAAGGGTAATAACTCTGGTGTAAATGGTGCGACTAATATATGTCATAGTCTGGTTTATTTGTATTCTGGTTCGTTATCCCTTTAGACTGACGCGGCAGTCATTTATCCCGACGCGACATACCGGAGGTAACATCGGTTCTTATAGTCCGATATTGCGTTTCACTAAGTATTGGACAATAACTTTAGTATTACTCGTCCGATCTGACCAATTATCGACCTTGACTGAGATATTGTTGCCACATACATACGGTTCTAGTTTGGTAACGATTGTTCCAAAATGTGTATCCTTTCTGTGTTTACACTTTGATATACAGCATATTTCACTAAGTAAGGGCAATAACTCTGGCGTTAATGGTTCGATTTACCCTATTATCAAATTTGGCCGAGCTTCGAGTACAGAATTTTTCACTAAGGACGGAGAAATCACTTTAAATGGTCAGATTTGGCCCATTTGAGACTTTGCAACCATAAATATACTTTACAAGTTTGGTTATAATTGCTCCAAAAATGTAGTCTATCATTCTCGCAAGATGATATACAGCATTTTTTCCCTACGTAAGGGGCAACAACTCTAGTGTTAATAGTCCAATTAAGCCTAAATAATTATGAAACACCGCCCAATAAGATGCCCCAGAATGTGGTCTGTAATCATGGCATTAAATACAGGATAACAAAAATACAACTTAATTCAAATTATACATCACTTGTGGAATCACTGCCCAAACTTAGAGAAAATCATTTCACCTCAGTGAACAAGTCCATTGTACCCAAATACAGCTAAAATGCAACCAACATGCAACAGGAAACAGGGTATATTCAGATGAGACGTCTCATTGTGTACTGTATCATATGGATCAGCACAGTGTTTGCAAATGCTTTTGAGTTGGTCAGTTGGGCAGAAAGGCTGAATACGATTAAGTTAACACTTTGAGCACCAGAGGCGAAAGTAGCTAAATTTGCAAACAGCGTAGATCCTGATGAAGCGGCTCATAATGAGCCGCCTCATCTAGATCCACACTGTTTGCTCTCTAGTTTTTGAATTCTCAGTATGATATAGCTTGGACGAAACTTTTTTTTTTTAATTTTGCAGACGTAAATCTTGTCGTCTGCTTTTTGGCGCTTAAAGAGTTAAGTGAATGGATACACAGTTGTTAGCTTCCCTGGACAAAAAAAGAGAAAAAAAGAAAATTGATAAGGGAGGTAAAAATGATTTGGATGAATTGCTTCCCCTAAAAGTGTACCCATCAGCCATAAGTGTGCGTCTTTATAAAAATGAAGTTAAAGTTCTGAAAGGCTAATAAACAAAACACTGAGTTGGTTGATTGAGCTTATCGGCCCTTAGAGACAGTATTTCAGTCTATATTGGACCGTCTCCCAGAGAGAGAGAGATAGAAAAGAGAAATGATAGAGAGAAAAAAAATCCAAACAACCCCCACCCGCACCTACTGCAAGAACAGTAGGCCCTTGCCCTACTTTTATCCAAATGAGTAGGACGCCCCGGCACTGGAAGCTATAACCAGCATCATCGGCCCGACCGCCTCCCCCCCCCCCCCCCCCCCCCAAAAAAAACAAAACAAAACACTGAGAGGATGTATTTAAGAAATATAGGATGACATAATCACCGATAACATTCATTCAAGGATGTTTAAGAAAGTGTCAAAAACTAATTAATTTTATATGGTTCCAATTACGGACATATCAACATATCTTCAGGGTTCTGATGGTCTGTGGTGAGTGATATGGGAGATTAGTAAATGATTCCAGATTTTGAGGTCTCATATTTTGCACATCCAGTTAATCCTATTAATACATGTACTATGTATCTAATATAGTAAACTGTCCCCACTATGAAAAATTTCAGTCCATCCTTGGCCAATGACAATTTTAATGAAGTAATGCTTTTACCTTTTCAAGAACAGAATTTAAAGACTTTTCTAATCCAAATGTGCCAAACAAGGGCATTTAATCAGGTACAGGGGCTTGGCACTTGATAATAAGGATTAAGCGAAGATATAAGGGGGAAAGTAAAGGGTATATATACTGGGAAGGGAGGTAATTTTTGTGATCTTTATTAGACTGCTATCTAAATAGTCAGGTTTAAGAAGCTTAAAATGTTAAGAGAGTCTGATGGAGAGAGTTGGGTCTTAAGTTTGATTGTTTTACAATTATAAGTACGGAAATGTTTAAACAACTACTGTAAATATACTAAAACGTCATTTGGTTGCCATGGTAGCACTGACAAAACATAAATTACTTTGATAGTTTATAAATTTGTTTCTTTTAGGTATTATTTGATGGTATTCAACTAAGGGCATAATGACCATTCTGTATATAGCCTTAAATTACCATAAAAATTCACCTGAAACAATCACAGCAAATTGAGCAGTTTGAGTTTTCAATGCAGAAATGTGTATTAACCCTTAAAGCGCCAAAAAGCAGACGACAAAATTTACGTTTGCAGAATTTCAAAAAAAATGTTTCATCCAAGCGATATTATATTTAGAATTCGAACACTAGAGCGCAAACTGTCTAGTTTTAGATGAGGTGGTTCATTATGAGCCACATCATCTGGATCTACACTGTTTGCAAATTTAACTATTTTAATTTTTGGCGCTTTAGGGGTTAAAGATGCAGACAAAATGGCAAAACAGTGTGTGTAGTCCCTGGTATGGGTCTGCACTGTTAGCTGAGACTTAACTGTCCCAATATTCAGAAATTTTATGGCATATTAATTTTGAAAGTTTTACAATGGTGAAGTTTACAGCACCAACGGTATACATGTGTATTGATGAATATGAAAACTGTCCCCTGTGAGAGATAAACCAAGAAGACTGGTTAGCAGAATAAAGAAATTTGTCCCAACAGTTTGGTCAGCCTCTGCCAGTCCCAATAGTTAGGGCTCTTATTTCTATAGTTTACCCAAACTGTCAACTTCTTTTGGTTAATGGACATACAGTCAACTCCCGGTATCTCGAACATTGATATCTCAAAATATCTTCTTATATCAAAGAATATATATTTCTATTTCTATTTCATCTCCTGTTATCTCAAACTACTGACATCTCAAAGTAAATTTTCTGGTACCAGAAAATTTCTTTGAGATATCAGTAGTTTGGGCTGAAAATAGATTTCGCGATATCGACAGTTGACTGTAATTCTAAATACTGGGACACCTATAATAATGTACCTAACTAACTATCCTAAAAATAGGGGTTTTTTCAGTGTAGATGAAGCGGCAAACAGTGGAGACCCCCAGGATTAGGCTGCTCTTTTCAGGAGCACTTGTCTGTCCCAATAATTAGAATTTTCATGGTATTATAATTCTGGTGCTGTTGCTAAGGCTTAATTTCTCTAAAGGAGATTTCCTACAACTATCAGATTTGCTCTGGAGGAACTGTTCCTCCAGAGCAAATTTCATAGTTGTAGGGAATCCCCTTCATAAAAATTCAGCCTTAGCAACAGCATAGCAACCACTTAAGTCGTTTTATAAATACTGCCCCTGGTTCCTGTTGAAGTGCTGAACTCAGAAGGCAGAAGTAGTAAAGTTGTCAAACCATTTATCTTAACAAGGCCTTGGTATTAACCAAAACTGACTTTTATCAATGCAGAATCAAGCTGGAGACATTTTAATTTTCTGGCAAAAATTATGTGGCAATAAAATTAAATTCTGGCACAAATTATGTGGCAATAAATTAAACTACTGCAACTGGCAAAGTTCTGCATCACTGATAAAAGTTGTAAGATGAGGCAGAGACAGTAACTTGATAAGGAAATATCAAGTAAAAACAGTGGAATCCCTTCTCAGTCTGCTCGTAAAGTATTAGTCTGATCACAGTCTTGATGTTATCCATTAGGAGATTGTAAAGTCGGTAAGTGCAACTTATAGGAAAAGTATCAGGCTAAAGTGTCCAAAAATAAAAGGGTAATACTGGATAGACCAGCATCAGACTAGTCCAGAGTTCATAAAACTTTTCGCGTGCTCAGTTCAGCTGAGCTTTGCACAAGGTTTAAAATGCTCAACAAACCAACTGAAAATAACTGTCTTGAAACCATAACTGTCTTGAGCCTGCAAAGGCTTCTACTAGAAGTAAACAGACTAGACTGTGTTTGAATACTGGTTATAAATGCCCCACATCAAAAGCAATTTATTAAAGTAGCTGAAAGGATATTGAAGTGAAATCTAAGACTATATAGCCGTTTTCCTCTGCAAGTATCACAAACAAAATGTCAATGGCTACGTCTCAGACTAACTTTTATACAGTAAAGTAAAATTATTTGCATTTCCATGCAAATTTGCACTCCATTTAGCTAAACAAATAAATCAAAGTTCTAACAAGAACGCTCAGATTTGTCGAATTTTAGCCAAATTAAATAAACAAATACAAAAATCAACAAAGAGAAAATTGCACTACTATGACCTTTCCTACTTTAAAAGGAACATTATTTACACTGACCAAACAATTGTATTGTGGCCCTGCCATCAAAAGGACCACCATGTAGACTAAGACATTGAAATATACAAATAGTAGGATATGGGAAATTTGGACCATGAATACTAGACTAATCATATTAAGCAGTAAAAGGTACACCCCCACCCCCCATGTTTTCTGCCATTTTTTCAAAGGGAAACAACTTGTGTGACTTCCCAGTCAGTTTCCTGGATAAAGCAGCCCTTTTCAAATGGAGCTTCTCTAAAGAACTTTCTGTTATGGAGAAAAACTCATTCCTTTCAAGAGTAGCTGCCAATCAGGAGGAAGAAGATACTTCTGTACATGAGGAGGGAGAAGATGCTTCTGTGCATGAGGAGGGAGATACTTCTGTGCATGAGGAGGGGGAAAGATATATCTGTGCATTACTTCTGTGCATCAGGAGGGAGAAGACTCTTCTGTGCATGAGGAGGGAGATACTTCTGTGCATGAGGAGGAAGAAAGATACTTCTGTGCATGAGGAGGGAGAAGATACTTCTGTACATGAGGGAGATACTTCTGTGCATGAGAAGGGAGAAAGATACTTCTGTGCATGAGGAGGGAGAAAGATACTTCCATGCATGAGGAGGGAGAAACTTCTGTGCATGAGGAGGGAGATACTTCAGTGCATGAGGAGGGAGAAGATACTTTTGTGCCTGAGGTGAAAGATACTTCTCAGCATATGGAGGGAGAAAGATACTTCTGTGCATGAGGGAGATACTTCTGTGCATGAGGAGGAAGATACTTCAGTGCATGAGGAGGGAGATTACTTCTGTGCATGAGGAGGGAGAGATACTTCTGTGCATGAGGAGGGAGATACACTTCTGTGCATGAGGGAGATAGATACTTCTGTGCATGAGGGAGATAGATACTTCTGCGCAAGAGGAGAAAGATACTTCTCTGCAAGAGGAGGGAGATACTTGTGTGCATGAGAAGGGCTATATTTCTGAGCATGGATTATCTTTCCTGAAAGTACATCTTGTCCCCTTGAATAAAATAACTATATTTCCAAAAGAATATGGTAGTCATTGATTTTCAAATTTCCCGACTTTTCCCTGACTTGAAAGTCCTTTTCCAAATTTCCATGTCCAATCACAAAATTCCTTGACATTTACCGGACCTGGAAAAAATTATTTTCCATATTCCCCCCCCCCCCCCCCCCCTCCCTTTTTTAGATGTTGCTCCAACATACAGTTCTGTGCATGACGTACACAACGTAAACATCAGTCATGGGTGTGCAGTGTAGACAGAACAAGAGCTGTCGCCTGACAGCATAGCTCGCCTGAATTGGTGCTTGCTCATCACACAGCCGCTATGGTGGTGTGGACTGCTATGCATAAAACTTCATGCAAGCATGTCCATAATGAAAACACATTTATAAACAAAAGCTATCTCAGAAATATGTCTTAAAATAAAATTAAAATAAAAAAAATGAAATGAAATTTCAAAGTCCATGAGCTTGAGGTAAAAAAACAGACGGGTGTGTGTGTGTGTGTGTGTGTGTGTGTGTGTGGGGGGGGGGGGGTGGGGAATTGGGAATGCTATGCATAAAACTTCATGCAAGCATGTCCATATTGAAAACACATTTATAAACAAAAGCTATCTCAGAAATACATGTAAGTCTTAAAATAAAATTAAAATAAAAAAAATGAAATGAAATTTCAAAGTCCATGAGCTTGAGGGAAAAAAACTGACGGGTATGAGGAGGGGGGGGGGGGGGGGGGGGGGGGGGGCTAGGATGTATCAAAACCCTGAATCATTATTTAACATCAGTCCAAGTATTAGTATCAACTGAGTCCATCATCGTGGCACTGTGAAATTATGTCTTCATAAATATAAAACTTTAACCAAAATCTTTAAGACAAAATTCTAAGCTGATGACCTTGTCTTCAAGGTCATCCAGTGGGGTAAGTATAAGGTGTTCTGTAAAAACTCAAAAAAGAGTCTAACATCAGTTCAAGTATAAACTAAATCTCTGCAAAGCATTAGAATCAGTTTGCAATTACAAAACTTTAAAAAAGACAAAAATTTCTTAAGTCCCTGACCTTGACTCAAGATCACTGAGCGGGGTTGGTGGAGTACTCTGTAGATCTAACTACAGTGCAAATATAAAAAGAATTCATCTATGGGTTCAGGAGATATGTGTCTTTAAAAAACTTTAACCAAAACATCCAATCAATAAAAAGACAATATTCTAAGTCCATGACCTTGACATCAAGGTCACAGAGGGGGGTGGGGGTAGTACCTCTGAAAACTTTAGACCAATATCTAACTTTAGTGTAAGTATCAAAGGAATCCATCCATGGGTTAAGGAGATATTGGGCTTTATAAAACTTTAACCAAAACATCCAGTCCAAAAAAAACACAAATTTTCTAAGTCCATGACCTTGACATCAAGGTCACGGAGTGGGGTGGGGGTGGTACCCTGTTAAACCTTAGACCAATATCTAACTACAGTGCAAGTATCAAAAGAATCCATCCATGGGTTAAGGAGATATAGGTCTTTAAAAAACTTTAACCAAAACATCCAATCCGAACGCCGACGCGGACGCTGACGCGGACGCGGACGCCGACGCCGTGGTGACAACAATAGCTCTTCCTGAACTTTCGTTCAGGCGAGCTAAAAATCCGTCCTGATGGTCACTGTGAGTCATGGTAAATGATGGCAAATAGCGATTCCCGAGGATGTGTTTTTCTATCACAAACCCATGACAGATTCTTTTTCTTAAATATTTTTTTTCATTTACACGAAAAGCTCGTTAATAATCTTAGCATTTGAGTCTTAATTATATGGTGATGAGTACACTTTCAGGGGAGCAACATTGCCATTTTTATTTTGCCTCCCTCTCAATGGGAGTCAACTCTTAAAGAATTTGCTCCCCTAGGAGAAAATTCTTTAAGGGTAGACCCCCATTTAGGAAGGGCTTCTTCATCCATGGAAGTGAAAAGGAAGCCATTCCCCCTTTGTAAAAATAGCCAAAGAACATGGAGATGTAACCATACAACTTAGTAGAAGCTGATGCCATCAACAACAGCCCTGGATCCAGGGGTTGGGCTTTGGGGCTTCAGCCCCGCCACCGAGGCCTGGTTAGATTGAAATATATGTTGTGATATCTCATTAGAATCGCCTCGGTGATATTTCAAGGCAAAAAAGACATCAGAAAATCCTCATCAAATTGATCCCTAATTATGTTATATTTTCAAACACGCCCCCTCATACATACATACACACATAAATTTTGACACCTCTCAGCCCCCACCAGTTATCTAGAGCCCCACCAGTACGTTGTGGTCTGGATCCGGGCCATCAACAACCGCCCAACAAAGCACATACTGATGTCATTTTTGCTGTCATGACATCATGGTGAGTGCAAGCAATGTCTTGACAATGCTATATACCTCCTATAGGACCAGTGCACTGACTACATTTTTTTTTCTTTCATCTAGCATAGGGTTGGATAAGGGGTGTAAATTTATAACAATCCATCATGAGTGTCCATGTAGGATAGGGAAATCTCACCCCAGGGTTGGGAATTTCAACCAGGGACGAGGCTTGCCGAGCTCATAATGGATTATTTTTCTTCCACTGTTAGCCGATTTTAAACCTAGTCGGATTAGGCTTCAGACAGGAAATTTTTAACTCTTTCACCAGTGATCTGAAGTAAATTTTGAGCAGCCCAGTGTGTTTATCGGGTCCTAACCTTGAAAATAGACGGAAAACACGATATGTGGACTATTTTATCTTCCAGAGGGTGAAAACAAAATGCAACTTAGCCTCTCACGTCATGCCCATCAAGTTTCCTAGCAAAGTTTTTAACCGGTTTTAGTGACGTCATTAAAAACCCATGATCTGCTATTAAACGTCATCCGACATGCTTGCGTGTCCATTTTGTTCATTTAATATTAAAATATTAGTCAAAAAATGAAAAAGTCTGGTTGCTAATATAAGAAAGATGTTGCCAGGTATAAGATAGAAATTTCTTATATGACCTGAGAGCCTATCTTATATAGGCAAAGGTGGGAGAAAAGATTTTCCAGCACCAGGTAAAAATGGCAAGAAAATCATAAACTGTTTTAAGATTTAACAAGTGCTCTTTTGCATGACCTAACATTCTAGGTGGGATTTTGATAGTCTGTCCAGTCTCCTTCAAATTATGTTGAGACTCTTAATTTGAACTGGCTTACTAAGGCAGTTCTCAGTAGGAGATACCCCAATTTTTATGCAAAACAAAAACCAAAATTTGCATCAGATCTCCTGATTTTTGAGAGTCCTAAAAACTTGGATGAAAACATCCCAGACATGCCTGACATTTATAACTGTAATAACTAAAGCCCAACTTTTTGTCAATGGAGAAAAAACAAAATACCATGGCAATGTCATAATTTTATTTATGTTTTTAAGCTGAACTGTTTTCGTTTCTTCAATAGCACTACTATCATATCTTATCAGAACACAAAATAAACAAGTCTATTTCTATCCATAAAGAAAATACTGTAAAACTCCAAATTAAACCATGACATGACAAAACCAACAAAAAGACATTTTTGTGCCCAGTGACGACTCAGATCAGCCTGGGCAATCCGCCAAGTCTGATCAGAGTCTTCCCTGTCTACAAGGAGCTAGCTTAGCTACCCTTTAAGCGTGCAGCAAACACTCTGTTTAGACTGGGAAGATGCCCAGTCTGATATGAGTCTTCCCTGTCTGCAAAGAGCTAGCTTAGACCCTTAGCTACCCTTTAAGTGCACAATGAAAACTGATCAGGCTGGGTAGATGCCCAGGCTGACCTGAGTCTTCGCTGGTTGCACATGCCACTTTGTCAGTTTTGTCGTATCTAGGCTCTTATTAAAACAGAAACATGAGTAAACAGTGTAGATGCAAATCAGTACTCTTATAGGAGCTGTCTGATCAGGGTCTTCACTGTCTCCCATTCAGTCAACAGTTTTAGAAAGTATTTCTTTAAGGTAAATGTGTACACTTCTATGGGTTTCTTTCCCCACCATTTTCACAAGGGGGAACAACTTTCATGACTCTTATATTTGTTAGAGGAGCAAATTCTTCCCTATATAGGTTGACCCCAGTCGAAAAGTGAAAATGGCAAGGTTGCTTCCCCTGAAAGTGTACCCACTGATGTTTTAACTGCTATATATCAACTTTTTGTTTACTCATTTATACATTTATTTTTTAATCTCTGATTGTACTCTGACAATACTATGACTGACCCTCACACAGCTCATGAGGATATATTTAAAACAGCTGCCCCACAAGAATAGGCACATTATGGCAAATGCAGACAGGGACAACTTGGATCACCCATTCAGCCTGCACATATCATATGCACATAAAATCAGCCAGATGCAGGCTGATCATAAGTGATGACTCCTTCCTGAGTGCATTTAAATCCTTAAAGCACCTAAAAACAACAGATGACAAGATTTATGTTTGCAATATTTCAAAAAATGTTTCATAGAGGCTATATCATATTGAGAATTCAAAGACTAAAGGGCAAACAAACAGTATAGATTCAGATGATGGGGGCTCATTTTGAGCTGCCTCCTCTGCAACTAGAGTCAAGTCGGGTAACTTCGGACAGCGAGTAAATTCAGACATACCATTGCAAACAGTGAAAATCCAGATGAGACGGCTCATCATGAGCCGTCTCATCAGGATTTTCACTGTTTGCCCAGTTAATTTTGTTTTAATTCCAAACAACTGATATATATAGGAAACGTCACTGTCTGAATTTACCCGCTGTCCTAATTTACCCGACTTTTCCCTACACCATTCGCAAATTCAACTGTTTTTGTTTTTGGCGCTTTAAATGCAAATGACTACCAACTGAAAGTCAGTTCAGAGTCTGTTTTTATTTCACTTTACCAAGCATCTTTCCTTCAGGCACAGTTCAACATAAAAAAAAAATATAAAAAAAAGAAACGAAAATAAATAAACTGGCCAACTAGTCTATATTGCTGCCTTTCTGTAAGCTTTGGGACTATTTATTTACATATTCACAAAAATATACATATGGGAACAGATGACAGTTAATGAAATAGAAGAAATGTGAAATGAGTCAACTTGGTGAGAGATGAAAAATAATGAGACATAAATAAGTGAGATGAAAGACAGCGAGATGCAAAGAAGTGAAATGAAAAATAGTGAGATATAAAGAAGATTTAAGACGAAAGAAGTAAGACAAAAAGATGTGAGATGAAATAGTGAGACATAATATATGAGAGGAAAAACAGTGAGACATAAAGATCTAAGATGAAAAATAGAGAGACAAATGATGTGAGATAAAAACAGCGAGACATGAAGACTAGAAGCAAAGGAATGAGACCAACAATAAAATTCCAAGACAGCTATGCAATGGATGATATATACAAGGTTGATCAATATTTGTTCTTGTCAAAAATAAAAGACAACAGAAGTTGCCAAAAGGCTATTGCTGCCTCTAAAATATTAACATATTTTACACCATCTGTCTGCTACAGTGAACACAAAAGGCAATAGTAATCTCTAATAACTCTTAACATAACTTTTACAACTCAGTTCATTCTAAATGTGCATGTTTTTGGTACTCCAAAACATGCATGTTTCATGAACAGTCATACCGTTTACAATGTATTATCTTAACGCAGAACTTGACGCAGTTCTGTGAATAAGTTTGTTGAAAAAGTCCTAACCACTATAAGCTGTATTCTGCCACAGTTATTTCCACAAACACAAAACTATAATCTGACGTTTGTACAAGATAACTCTAGATCTAAAGTTTATCTTTTCATAAATCAAACCAGAAGAGATTGGTTCTTGTCCTGTATATAGCACATTTCAATTAACTGTCACAAACCATATTTCTTGGAAGTTCATTAGAGTGACTTCTCATTTGAAACACTTAAATAATAATTGCTGAAGCGGAACTACTAGAAACATCACTGGTACTACTAAAGTATTCTAGTGATCCACGAATAGCAAACACTCTCTGTTCAATCAAACTCTTCCAAGCATATTTCTGCTCTGTCGACGGAGCCCGCAGGTTGATTTTTCTTGAATTTCTACTTTTGGTGCTGCAGTGAAGTATGAACTCTGTTCCTGTAAGTGAAAAGAAACAAATAAACGTACTGGAACAAACAGGAAAGAAGACCCACTAGAAGATACGATTTCTTAAAAGGATTAAAGCTGCTACATATAATTCTGAGAATTGATAACTTGGAGACCTTTTTTTTTTATTGAGAGTAGACCCCATCTTTTTGTCCAGGGAAGCAAACAGGAAGTCAAAAAAGTTTGTTTGTTTTTTTGTGTGTTTTTTCTGTAAAAATGGAGATAAAAGATGAAAGTGTAACATACACCTTAACCCTATTGCACTCAGAATGGCCAAAACTTCTTAAGAGTTTTGGCTGTTCTGAATGCAATAGGGTTAATGTTCATGTGGTCCACACAAGAACAGAATTCAACGAATGCACAACGTCTCTACCCCCTTATATAATGCTGTACTATCTTTTTTAGATCAAAGCAGTTGTATGCACTGAGTCCAACAAGCTCTCAATGCTTGTAACCGTGAATTAGAATCGTCTATGTATAGTCTGAGTCTTACCATATTTACTCTCCTATAAAACGGGAGTTTATGCTTCCAAAATTACTGCAAATATGCATAATCAGTCTTGTGTAATTGAGCTATGAAATGGGTTTTTCTCTTCCAAAACAATCAAAAAGATCTCGATCTGTCTTACAAGACAGATCTAGACCTTCAGGATTGTTTTGCAAGACAGATCGAGATCTTTTTGATTGTAAAATCCTGTCTTATAATCAAACAAATAAGGTATGAAAAAAGTTTAAAAATCTCCCTTACCATGCTTCCTGGTTGCATCAATGCCAGCAACATCTTTTAACAACAATGGCTCTTGAAGAACTTGAAGAAAACCATCGGGTTCTTTTCTGGTTTGTAACAGAATATCGGTGAATAAGATAAGGTGAAGTTTGATCCACTGTTGACCGTCCCACTTGAACATGTCGCCAGAAAATATCACATGACGGTCGTTTTGACATAACTGAAATACCTGAAACATACAATAAAATTGGGTTATATTAAAGATGCAAAACAGATGTTTCTTGCCCATATAAATTTGTATGTACTGAAATAAGTATTTGCATATATCATTGCTTCACTCAAGATGCACAAGGTTAGCTACATTTAGTCTAAAATAGTGTACAGATTGTGTGTTCCTACTATTTTCAAGGTGCAAACTGTTTTTTCACCCATTTTCAGTCCCAATCAACACACCGGGTGGTTCAAAATTACTTCAGATCACCTGTTTAAAATCAAGTAACTGTAGCAACAATGTGTTTATACAATTAGTCAATCAATCATGCTGTACTACACTTTAACATATGTCTCTGCAAATCAATTAACGGAACTATATAACATGAAAATAGTTGAATTTGCAAACAGCATAGATCTAGGTGAGGCGGCTCATCATGAGCCGCCTCATCTAGATCTGCACTGTTTCTCTCTATTCTTTGAATTCTCAGTATAATGTAGCTTGGCCGATACTTTTTTTAAATTTTGCAGACGTAAATTTTGTCGTCTGCTGTTTTGATGCTTTCATGGCAAACTTACAGGAATATTGGAGGGAAAAACCAGTCTATCTTGTATCTTCATCACCTCCACGTCAACTGACTTTGATGTCCGTACAGAGCATGTGGACGAGGCTCCAGTCTGATTTGACCTTGAACTACTGCTACAGCTGCTGGATGACCTTGACTTCATGCTACTTCCTGTGAAACTCATTTTACTCTCTCCCGAGGCTAGAGATGAGACACTGTCTACACGTTGACAGTCGTAGTTTGTTATATTGTTGGCACATTCTTGTAAACCTGTAGAAAGAAGAAAAAGAAAAAAAAACATTAATATTTTATCATTTTCTACTTTTGTTGTTTTCCATCATGTGCTGATCCTTGGCACTATCAAAAGCTAACTAAAGTCAACTTAATGGGTACCTTCCACTTTCTGCCATTTTTACAGAGCATAACTTCTGTGACTTCCTGTTTGCTTCCCTGAACAATGTTGCAAGAGATCTACTCTTAAATGAAAGAATTCGCTCCTGATGACCAACCTGAAATTTTTTTAAACTACGTTGTGACCCCACATAAAACTGCCTTGGAAGGCTGGTGGCAGCCAAGGCAGTTAACCCATTTATAACAAGACTCTCAGAGCTCCAGATAAGAAGGGGTAACAGGGATAATTTAACGATAATTGTCCATATTTTTCCATAAAAACGTATCTTGTGACCCCTCATTAGAACCATCTCATCGAAAATTCCAATATTTAAGGCAAACAGTGTAGCCTCTGATCAACTGCCATATTAGTGGTGTCTGATCTGGGTCTACACTGATATCAAACATCTAAAGAAATATCAAAATTACCTTCAACAACTTGTTTTAAACTTCCATAGTCTTCACTGTCTTGTGACGTATTTAAATATATCTCTTGTAGAACTCTGTACAACTCTCGTATATGTTGTACTGGACGATAAATAAACTGACTGATCGAGGGTTGCCTCCCTTCCAGAGGAGGTTCTTTGACAAATCTTTTAAAATCTCCAGTCTGCTGCAACTCCGATAAAACATGGTTGGCTTGTTGCAGTCCTTTGGCATACAAGTCATACGCTTGACACAACATGTGTACCTGGAAATGAAAAAGTGGAAATATCATACTACTGCCAAGATAGTAATTTCTTGTATCTTATATATGCTATAAGATAATTTTTTTCTCTCTCCATAAAGTACCCAAAATATGTGAATCAGTTGTTATGTGCAGTTATTGAGCTAACATTAACACTTCTTTAGCCCAGGGGAAATTGTCTACTTTATGTTTTTCTGAAAGCCCAACATAATTTTCTGCTGGCTGGCCATTGAGGATTTTGGCTGTAACCACAATATATTTAGCTTTGCAAACCAAACTGTTCAAGTTTTAGAACAATTATGGTAACTATTAATTTTAGATGTCCCGATTTTTAGAATTTTTGTGATAATTACCTTTGAGTGATAAATCATGCCAATGGAGCTAACAAAGTTATGGTGGTCACTGGACGCCGACTCGTCAGTATCATCAGAAACAAATGAACTTGGTGCATTGTCATGCATCTGTTTGACATGGTATTCGGAGATGGTAGTGAGCTGAAATAAACACCAGAACTTCAATATCATTCAACTCATTATGACCCCAATTTTGGATATAATGCTTTCATAACATAGCCATTCAAGACTCAACTACAAGGCATATTAGACAACTAAATATTTAATGCTAATTTGCATTTTCCTCAGTATTTTAACACATTAAAACACAAAAGCACTATGCCTTTCTATGGACAAAAACATTGCATATTGTAGCACATAGTAAAGGGACTGTTATGTGCTTAGAGTTCTGGTGCAACTTACATTAGCCTGGGCCGATTATATAATACTTTTGTACCAAATAAACAACATAATTACTTTCCAGTCTATGAGCTTTCCTTTGGAAACAATTAGGTTTTAATTCAAATGAACAGTTTGCAACAGACATAGCTTGTCCCGTTTCTACAGGAGCAAATTCTTCCCTGTAAGAGAAGACCCCTTTTTTGGAAGGGTTTCATTGTTCAGGGAAGCAAACAGGAAGTTAAGAAGTCACCAAATTTGTCTCATTTGAAGAAATGGCAGAAAAACATACACCTTAAAAGTAATGCATGAACTAAATAAACCTACCTTTTCAATATTTTGGAAGAGCGTGGAGTGTTGTGTGTGACTTAGTATACAATGTCTGAGTGGTCTCGAGTAACGCTGCATCCCAGAATGCATCAGATCAATGAAGTCCAGCTCCAGACTCAGTAGACGATGAATGGCTTCCTGCTTCCGCATCTCTGATGTTTGTACCGTCTGAAATGTTTAGATTAACATATTAATTAAAACTATACTTTGCACTGAAATGCATCATGAAATAATACCAAGTTTTGAATTAAAAATTGCACTATACATGAATAATCTTATGATGCTCACCCTTGACATTCTGAACCTCCACCATTCTTTAAGTGACTCGTATTAGCTTTATAAGTGTTCTTATAAAACTATCACCACCACTGGTCAACTATGTATATAAAAGGGATGTTACCAAACAAAAAAGAGTCGTAAATCCCAAATGACCTGGTCATTGTGGCTAAACAAATTCGTTTAGCCATGATGACCAAGTAGTTTTGGAACTATGACTCTTTTTCATTTTGTAATAGCTCTTTTTACCTTTTGTTACAGCTCTTTTTACCTTTTGTTACAGCCTTGGAAACCAAGAGTAACAAACCCTGCAGACCGTGAGCAGTCCCATCAGGGTGTTCATTGTCTGTCAGAAGCTAGTATCCTAATACCTTGTTTTAGGGTAAATACAACATTTAGAAATTTCAAGTTAGTGCAATATCTTCTTAACAAGTTGGGAAAGTGGTAATTGTTTTAACCCTTCAAAACTTTTCAATTTCTACACTTACAAACATTTTCTCTTTGTAGTGTTAGTTTAGCACTACAAAAGTGGTTTCAGTGGTACCCAGGTTAGTTATTTCATTCACCTACCCTATGTCCTCTAGCCAACAACGGCAATGGGGTACTTGTAGCTAGCTGCGCTATCTCTGGATTCACAGATATCATCATGTCCTCGTCTACAGAGATTTCGTTTTCCTTCATATCGTCAGCGATGGTGTACATCTGTGGCATGGTTTCTTCTTCATTGTCACTGTTGTTGCTATGGTGACTGCTAGGGACAGGGGCCGACTTCCATGGGGAATTTTCAAGATGTTCAAACATGACAGGTTTGTGTCTCTGAATTTCTAACACCAGTACATTACTGCTGTGTCTGAAAATATATTGCACATTCTATAAATATATGTTCTGAATTACAATGAAAACAAATGTAGTTTGGTCAAATTTGCTTCAGCAGCTTCTGAATCATTGTGAACACATGATTAGACCAATGATTGTGACCTCGACTTTAGGAGGAGGAATTCAGATTCGCATGACACTATTTCCTTATTATGAGTTACCTTTCTGTAAATTGGTTAAATTTCTCCAGTAGTTGTTTTAATTCTCATGGACACATGATTTGTAACAGATGAACAGATGGATGGACGAAGCAATTGTAATATTGACATAATAGGATCACTCCAATGAGGTTCTGCATAGAAGGCAGTTATTCTCTAACTTCATTCGCTAACTTTATTAGTAATATATTTCTATCTCTTCTATTCAGGAGTACCTTTACACAGTCAACTCCCAATATCTCGAACACTGATATCTCAAAGTATCTTCTTATACCAAAGGATACATTTCCTATTTTTGTTTACTTTTCAACTCCTGTTATTTCAAACTACTGATATCTCAAAGTAAATTTTCTGGTACAAGAAGATTTACTTTGAGATATCAGTAGTTTGGGCTGAAGTTCGACTTCGAGATATCGAGAGTTGACTGTATGTATCCAATCAAATACTTACTTTACAAGTTTAGCCACACTGGTCGCTGTTGACCTTGACACATTCTGTTTATTTAATCTAATGATGATGTCCCCAGGCTGAAGTCCCGACGATTCTGCAGGAGATGCGCCATCAACACGACCAACTCTTACAGGGCAAGCCTCAGCCACAGAGAACCCAAAACCATTCTTGCCTCGTCGTAACGTGAGCTGCATTGATTCCATTCCCCAGACATCTTTGTTTACTGATGGGATGTTGGACTGAGCTACAACAAAGATTACATGATTCCTTAGTATTTGGAAGTCAATGTCTATTACATCATTACAGCAATACATACAATAAATGCTCCCTCTCTAATATACACCCCCACTCACTTTTTTCAGTGAAAAACTGGCTTTCGACTATCAAAATTTACTAGTTATTCCTCAAATTTTGTCTGAAGAATGCCTTTTATAGGGCTTGTGAATTACAATGCCACCAGGGCATTTATGAGAAGAATTATGGTAAAAAGAATATTTCTAAAAATACTTGATTCGAAGACTGGACTACTGTTGTGTATTTTATCATCTTTTACTGTACAATATGAATTTGTCAGAGATCAAAATAAGGCATGTATTTAACACTTAAAGTGCCCAAAACTGAAAAAAGTCCAATATGCAAACAAGAGTTGATCCAGATGAGGCAGCTGAACTCTCAGTATGATATAGGTGGCATGAAACTTTTTTTTGTAAATTTGGCAGACTTAAATTTTTGTTGTCTGTCTTTTCAGTGCTTTAACAGTTAAAGTACCTTAATCTTAATAATTTCATAATCAAATTACTTCAAAGTGGTATTTTGTACTTACTTCTAACTTTAAGCTGAGGTTTGAGCCTCTGTGAGACCTGGAGATGTTTCTTCCTACCAATCTCTTCTGTCAACAGGTAGTACCAGCCAGCAACCTCCTATAAAACACAACATAATACATTTCAGTATCTTTATTAGGTTATATTTGGGGTCCACAAACTGGCAGTGTTATAAAATACATGTAGCGTTATATTTAGACTAAACTAGATAGAAATATATGGCAAGTGAGCATTAAATTCCTGAATGTATCATACATGATACATGCTCTGAATCTCAAGTTTTAAGATGAGTTAACTACTGCATACTGAATAATTAGTGAGATATTGAAAATATCATGGGAATCTTCTATAGACATGTAGAGGGAAAATTGAGATTTTATCTCACTTAGTGAGACTTGGCATGTATGACATTTCTTATGAAGACACCAACTAAACAAAGTATTTACCTTTTTGGGGCTTGTCAAATGCCTGATACCAAAAGACATACATCCCAGGAATTCATTCACACTGTAAAAAGAAAAACACAGACATTAGAAAAATAATCATGAAACTAATACTATGACCATAGCAAAAGCAATACGAAGCAATCCCTTTATCACACAAAGTTTGGGGTCCATAGAAAGAGGAGGGGTTACATCCATACGACTCTAGATCAAATGTTTTCTGACTGTAAAGGTATGGCATTTCTAAAGTAAAGCCTTAACCCTTAATGCGCCAAAAAGCAGACGACAAAATTTAAGTCTGCCAAAATTTAAAAAAATCTTTTGTCAAGGGTATATCATATTGAGAATTCAAAGACTATATGGCAAACAGTGTAGATCCAGATGAGCTGGCTCATGATGAGCGGCCTCATCTGGATCTACACTGTTTGCAAATTCAACAATTTTTCATTTTTGGTGCTTTAAGGGTTAAAACCATATTAACCTGTCATATATGGATATGGTCAGCATATCTGAATGAAAGTGTTTTGACACTACCTAAAACTAACACATTTATAAACAGTCAGGGTGGTTTATGTTTGATCTCTGCTACCATAGCAACCAAATCAAATATTAGTACATTACATTCTGCTAAGAAAACAATATCTGATTTGTAATTGTAAAACAATCAAACTAAAGTCCCCACCTCTCCTTTCTTCAATCTTTCTTAACATTTTAAGCTTCTTAAAGCCCCCTACCAAGATAAGAATGCAGTATGATAAAGCTCATTAAATTCCCTCCCCTTTCCAGTATATGCCCTTACTTTCCCTGTTATCTCAGCTAAATCCCTAATATCAAGTGCCAAGCCCCTGCCCCTGAATAAAGCCCTTGTTTGACATATTAGGATTTGAAAAGACTTAAAATTCTGTTATTGAAAAGACAAAAGCATTACTTCATTAAACTTGGCTATTGATGTTGACAGAGTACTTCAATCTGCCTGAAGTCCAGTGGTTAATATAACTGGATATACTTTATGGGGGAGCAACTCTGACATTTTCTTTTCTTTTCTTTTTTCCTTTAATATCCTTCTAAATGGGGACAACTCTAAAAAGGAAAGAACTTGCTCCCCTAGGAGAAATACTTTCCTTTAAAGTAAGAATAGATTCCATTTACAGGGAAACAAACAAAAGCCACAAAAGTTGTACTGTTTTGTATTAACCAATTCCATTCGGGATACCACTTTAGGGGTATCTGGGCAAACAGTTTGGATCCAGATCAGTTTGAGATCCAAACTGTTTGCTGCCTAGACATCATTTCTACAAGAATTAGTTAGACCAATATTGACAAAATATTCTTGATTTTTGATGCAGACGACAATTTCAGCAGACGACAAAAAAAATACCCAGAATGCAATGGGTTTAAGGTAGAAGTGAACCCATACAACAGTATTTTCTTAATTAGGAGATATTCATCGAACTTATGCATATAATCATGAATCAGTATTAAAAGAAATATTTGCAAGTTCTGATTGACTGCATCTCCCTAATGACAACTTACTATTTATCCTCTGATTGTGGAGAACAAATAAAAGCTTGGTTCATAACCATCCTGACTATAGTTTAAATCCAATATTATGTAAGGTAAGTAAAATCATGTCCATCAATAACCAAATCTATTTTCATCTAATTTCAACCACACTAAAGGACACCCATCTCAAAATCAGAATCAGAAATCGGCCGCTGACCAATCAAATTACAGCAATGGATCAGATTAGTTGCATCAGCCAATCAAAATACAGTGAACCCAACCTGCTCACTGGGAGGATGAAATCAATGTAATATGACATCACAGTAATTATTATCTTTAGCTAATCCCTCTAAATCCCCAAACATTCCCCTTCCAGACAGGCAGACTAGGGGTAACTTCATAAGAGCCCCTAATTATCACTAATAGGTTACTAATGGGTTATTAATGACCTACTCAGTACCATATTATTGAGTGTGAGTAGAACTGGTATGGCCCACTTTCACACCTTATCATGAGGATTAAATACAAACAATATTGTCCATCTGCTTTTCCAGACAGTGGTCATCATCTATCACCTGTACCAAAAACAATCGTCTAGACCACTTGTAGAATAATGTAATTCCATTTGATTTTGAATTCTCAATTCTGACTTCTGGCATGGCTTCATTAGTAAATCATTAATGGATGAAATCCATGAAATTTTCAAACAGAACAGAGACTGTATCCAGAAACATGTCTCAGGCCACACACAGGTGGCATATTAGAAAAACGCCTCTTTAAACTGGTCTGATGAAACAGGCAAAATGGTGCCTATTCTTTAAAGCAAGCTGGCCAGCTCCATAGGAGCAGTGTGATCTGAGTCTCCACTGTTTGCATAGGTATTTGTGTTGTGTGGTAGTTTCTGCCTTCCCCAATATTTTTTTATGGTATTCTGACCTCAAAGACCCTTAAAATCCCTACTTGGAACTTACCCAGCATTCTGGTCCCTGTGCCACACTGAAATCATCAGCCTCTTGCTCAGGTCTTCATCATTCAACTCACTGAAACAGATATCAAGGTATCAGAAATATGTATCACTATATCATCTAAAATCCTATATCACATTGAGATTATCATTATCATTATTGTTGCTATTGATATGATAATGACACACTGTATTTCTTCTACTAAACACCCCCTCTCTAATAAATGGCCCATGACTATATTCCGTGAAAAAGCAGACCACCAATTTTACTAAGAATGGCTTCAGACTATTCCGAACACACAATCACCCATTACTGGTATTGCCTAAATTTTTTCTCAAGAATGTCATAAATAAGATTTGCAAATTGCACCCCCCACTCACACACTTTCTCTCTCTCTCTGGGTGCTTACTTGGAGAAATACAGTAATACTATGTTAACTTTTAATTGGCATGGTGGTTAGGTTAGAATATCGCTCCAATTTTTTCTGCGAGTTGCATTCAGGATATTGTACAAAATAAAATATTTCTTTTGAAATTAACAGAACCATGATTACAGTAGCTTGGGCAAACTGTATAGACACAGATCAGATGGCTTCTTAAGAAGCCATCTGATCTGTGTCTATACAGTTTGCAACTGGGTTTATAAAATATCTCATGATAAGGCAAAAAATAGTTTGTCTAAGAGAGCATTACTGAAATTGGAAGGTCTAAGATTAATGTAAAGCTATCCAACAAACATACTAATTCTTGAAATGGATCAGTTGCATTTACAAAATCTGAGACCATGAAAATCTGGAATCATTTACTGATCTCCCCTATCACTCATCAGACTATCAGAACCCTGAAGACATGTTGATATGTCCTTAATTGGAACCATATAATATTAATGAGATTTTGACACTTTCTTAAACATCCTTAAATGAATGAGATCACTGATTATATAATCCTGTATTTCTTCAATACAACCATACAATATTCTTCAGATTTTTTTTTTTTCAAAGTTTAGCATAACTGTAGTTCTGTTGAATATCTTATTTATAAATATCAACTCTTTTTTTCTGAATAAACAGATCATTTTAACCCTTTCAGCCCAAAAAACCAACTTAACCCAACAAACCAAGATAATAACATTTGCAAACAGAGCAGATTCAGATGGGTAGTTCCCAATTTTGTCTGTTCCCATTCTGCCCACTCTCAATTCCCCTATTCCCATTTTGCACTCTAAAACTTGGTATTATCTCGACTGGCATATTGTTGTCATTGGTTACTAGTATAATGTTAAAATTCATATTCTTCAAACTAATTTAATTTAAAGATTATCAACGTTAATGTGACAGCTACATTTACATTGACTGAGATAGGAATCTGTTGATTTACCAAATTCGGCAAAGTGGAAATGATGTGTAGGCAAATCAGAATAGTCAAATAGGTGCCAAGCTTTTTGTGTGTTTTTTTTTCAACTCAACTTCAAGGCAAGAAATATATTCTATTTCTTTGTTCTGAAACAGGAAACTGTAATGTTGTAACCAAACATCACTATCTTGGAACATCTATTACCCAACACAGTAACCAACCACTAAGCTGCCACTAAACAAATACAGCCACCAGTTCTTATCAGAGGGCTCCAGATAAGAGGGGGTATTGAGGATAATTCGAAGATAATTTTTCTTATTTCTCAACGAAAACATATGTTGTGACCCCTCATTAGAACCGTCTCGACGAGACGGTTCTAATGATGGGTCACAAAATATGTTTTTCTGGAGAAATATGGATAATTATCCCTAAATTATCTTTGTTACTCCTTCTTATCTGGAGCACTGTAATATCAGATTCTAAATACTAGGAACAGTCAGTGGGGACACTTTCCTATCTCTCTTTGTCTATGTCTTATCTCCCCTTTGTTTTAATACAGTACAGTTTCCCATTAATTATCTCCCCATATCTGATGATCCCCCATAATGATGATACAACTTGAGGAAGTGTCACTTTGGGCTGATATGGGAGTAATTAAAAGCAGGCTTCTTAGCTACCAGAAAGTTTGGGTAGCCCAGTGGTTTATTTATATATTAAATAAGATGTGATAATGAACATTATGACACTTACTTATCTAAGATACAGCCCTTAATGAGTATCCTTAATGCCCTTTAATTATTTTCAACTGAATCTACAGTATCACCGGAGTCCTTTTTCTACATTATCCCTTAAAGCCCCCAAAAATGAAAATAGTTGAATTTGCTAACAGTGTAGATTCAGATGAGGTCATCTGGATCTACACTGTTCTGTATGATATATAGGATTTCCTCAAATAAATGCCCATTCACTTATAAACACCCCTCACTTTTTTTCTGTGAAAATGTGGTCAAACCCCACCCTGGCTGGCTTTAGACCTTCAAACTTTCTTCTTTACTTCTTTACTATCAAATTTGGTCATCCAAATGCCATGTAGTGCAACCCTGACAGGGTGTTTATTGTCAGAAATAGGTTACAGTATGAAAATTTTTGAATCTGTAAATTTTGTTGTCTGTTTTGGGTTTTTTTATTGGGGGGGGGGGGGGGGGGTGGGGTATTAGGGTTAAAAGAACTAAGAATACTTACAAAGAGAATTTTTCATCATACACAGGATTGTTGGTGTCACTAGCAATATCAGTTTTACATTTGGGTTTCTTGCCATCATCTGGTATAATTGTCATCTGAAGAAGAAGGAACTCGGTGTTAATTCACTATACAAGATAGCACTTAGTTAAACTGCTACTTCTTTATATTTTTTTATCTTTTTTTTTCAACAGCGCAAATGTTTCTAATCTGAGGTATTTCAAGCTCTGCTGGTATTTTGATTAACTTTTATACAGGAAACGAACCTTTTTAAACTACTAGCATGCAGCTAATTAATTGTTACCCACTGAAAGTAGCCTTTAGTATTATGACTGTATCAAAGCACAACTGAAATTCCATTTAATGTAATTATTATTAGATATTTTTTTTTTTTAAGAAAAAGCTCCCATTCCCACCCACATGAAACAAGCGAAGAAAGATATCAAATACGAGCCTACCTTCACAAAAGAGTCACACAAAGACTTCCATTTGGTTGATAGTTGTCTCCCCTGTACAACTGAAATTCGAAAACACATTTTGGCATAATTATTTTCAGAGGGTCAAAAGACTGAATATAACAGTGTATAAATTTTCAATGAATCCATGCTGTTTTCAGCTTTAATAAACACACGATAAATTTTTAACCAAACTGCTATTGTTTTGAGGTAGATAAACAATGATTTCAGAAAGAAAATTTTAGTTTTATGCGGTAAATGCACTGCACATAGCCACTGTCTGATCCTGTCACCCACAGGAAATTTTGTGGAAATAATGTTTATTGGTGAAACTGCAATAAAGATCAGTTTGATATGCATCTATACTGATTTCCAAGCAATTTTTGTCCAACAATAAAAATTGTTACCGTAGTTAGAGTAAATATGTACAAAAATTAAAGCAATCTTGCAACTTACCATGAACAGTTAGAAGACCAAAATTCATATAAGCAGACACCTTCAGCTGACCTGAAAATGTAAAATGATACACATACATTAACTTGGCACACGGCATTTTTATATAGTGGTTGTCAATCTATTATACTATTCATTGATTAATTGTGAAGCTGTACTGACTCTTAAAGTGTCAAAAAATTAAAAAAATAAAGTTTACATTTGCAGAAATTAACCCTTAAAGTGCCAAAAAATTAAAATTGTTGAATTGGCAAACAGTGTAGATCCAGATGAGGTGGCTCATATTGAGCCACCTCTTCTGAATCAACACTGTTTGCCCTCTGGTGTTTGAATTCTCAATATGATATCGCTTGGACGAAACATTTTTTTAATTCTGCAGACGTAAATTTTGTCGTCTGCTTTTGGCGCATTAAGGGTTAATCCTTGAGCTGCTTCATCTTCATCTACGCTCTTTGCAAATTAACCTTTTTTTTTTTTCATTTTTGGCACTTTAAGAGTTATAAGTTACATCAAATATATCCATTAATTTAACATGACAACTGAAAGTTTGATTACCAGTTAGACATTTCATCCTGAATTTCTTTAAAACTTAAGATGTGATCAAACACTCAACCAGGTTCATCTGACCTGACATCTGACCAAGTTCACAAGTATGCAATTTTGAAACAAATGGTCATGCAGCCAAATGAGAACAGTTTTAAGGTGTGCCATGAATGAGTAAATTTTAATGAAAGTGACAGCACTTTAAGTGTGACCATTAAGGGTATGGTTCATTAACTTTAAATCTGTTTAATTGGTCAAATCACCACTAACTGTTAACAATTAAATGTCAACACTTGGTCCAGATTTGACCAATTAAAAAATATATTCACTCCAATAGATTGTTAAACTGCTTTAATTGTGCTAGAATATTATGATAAGATCTCAAAAGTGTGCCTCAATGAAGTGTGACAGAAATGTATTTCTACTTATTTCCTTCATTAAATTTCAATGCCTGTCAACTTCTAAAAACTGATCTAGTGTGAAAAGATAAATTAACCATAGAACCATTAATGGTAATCACACTCCACAACATATTGTTGTAATTTCAATACATGAACTGTACTAAAGAATGCTGGTCAGAAAATTCCACCTTGGTAAACCCCACATTATAAATAACCAAATCTACGTATAAAATGTCATCAATTTTTATTGTCACATATGCCATGAGTATTATTTCTTTCCACTGAAATTAATTTCAGAAGAAAGAAATTCTAAAAGGAAATTTCAGTAGAAATTTTCTTTTTTTTTAACTATCCTGTGGGAAGAAACTAGTCTTGGGGACAAAATACAATTTTCTTGTACATATGACAGGTGATTTATTGTTGTCAGGTTCCAATGACATTTTTATGACAGTTACCCAATTATAATTGATATAGCAACCAGATTTTTCTGAAATATTTTCATAACACCTTTGCTTATTTTCTATGTAATGCAAGCCTCAGGGATATCTAAACAAATTTTATATGTTCATGTCTGTATTGCCAGTGCAATGTATTGTTTTTCATTTTTAAACCCTTGCCTTTGTAGAGTCCTATTTTCTGAAGCTGTGGTAATCAATGGACAAGCCTTAAAATACTGGACAGAAAAGGAAAGTGATAGAGCAACAGTGTTAATCAAGCCCTTAGTATACTGTTTGCCATAATATCTTGTAAAGTACAGGAAATGAATTAAGCGAAGGTTTCCCAGTGGCATCTTTAATACAGGTAAATAATAGACCAGGCCCCCCGAAAGAGAGAAAAAGAGAAGATTTTCAACATTTCCAAGATTTTGACGGACTTCTAATTACATTCTGCATGCTCATGCAAGAAATCATCTGCACCTGATACAACCACACAGCACAGTGCAGAGCTTATCTAATAAATTTAAGGAGTAATAGCTAAAATTAAGAAGCACAATTCACTGTATTTAGCCTACAAATTAAAGTAAATAGATAAATAAACAAACTCCAAGCCAGAGAATAAACACAGACTGTCTATAAATAAAACAAAATCAGTGTGTTAGGATGTGTCAATGATACAACAACAAAGCCCAAATGAATAGAACAAACTGCCTTTATTACTTATCACAATAAAGAGATTTACATTCCCAACCCCCATGTTGTTGTGTAGAAAAGGGATAGCCTATTCATGAAACATACCAAACTATTTCAATATTATAAGTAAAAGGCAGCAGTCTATGGTTTAAGATGTCTATCAGGTTCTAATTTTGTAGTAAAAAGGTAGCTTTTCAAAGCTTATGACTTGCAATTGTAAATTCAAATTATAGCATTTCTTCCAATATTCTGAATATAAGGAAAAAGTGCCTTATAACAATGTGATAATAGAGAAGACTGGTTCCAACTCTTTTTAACTGCTAATGTTTGCATTAGCAGTTAAAAGAGCTGGTGCCAGTCTTGGTACCAGAGAATCAACAGACTAAACAACTGTTTCAGTTTGATGATTCTTTGCTCTTACATCATCAGCAGCATCAACAATTTCCATTATTTCTGATCAATCTGCATAGGTTTTTCCATGTCTTCACTGTTTACATATTTTTCATTATTAATGCCTCAGTGTTCTCATTCAGATGCATCTACCTAGCTGAGTCAGGTTAGCACTCCCAACTTGGGATCAAAGGGTTTAGTCCCGCCAGAGGTGAGACTCTGTCTGAACCTATACAGCAGAGCCCTTCAAAATTGCCCTCCCATCATCCTGATATGACTAAAATACTGTCAAAAAAGAGGTAAAATACATCAGTCATCCATTTGTTCTCATTGATCAACAGGTCACAACTGAATTCTTCCCTCTCAAATATGAAAAGAAGAAAAAAAAAGACTAGTTACAAGCTCTCCAACAAGTGCAAAATTAACATCTGAATATTCCCCCAAATTATCAAAGCAAAATGAAGCCAATAACCAGCCTTATACAAACTCTTTAAAGATAATCAGCAAGACATCAATTGCCTCAAACCAACATGTGGTTTTACCTTCACCAAAACACCTGCCCTTTTATCAACAAGTTTCCCCTTTGATCACACTTTTATCAAAGTCACCTGAACTTTCATTACCAACTGCTGGTATGGGCCTTCATATTTCAAAAAGGTGAATTCATGCTATGCTAGTGGCCCTGGTTTTGAATCCCACTGGAGGCAGACTTCTTTCAAGTGGGTTCCATTGCACACAGCTTTCCATGAGCTTGATACAACTGAAATACTGTTGAAAAGGCTGTAAAACCACAAGTCATCCCTCCATAGATGATCTAATTGATGATTCATATTTAAGCCTTAAATTAAGGCAAAATGATCCTATTATGCACAATAGCTGACTTTGCAAACAGCGAAGCTCTAGATCAGGTTGCTCATAGTGTGCTGCCTCATCCAGACCTATACCGTTTGTTCTCCAGTCTTTGAATTCTCAAAATGATACAGCTTGAACAAAACAGATTTTGAAATTTACAAACACAAGTTTTGTTTACTGGTGATTTGGCACTTAAGGTTTCTTGTTTCCTACCTTGTCGTAACATTGAGACTCTACTGCAGCTGCTATCCCCAGATTCAGAACTTGTCGTTAAAATCATTGTCCCTCTACAACAACACTTTCACTAACTGGTCACTAGTCAGTCTCTCTGATTTAGTCTCTCTCTGATACAGTTCTTTTGCTGCATGTGCTTTTACTTTTCTCAGTCACTGAACATGTCACAAATGCCATTAAAAATATCACTGAGGAGTGAAATACTAGTCTAACAAAGAGAAGTCTACAAGAAGCACCATTCCAGCATGATCAATTAATTAACTTCCATTAACTGTAATTAATTCAATAGAGTCACTATCCAATTGTCACAGTAGCAAGCACTTCAACTTTATTACCATCTATTAAAGTTCACAAGTATTGATTATCCACAGAAAAATTGCAAAAACTGTAGTTTTCTAATGCTTTCATTCAATTTTGATTTAACAATTTACACTTTTCAGTTAAAATTCTTGAATACTATGGTTTCATTCTTAGCTACACAAATATTGATCCTAAGCCCTTGACTTGAATCCCTACTAATGTTTTTCAGTCAGATTTTGACAGGTATTTATTGGCCAGCCCCCTTGACTTGATAGATTTGCCTTGGAGCAGCTGATTGGTCAATTCATATCTGATCCCATTAGGTGTGAAACAACAATAAAGCTACCACAGTGGCACATGGCCCCTACAAGCGCAGAAATCACTCAGGTGTATCTGAAGTGTGCCTGATGGGTTTTGGGGGTTATTAAAGAGGGGATACACTAGAGATAATTTCAAGATTTTATTGATTATCAGTAATTTGACAATTAAAACTTTTCATTAAGGGTGTCACTTTATACAAGTGGTGGTGACACCACAAAACAAAGGAGAAAAGATTTTATCCCCATTTTGTAATCATGAACTCCTTACTATAATCATAAAAGTTTTCCTATAAAGATATGGCATGATTAAAAATATTAATACTGAAATAAAGTGCCAAATATTGAAAATAGCTGAATCTGCATACAGCATAGATCCAGATGAGGAGGCTCTTAATTATGAGCCACCTCATCTGGATTTTCATAGTTTGCCCTCTATTCTTTGAATTCTCAATATAAACTTGGACAAAACTTTTATTGAAATTATGCAGACCTAAATCTTGTCATCCGCTTTTTTTTCAAAACTTAAAACATCTATTGTGATATAACGTTGGAGCAAAATCGTAGTTTACAGACTATGAGAACACAATGACATCACAAAACTAAAGAATTCTGATTTTGTTGTATGGCATGTGTGAAATATAAAACACATGACTGTTTTGTTTGCTTCAGTCAAGAATAGTGTTCAACTAAGTTTTATTATGGTGAAAATAACACTACTGATAGAAATACATCCATTTTTATCATGACCTGCCATGAGAGAGACTGAAAGAGACCTATTTTGTTTTCTTGAACAAAGTTTTCCCAACCTTGAAAGTGAAAAGCACATACTAATTCTTACAGCGCAAAAAAACAGACAATGATTACCAGGTGGTAAGGCAGGAATTTTTTTTTGAAAACTCTGCATTCCAAGCTATATCAGATTGAGAATTCAAAGAACAGAAGGGAAAACAGAGTAGTACTAGACAAGCCACCTCATCTTGCAAGTTCAACTATTTTCATTTCAGGGGCTAAATGTGCTAAATTACTGTGGTGTGAGAGCCGTGCCACCGTGGTGAAACACTGAGACTAAAATTTCTGCTGGAATTTCTTTGACCCTAATACTCTGTTTAGACGATACCAGTTTCGATTCGGAACAGATTGCTCCGCAATAAGGTAATCCAGAGCCAACTCACTAGTCTGTTTAGACTAAACCGTTGACGATTTATATAGATTTTAATGCGGATTCGCTTCGGTTGCTGTTTAGACCCGACTTTTAATCCGAAGTAAAAGTTAATTGGGATTCAATCCAAGGTGCTCTGTAGGATTAGTTTACTCCAAATTAGTTTTTAATTCGAATTAGATTTGCTTGTGTAAACAGTTAATTCAAAGCGGATTCGATTCGGATTAAAACTCTAGTCTAAACAGGGTATAAGACAGTTTTGGCTCATGCGTAAGGTAAATGCATGAAACTTATAGATAGGACGTAGGCATTGCCTACATTCGTCCTCTCCAGTTGGAGAGGACAAATATAGGCAATGTCTTCATGCAATCCATTGGCACATGTATATACTTGTATGTACATTTATATGTATATGTTGACATAAAGTTGTGAATAAATAAATAAATGAATGAAACTTAATGGACAAATGAGTTACAGTATCAGGAACCCAAGATGGCACCATATATATTATTAAGTGACATAACAGAAAATTTGAAAACTTAAAAAAAATCCCAATGTATCTCATTTTGACCTGGTTTGTTTAAGGAAAAGATGATAAAATGAAATGGGAGAGAGAGAGATTAATATCAGATATAAGTGACAAGATAAGGTCAATGGTCAATTAAAGGATTCAATTTACAAGTTATTCTTGAGAAATCTGGGCGGAGAAGATAAAATACAGGAAAGATGACATCAAGATTGAAATTTTCCACTAGATTACATTCATGAATATTGACAAAATCAGAATTATTTCTCACTGACAATTTTGACACCAAAGTCATGAGAATAATTTTTCATGCTTTCAAATCCATTTTTGATTAACTGTGTCAAATTCTTTGTTTGGAATGTTGATGATTTTCTGTCATGCAAAAATAACAAAGTGTTTTGCTCATAATATTTCAGCCCGGAAAGCTCAATTTTTCAAGTCTGTAATATCTTTATTTTTTTTTATTTTTCAAACAGATGATCAATAATCAAATTGTCCCAGTTGTTCAAGCATCATTAAGGACTACTTTGTTCGTTCACATTCGAAATGTTATCATTGTGCAAAACCCATAATTTCTATAACAGCTAGCTTATATTAAAGTGTTACACATTTAGAAACCTCTCAGATTCTTTGATTCAGTGTTGTTTAAAGGAAGTTAATGCAGCACTACAAATGTTACACATAAGTTTAAAATCCTCTGAAAATGAAAAAAAAAATAATAATAAAAAAATACCCCACCCACTTAAAGAACCCTGAAACATTCTGTCAATCAGCCTGTATGTGCAAATGTCCAAAATAATTTTTACAGCAACCACAAAATATTCAGAACAGTATTTCACCATTTGGTGCCATCAGACAGGAAATATGCGCTTGGGTACTGGACACACATCAATATTTTATTGGTAAGATAAATGCACAATTTATTTGAAATCATTTTGGTCACATCAAAAAAGCTATCAGTATACCTTTAAAATTTCCATTCAACACTTTTCATTCAATGGTAATTCTAACAAATGCTTGAAATAAAATGCTGTATATTGGTATTGAAATAGATATTTTACTATGCTGAAATCAAAATTTTTATTTGTTGGTGGGAACAATCACAGTGGCAAATGTGGCAACACCTAACAATGGGGGTGGGGTACTTTGACAATTTTATTGCCATGTATCAAATTTGGGTGTCATCCTTATCTGATATTGAATCAGAAATAACAAAGGTCAAATTAAGCTTCTTCAGTTGGGCATAGTGTATAATTATTTTAAATCATTTCCCTAAGAAAAGTTGAATTCAACTACTTAAATTTTCCTTCTTTTTAAATTTACATATTGGTGGGCAAATTTTGAAAATTTCGAGGATATACGATTAAAGGTGTATGGGTACAGTTTCATGCTGTGGGTTTTTTCTTTGTTGTTTGTTGTTTTGTTTTTTTGTTTTGTTTTTTTGTTGTTGTTTTTTTTTTTTTGGGGGGGGGGGATTTTTTTTTTTGCCTCTTTACAAAGGGAAACAACTTAACAACTTTTTGACTTCCTGTTGGCTTCCCCAGTGGAAGAAGAAATTCCTCCAAAATGGGATCTTCTTTTAAAGGAAAGAATTTACTCCAAGGGAAGCAAATTCTTTCCTGTAAGAGTAGATTGTAGACCCCTGCTGAGAAAGGAGGCTAAACTGAAAATGACAGTTGCTTCCCTTGAAAGTATACCCATGATGACAAGTTCATATTTATTAACACTGGGCCCAGCCGTTCAAAGCATCGTTAGCCTAACAAGCCCGTTTAAGTGTTTAATTACTTTATAACCAAATGCACTGATATTTTTTGTTGAAAAAAATGTGAGAAGCTTTTGCATTGCAAAAGTTTCTCACATTTTTTCAACAAACAAGAGGGCCATGGTGGCCCTGAATCGCTCACCTGAGCATTAATCAGTTCACTGGCTCTGGTGAAGATTTATAAGAGTTTTTACCATACATGGGAATGGCGGCCACCTTGGTCATGTGACCAAGATCATTTGAAGAACTTTCAATCCTTTGACCCATGTGCAGGCTCCATATGAAATTTGATCTGCCCAGTGGTTTCAGAGATGTTTGAAAATGTTTATGGATGGATGAAAGAGGCAGCTAACACCAATACTGTAAGGCTCGATCAGGTGAGCTGAAAATGGCAGAGTCGCTTCTCCGAAAAGTTCCCGTTCATGTTGAGTTCCTTTGATGGATTTCAACTAGACTTAACTAGGCAAACACAGATGATAGAATGGTAGCATCATTATCTCACTGTGGTGAAACTAATGTATTCCAAGGAGTTTGTGGCTGGCATCATTGCAATGTTAGTTCTGATTCTTGCAACATAACTTAATTTAAATTTGACCTAGTGACCTAGCTTTTGACCCAACATGACCCAGTTTCAAACCGGATATTGTAAGAATAAACATTCTGACAAAGTTTCATTGAGATTGGATCAAAACTGTGCCCTCTAGAGCGTATACAAGGTCGTTCTTATATTTGACCTAGTGACCTAGTTTTTGATCCGACACAAACCAGTTTCAAACTTTCCTAGATTTCATAAAGGTAAACATTCTGACAGAGTTTCATGAAGATTGGATCAAAACTGTGCCCTCTAGGGTGTACACAAAGTTTTTCTTAGATTTGACCTAGTGACCTAGTTTCTGATCTGACGTGACTCAGTTTCATAAGGGGCATATATATATGGACAATAAACATTTTGACATAGTTTCATGAAGATTGGATCAAAACTGTTCCTTCTAGTGCGTACACGAGGTTTTTCTAAGATTTGACCTAGTGACCTAGTTTTTGACCTGACATGACCTACTTTCAAACTTGGCCTAGAGTTTATGGAGATAAACATTCTGACAAAGTTTCATGCAGATTGGATCAAAACTGTGTCCTCTAGAGCACACAAACGGTTTTTCTATGATTTGACCAAGTGACCTAGTTTTTGACCCTACATGACCCAGTTTCAAATTTGTCCTTAATATTATGAGGATAAACATTCTGATAAAGTTTCATGAACTTTGGATCGAAACTGTGCCTTCTACAGCGTACACAAGGTTTTTCTAAGATTTGACCTAGTGACCTAGTTTTTGACCCGACATGACCCAATTTCGAACTTGGCCTAGAGTTTATGGAGATAAACATTCTGACAATGTTTTATAAAGATTGGATCAAAACAGTGTCCTCTAGAGCGTACACAATGTTTTTCTATGATTTGACCTAGTGACCTAGTTTTTGACCCAACATGACCCAGTTTCGTAGTTGTCCTAGATATTATAAAGATAAACATTCTGACAAAGTTTCATGAACTTTAGATGAAAACTGTGCCTTCTAGAGTGTACACAAGGTTTTTCTAAGATTTGACCTAGTGACCTAGTTTTTGACCCTACATGACCCAGTTTCAAACTTGGCCTAGAGTTTATGGAGATATATATTCTGACAATGTTTCATATAGATTGGATCAAAACTGTGTCCTCTAGAGCGTACACAAGGTTTTTCTATGATTTGACCTAGTGACCTAGTTTTTGACCCGACGTGACCCAGTTTCAACCTTGTCCTAGATATTATGAGGATAAACTTTCTGACTAAGTTTAATGAACTTTGGATGAAAACTGTGCCTTCTAGAGCGTACATAAGATTTTTCTAAGATTTGACCTAGTGACCTAGTTTTTGACCAGACATGATCCAGTTTCGAACTTAGCCTAGAGTTTATGGAGATAAACATTCTGACAATGTTTTATAAAGATTGGATCAAAACTGTGTCCTCTAGAGCATACACAATGTTTTTCTATGATTTGACCTAGTGACCTAGTTTTTGACCCAACATGACCCAGTTTCGTACTTGTCCTAGATATTATAAAGATACACATTCTGACAAAGTTCCATGAACTTTGGATAAAAACTTTGCCTTCTAGGGTGTACACAAGGTTTTTCTAAGATTTGACCTAAAGACCTAGTTTTTGACCCTACATGACCCAGTTACAAACTTGGCCTAGAGTTTATGGAGATATATATTCTGACAATGTTTCATATAGATTGGATCAAAACTGTGTCCTCTAGAGCGTACACAAGGTTTTTCTATGATTTGACCTAGTGACCTAGTTTTTGACCCGACGTGACCCAGTTTCAAACTTGTCCTAGATATTATGAGGATAAACATTCTGACTAAGTTTCATGAACTTTGGATGAAAACTGTGCCTTCTAGAGCGTACACAAGGTTTTTCTAAGATTTGACCTGGTGACCTAGTTTTTGACCCGACGTGACCCAGTTTCAAACTTGTCCTAGATATTATTAAGATAAACATTCTGACAAAGTTTCATGAACTTTGGATGAAAACTGTGCCTTCTAGAGTGTACACAAGGTTTTTCTAAGATTTGACCTAGTGACCTAGTTTTTGACCCGACATGACCCAGTTTCGAACTTGGCCTAGATTTTATGGAGATAAACAATCTGACAAAGTTTCAGAAAGATTGGATCAAAACTGTGCCCGCTAGAGTGTACACAAGCAAAAGTTGACGGACGGACGTCCGGACGTCCGGACGTCCGGACGGACGTACGACGGACGACGGACATCAGGGTATCCCAAAAGCTCACCCTGAGCACTTCGTGCTCAGGCGAGCTAAAAACGTTGGCACGTTTGAGATGTTTGAAATTTTAACAAAACATTAACTAACAATGCCGTAGTTTTGAACGACCAGGCCAAGTTCGCTAAATGACTAAACTGTACAGATGATGATCAGTCTAGTACTGCAGTCTAATTTGAGTCTTACTGTCTGCTCAAAATTGGGTTGGGTCAGTTTGGAGGTCACCTATGGAGGCATTGATGAGCTATGGACAAACTGTGAAAACTGGGAGGGCAACTGTGACAATTTTATTGCTGGTATCAAGATTGAACACAGGTATTATGATGACTTATTATGGCTTCACAATTACAGATAACATCAAAGATCCATACAAATAAATTTCAGATTAAAAATTAAGAATTTTGATAGGATTATAAGAACATGCCCCCTCACCTCTACTCTTCAAGTATTAAAAGTAAAACTTAATAGGGCTGTATCCCATATTCTGAGCTTAGAAAATTTTGAGAAAAAGAATTTGAAAAGTTGATATAGATTTCTCTCTCTCATCTACATTTTAATGGGGAGAGTGGGTGTGAGGAGAGAAACTGGGGCAATATCACTTCTGTGATCATGTAATGTAACTCGGCTTATTTTAAAGTCTGTGAAGAGTGAAAAAGGCAGGGAAGAAGACTGCATGCTAAATCAGATCAAGGCAAATATAGAATAATTAATTACTAATCATCATTATTATTAATCCATCATAAAATTACCCTGCAACATAATTCTATAATAAACTAATTACATGATTTCTTTTAGGTCATAAATTGGTAAGTGACAATATGGAACTCCACAGCTTCCCCAGTCTGTCACAGCTGGAAGCCAATAAAATCTAATTCCTGTCTTTGATGAGGTTTTGTCTTTCAATTAGCAGGTCCCAGTGCTAGAGCTAAGAGAGCAATAAAATGTTAATTGATCTTTGATGAAGAGCCTTGGGCTTGATGAAGAGACTCTTTGGTTCCACAGAACAGCAGGGGAACTGATCCAGCACCCTCCCCAGGATGATGAAATAAGGTAAAGTTCAAGAATCAGAAGCTTATAAAATTTTCAATGAGCCACCTTATCTGAATCTCTAGAATTCTCAATATGATATCGCTTGGACGAAACAGTTTTTGAAATTCTGCGGACGTAAATTTTGTCGTCTGCTTTCTGGCGCTTTAAGGGTTAAATCATAGTGTTATTTAATCTTGAGGGACAACACCAATTTTCCCAAGTTGTATATTGTTATTTTGATACTTTAATTATTTCCGCTATGATTACTGTCACTCAAAATCGTAACCTTTAATGAAACCTACTCTAACATCACAAAAGAGCACACTCTAGTATACAGTGTAGGATACAACTACATACCACAAATTGCTATTGTCCACGTGTCTGGCACGCATCTACAATTACCACAAAACCACAATAAATAGATATTGAAATACATCTGAATTAGATCTGATGTCAGAAGTAATACATCCAATATAATTATTGTAAATAAAATTAATTCAGATTTAATCGAGAATAAAATTAATTCAGATTCAGTCGAAGCATAGATAGTACCCAGCCATTATCTATTCAAAGCGCTTACAGTACATACAGGATGAAAACCACTTCAATTTACTGCTTTTCCAATTACCCCACCCCACTTTGATGCATACTAATTCACCCTAAATAATGTCACTGTCAAGAATCAAAATCAAATCTTTTATTACTCTCAGTCCATATAACATGGCAACATGAGGCATATTTACAATATGAAATAAATAAATGAGGCTTCGTTCAATGTATGAGATACAATAATGCGATGAAATACAACTCTATATAATAGAAACTAATCTACATACTATACTGTGATAATAGCTTTACATAACTCTATTCGTGCAGACCATACTACACCTGAACATAATAACAGAAGTGGGGGGGGGGGGGGGAGGGGGGAATTAGAAAAAATAAAAAAAATAAAAAAAATAAAAATAAAATTAAAATGGGAATAAATAGGGGAAAAATAAAGCAGAGAGAATAAAAGGCCATCGGCCAAGTGTCACCCGACGTTTGAAATGTGTCACAAACTGCAGCCCTTTATTCCATTTCAGAGTAACTGTATGGCCAAAACCAGAAAATATGTGTACAACAGAATCTGGTAAGGAAATAATAATTGAAGCATAAGCAAAGACATATACCCAATTACTGGGCCTCTATGAGGTTACAAAATACTTAAGTTCAGGACTGGGCGTATGTGTGTAAAATCAGGTTACTGAAACTTTAGGCCCTTACAGAATGCCTAAACATCAAGACCATATACCCAATAACAAAATAACAAGGGCCATAATCCTCCTAATATGAATCTGATGAAAAATGAACATTGCATTTATGAAGATTCAGCCCATTAATATGAATAGTTCTTGAGTTATCCTTTTACCTTTAAGTGAATGTCTGTTATCTATGAAAGGGGAATAACTCTGTCACTAATAAATTTAGCATATCCTAACAATAATCAGAATACTCAATTTACCAAATGCTAATAGCATACTAAATTTCAGCTCTCTCGGTCAAACGGTTCAAAAGTTGGAAAATTGCCAAAAACGACAAAGGGCCATAACTTTGTAAAATATTGGGCAATTGAAATTCCAAAATCACATGCACATCTTCAGATCATGATGAAACACTCTGCACAATTTCAAGTTGATCTGATAAAAGATGTGGCAGGAGTTGCGGGGACAAGGTCTGAGTCAGCAAGGGCCGTAACTTCATCAAAAATGGCCGAAACAAAAATCAAAAACCACATGCACATCTTCATATCATAAGAATACAATCTGTAAAATTTCAAATCAATCCGATGAAAGATGTAGGAGGAGTTGCGGGGACAAGATTTCGGATGGACAGAAAATGCCAAAAATGACAAAGGGCCATAACTTTGTAAAATATAGGGCAATTGAAATTCCAAAATCACATGCACATCTTCAGATCATGATGAAACATTCTGCAAAATTTCAAGTCAATCTGATAAAAGATGTGGCAGAAGTTGCGGGGACAAGGTCTGAGTCAGCAAGGGCCGTAACTCCATCAAAAAAGGCCGAAACAAAAATAAAAAACCACATGCACATCTTCATATCATAAGAATACAATCTGTAAAATTTCAAATCAATCCGATGAAAAACGTAGGAGGAGTTGCGGGGACAAGATTTCGGACGGACGGACGGACGGACGGACGGACGGACGGATGGACGGAAGGACGGACGGACTGACACACGGACGGACGAGGGTCATTTCTATAGTCCCCCTCCGCCTACGTCGGGTGACAACAAGAAATGTTACAGTGTGTAACAAATGCCCCCGAAGGCCCCTTCAACTGACCTTTGACCCTAGCTGTGACCTTGACCTTGGGCACAGAACCTGGGTCTTGCACATATTATACATTCTCATTTCGTTTTACTTTTCTGTAATGTTTAAATGCGCTTTGGAAGTTTAAGAGGATTCGAGGGGACTTAATTCAACCACTAACCAAACTGTGTTGCGTCCTTGACCTTGGGTATGGGAACCTATGTCTTTTCATTAGGCTTTTATCTTTCTTTAAAGTTTGCTATGGTACTTTTCTGAATAATTGCCGAGACATAATTTGACCTCTGACCCCAGATTGTGACCTTGGCCTTGGATCTGGGATCATAAATATTGTGTGTAACATACCTTCACATAATAATTTACCTTTCTGTGAAGTTTGATGACATTCACTTCAGCAGCTTTTAAGTTATCACAGAGGCGAGATTTGACCTTTGACCCCTAATTGTGACCTTGACCTTGAACTTGGCAACCCAAATCTTATGTGCAACATACCTTCTCATTATGTTTCATCTTTCTGTGAAGTTTCATTAAATTTGCTTCAGTAGTTTATAAGCAATCAATGAGACCCAATTTTGCGACACAATTTGACTTTTGACCCAACTGTGGCCTTGACCTTGGGCGTGGGGACCTAAGTCTTGTGCGCGACACACCTTCTCATTATGCTTTATCTTTCTGTAAAGTTTCGTCAAATTTGCTTCAGTAGTTTTAAAATTATCGCTGAGACACGATTTTGAGACACAATTTGACCTTTGACCCAATTGTGGCCTTGACCTTGGGCGTAGGGACCTGAGTCTTGCGCGCGACACACCTTCTCATTATGCTTTATCTTTCTGTGAAGTTTCATCAAATTTGCTTCAGTACTTTTAAAGTTATGGCTGAGACATGATTTGTAACGGACGGACGGACTGACGGACGGTCGGACGGACAGTCGGACGGACGGTGCGATTTTAATATGCCACCCGAAGTTCCTTCGGGGGCATAATAAAGAATTGGCTAACAAATACAGGTAGTATAAGTATACCAGGAGGGCGTGCTTATGGCTATATATACCGTTATGCTCCGATAATAACGTTATATAAATCTATCCGTGCAAATCGTACTCCAGTGTTCAGACGATAGTTGTGTAAACTGGATTAAAATGCCAAGCATTCTGAGACTCTCCGCGAGAAACCCTGCCTCACGGCAACAAAGACCTATGTGTAAACCGACTATCCCTCCCGTGCATTCCATCTCCGGACAGGATGCACAGTCGAGACAGCCGATTGTACACGCGCGAGACCGACTTTCTCTCGGAATGGCTCAGAATGGTGGGTAAGTAAATTATTATTTCTAACAATAATAACAGTAATAATTATAATAATAGTAATAAAAAAATCAGTAACAGTATGTAGATTGCCGATGGCACAATGTATATATATATATATATATATATAAAAAACCCAGACTATTGGAGAAACTAATATATTATAGCAGACTGGTAATGGTCGCTATCTTGCCTCCTATAGGACAAGACGACGGCCGTTATCCAGTTAGCTAAACTATATAACATGTACTTCATCAATAACTCCCATGTTTCCACCTTACCGAAATACGAAAATATAAGAAGGAAACTTAAGGAGTCATTGAGTGCACATGTTAAGAGGTACCTTCTCTCTCTCTCTCAAATATATCATGGTCTAAATGGCGACATCTTATGACAGTTGCAAACACTAGAGACCCTGACTAGTCTGTGCATCCGCCCTGGCTGATCAGGGTCTCTGCTTTCGCTGTGTAGCTTCTGAGCGACTCACGCAAGAGCGCGCTCATGAGAAAAAATATATTCAAAACATGCACAGTACAAAAGAGATAAGTAATACTTTGTAGTACCATCGGGCAAATTACGCCCAGAGAGCGCCGTATCAACGTTGGTTCAACGTCTCAGGATGGACCAAAGCTGGTACAACACGCTGTCCTAGCGCTGTGGGCCCGCAAGGAAGTTTATAACTGTTCAAATCAAGTATATTCCTAAAAGACGAGTGTCCTGTCCAAAAAAAAAAAAAAAAATAATAAAAAAAAAAAATGTAATATTGTAATATTTTTTCGTAGTGTTTTACGTATTTATATTTATGACCGTGTACTTATCAACCTACAAATCTGAATATATGCGTCCGATCAATGTCAATGTCGACACGAACCACACTATATCAACCCTTCATACGCTTCATGCCTGTCCGTTGCTAGGACTGACATGAAGTGTATGAATTTCTCCCTAGACGGATCGATATTGGTCTTTCTCGACTAATGAATATGTTCTAATGCACTCATGAGTGAACGCATATTTTCTGCATACATAAAAAGAGAAAAGGGTCAGAGATTTTATTAATGCACTTATGGTAGTAAAAATCGGAGTTGAGAACTTGGTTTCTTAGACTAATTATTTGTTATTGTTAAAAATTATTTCAGTTCGTTTGCTTTACAACTTCGTATATAATTTTAATAAACTTTGACAGCGAAATTAGCATTTTTTTGCTTTTTGAGTTCAGAAGACTTTCATATTTCATAACATTTGGTCGGGTAAAATAATATTTCATTATAAATTGTTTTCTTTGCACTTTCAGCCTCTCACATGCGAGTAAATAGTGAAATTCATCACCAATTTCAAGTTTACATAAATTGCATTTTCTTTCTGACACTTCTTTATTGGACCACCTACCTGTTTCCACCGGAAGTCTATGATTTCTGGTTCTAAAGCTTGTAAAATAGTATAAAAGATTTTTAGGAATAATAGTTAAGTAAGGTTCTAATACGAATGAGTGTTTAAAAATTCGATAATTTGTATTTGATTCTATATTTTGGTACCATTCAGTGAGAAACAAATCTCGGAGTTTTTGCTTAACTGCTTTTGAAAACCAGTTTCGATTTGGAAATGAATGTGAATCCCAAATTCCGCTATAGCCTGTATTATTTAAGATAACTTTTACACTATGTATCCATTTAAAGTACAAAGACCGACTTGTTATATTACTGTTTTGATAAAAACTTTTGGAGGAGTAATAAACTAGGGTTGCAAGAGTTGTAGAATTTTCAGGAGAATTAAGTTTACTCCAGAATGATATCATTCGAGCATGTATTTCCACCTTTAACGGATAAACTCCTACTTCTCCATATACAATGTAATTCGGGGTGCAGTTTTTGATATTCAAAACGCGCTTCAAGAAATTCAATTGAACTCTCTCGACAGATTCTACGTTACCAAATCCCCAGATTTCACATCCATAAAGTAAGATTGGTTTCACCAGCTTTTCGAATAATTCTATTTGTAGATCTATTGGCAGTTTCATATTCCGTGCTTTACTTAACAAACTATACATCGCTCTTTTACCTTGCTCTGCTATGTATTTTTTCATACCAAAAAATGAATTATTGCTACTGAATAAGACCCCCAGATATTTATACTCTTTAACAGTTTCTAGAGCTATGCCACCTAAAGTAAATATAATATTGGGTTGTGTTCGCTTTGAAAAAATTATAACTTTGGATTTCGAATGATTTACTGTTAGTTTCCATAAAGTGCAATAATCATCGTATATATTCAATGAGTTTTGCAATCCATCGACTGAGTTACTGACAATTACAGTGTCATCAGCGTATAGTAACAGAAAGATTTTAAAATATAGGGCTAAGGAATCATCAAGGTGATGTTCAGTGCATTCTATGCCCGAAGCATGTCTGCTCCGAAAAAAATCTCCTAAGTCGTTCAGGAATATATTAAATAAGAATGGGGAAAGATTCTCTCCCTGGCGCACACCTATATTACTCATGAAAAAATCCGTTTTACAGTTATTAACTAGTACACACGACTTAATATTGTTATACATATTTTGTATTATACGTAGACATTTTCCATTAATACGATATTTCACCAATTTTTCCCAAAGTCCATCCCGCCATACCCTGTCGAACGCTTGTTTTAGATCTATAAACGCACAATATAATTTATGCTTACTCTTGCATACTAGTTCTATAAGATGGTGTAGGATAAATATATTATCATTGGTACTGTAGCCTTTACGAAAGCCGGCTTGACACCCGTCTATAACGTCATACTCATCTGCATATTTTTGGATGCGATTATTTAAAACAGCTGTGAATAACTTTCCTAGACAGCTAATCAACGTAATGGGTCTATAGTTCGAAGGGTCTTTATTACTTCCTTTATTTTTGTATATAGGCTTAATGATACCTATAGTCCAGGATTCTGGGATGTATCCACTATCAAATACTAAATTAAACAAATTTGTCAGAGTAGGTACAATGCTGGTGGACAAAGCCTTTAAGTGTTCATTCAATATTAAGTCAATACCGCTAGCTTTATTGTTTTTGAGGGATTTGATCGCATCATTCACTTCAGAATCTGTTATGGGCATATTGATGCTATCGTTATCATTTTCAGAACTTAATTGGTTGTTAGTTATGTCATTATGTTGGACATTTTCGTCAAAGTTTGTGTTTTTGAAAAAATTAAATAAGGATTTTGGGTCAGCTTTGACGTTTTCATTCGTTTTTCCATTCAAAATTTTCCAGTACTTTTTAGGGTCTGTGTGTTTGAGTTTTCTTATTTTTCGTATATTATCCTCCTGAAATTTGGAATGAGACAGTTTAACAGTTCTTTTGTAGGTTTTACTCGCGTTTTTTAAATATTCTTTGTTTGCACAAGTGTTCCTTAGTTTATATCGGAATCTTGCTGTATGAAATTGTTTTCTCGCTTTAAAGCAATTACGACCAAACCAAGAAGGAGATTTTGTTGTATTGTCGCTTTTCGAACGTGGGTACAATGTACCAAAGCTTTTTTCTGCATTTGTTATGATCAAATTCGTGATGTTATCCACTATATTGTTGACGTCATTTTGACATGTTTCCTCGCTCGATTTCAACTGTAATATTTCGTTATTAACAGTATCTAACATATCGTGGTCAAGGTTGCTAACAAAGAGATCATGCTTATTCTGATCCCATAATTTAGTTTTAATTTCACTGCTAGAAGCATTACAAGTTTCGCTGCATCTTTTATCAAAATTCATTTCAAGAAAGACAGGACAATGCACGTCTGATAAGATTTCGCAGAAATCTTCCACACAAAAATCACTAACCATAGGTATCAAATTTGAGGAACAAACAAAATAATCAACCGTACTTGAGTTTTTACATGTGAGTGAACCCTTGCCTTTATCTCTGGCTGTTCGTCCGTTCAGTATATACAGGTTATTACATTTACAAAATTCAACTAATCTATAACCATAATTATTACAACCTTTGTCTCTGTTAATGCGAATTCGGTCAACACAGCTTTTTTCAGCACTGAAATATGAAATTTCTTTTTCGTATTCTGAAAATAATTCATCAGAGTTTAAATGATTACAAATATGCTTATCAATTTCAATGTGATCTTGTAAATTTTTTGTTCTCGAATTAAAGTCACCAAATAAAATTATACTTGAATATCTGTCTGTGAATGTGTATAACTCTGATTCAATTTCTTGATAAGGATAATCAACGGAGTACTCGGACGATTCAGGTGGGATATATATTACTCCGCATAAAATATCCCCCGTTTTAGTCAGTCGTTTTGAAATTACAAACCAAAGTACTAATCTAGATTTAGTATCTATGACACTAATAAACTGACTAATATTTTTCCTACACGCCAGTGCAATACCTCCGGATCTATGTTTTACGTTATAGTTTTTCCTATGCTTATAATATATGTGAAAATCGTCCAATGCAATGTCATCTAACCCGTCCGTTTTTGTTTCTTGGAATCCGATTATATCATAAGATTTAAGAAAACTGTGAAATTCCGGAAAAAGACACTTTGATCGTAGTCCACATACATTTAAAGATACTAGTTTTAAATTAGTATTTTGTTTTATATTCGAATTACAAAATCGATTTTCATCGCAATTTTCCTCTCGTACACTGTCCGTTTCCGTGTCCGTTTCGCTGTCCGTGTTATCACTGTTTTGTTTAGAGTACTGCCCTCCTGCGTGTCCCTAATCACTCGTAGCAGTATTTTGTGTTTCCATGTGTTCTTGTGAGTCTGCACTTTCCGTTTCACGTCGGTTATCGCTTGTCCTATCTACACTGCTGCATCGCGAGGAATTTTCACACTGCACAACTGTTTCCGCGCTTTCGCTTTTCGAGTCGGGTATTAGATTCATAAAGGTACCGGCGTCCTTTTGCTTTTTAGGCGAGAGTTGATCGCTCAACGGCGATATTGTTTTATGTTTTTGTCCAGGATATCGTTCAGAATTAAAGTCACTATCTGTTGTCAGACTTTCAAATCTGTTTGCAGTCGAAATTGGCGTTTGTTGATTTAACCGTGGAGTCTGCGATGTTGAACTGTAACCCCCGTATTTTGGGATCGCTCCTTGCGGATGATTATTTCTGTTAAAACGTTGCATTCTGTTAAATGGAATATATGGCCTATTTTGAGGACGGCTATCATTTTGAGAATAGTCATTGTTTGAGGGGGCTGGGATTCTATAGTCAGGATCGTTTTCAGGCAAATATAACTGTCCGTTTACATATAATTTGTCCCTCACCAGATTTACACGATTATCAGGATTGGCCTTTAGCCTGTACATAACAGGGTACAATAACTTCCGTCGGTCTTCAATTTCCTTGGGGAATTGCTCCCGCACTTTATATTTCGATCTAGGATTGCTATTTAGGTCTATCCCAGCTTTTCTAACCTTTTCTCGGTCTGAATATCTTTCAAATTTCGCTATTATCGGCCTTGGATTTTGTCTGTTTGTTCTGCGCGGGCCGAGTCTGTGAACACGGTCAAATTTCAGATTTTGTACATACTCCGAAGACTCTAGATTTAATTCATTTGTCATAAATCTTCTAAGGTTTTCTTCTACATTTTCGGGTTCAGGTTTACTCGTAGCATTATTAACACTAGGCGGACCATCTGATCTATTTTGTTCATCCGATTCGGGTATACCAAAGAAAAGGAGATTTTCCTGCATGCTACGAGTTTGTAATTCTAAAAAATCTTCCTTGAGCTGTGTATAATTGGATTTCACTTCTGCCAGCTGATGATTTAGATGCACATTTTCTTGCTTCAAACTTGTGATTTGTTCTATTTTTTGGTCAGTTGTTTTAGCATAGTCATCAAAACTCTCGCTGTTGTTTTGACAATAAATTTCCACATCTATCAGTCTTGCATTAAACTCTAGATGGTCAGTTTTTATCTTCGTTACATCAGATCTTACTAATGTTACTTCAGATTCAATTTTACTAAGTTTACCCAGACTATTTTCAATGGCACTCAGCCTTAAAGAAAAATCTCTGTTCATTTGTGTGATCGTGCTCACTAAGTCACTTATGCTGTTATTATTTGAACTTTGACCGACATTACTTGGCAGTCCGTTATAACCGTTAAGCTGTTGTTGTGAATCGTAACGGTTCTCCTGTGTGCCGTTCCCAGCCTGTAGTGAATGACTCGCATAGTTTGCGTTATAATTGGCCTGGGGGTATACATGACCTGGTGCGCTCATATTGTTCATATTGTCTACCCTCATATTATCAATATTCATTTGGCCATTTTGATGCGGCTGCTGCTGTTGTTGATTGATTTGTAGATTCATCACACCTTGTGTATCACTGTGATGCAGTAGGGTACTGGGCGTGTATTGTGGTTGCATCTGAGCTCCATCTAAGCAGTTATTGAATGAACTTACCCCACCTCTCGCCGCCATATTGTTTTGACTCAGTCCTTTGTTTGCACTAGGAGAATTGTTTGTCACTTGTTTCTTCTTACTACCCATAATATCAATAGTCCATATGCATCAGTATTAACATTAATCACGTTTACAGCATTCCATATGTAGTTTTATCTCAATAGTCAGTAAAATTACAGTTTATTTTGTCAAATTTTCTTCAGTGCAAAATATAGACACTAAACACTTAGCCTCGTTTTCGCTCAATCAAGAAAATTAAGTTTGATTCTACCACATGGTAACAAGAACAGGTACTGCACTGTTTTTTCAAAAGGATTACAAAAATTCTAGAACAGTACATAACTTTCAAATACCATATGACTAATTTATTGCTTTACATCCACGGTAAACAGCTATGGTCATGTAGGGACGGTCAGTTAATCTAACCACACTATTCCTGGGCAGGCTTAGACCTCCTAAGCGGTTAACCAGTACTAAGTGCACATACTTTCACCAGTAACTGACAATTGCCCTTCTTGAATCAGCAGAAGGAGAAACGAAAGTATGTGGCCAGACCGGGTATCAAACCCAGGACCTCTGACTTTATGAGTCAGGTGCCCTACTGACTGCCCTACCCTGTCCGGCAAATAAATATCATATGAAATGGAAGTTTCATGACTAGGAACAAGTAAAAACAATTTAGGGTATAGTGATTTGGCCCACTTGGCATGAATTATTTATTCCAAAAGTGCCTATATAAAATATGACATATTGACAATGTCATTAGTCTTCATGGGTTAATAAATTGTAATTATCTTGACAAAAACTACATGAAAAATTAGTTCAATGCATAGGAAATCCTGGCAATTTAAGTTATCACAAATACAAATATACAAGTCCTGAATTTTACTATGAACCAGGAACTTGCCGGTGGAGGTACATTTTATGGACCGTGACTAGTAAATCTGCAGATGTTGCCCTTGTTTTAATCAATCAATGATTTTGTATTTTGCCCATATCTTAATGACTCTACCAAAGGCTTAATTCCAAACAACATATTAAATATGAAGGACCAACATGAAAATAGATGTTACTATTATTTCTATTTAGGAACATATGACTTAAATGCCATCTACAGTCCCATAAAGGCGCGACCCTATTAGTTACCATGTTTCTAGTTTAGTCCTGAACTGCCCAAAATCAGAAATACTGACCATGTCAATAGTTTTCATGGTTAATAAAAACAGTGATTAATTTGTTCTGAATTAACAGTAACAAATGAATATTTGGTTAAGCTATAGATTTGAAGCTGGTAAGGTAATATTCGTGAGCATAAATTGGTTAAATATTTAATAATGGTCCAGTTGTCTGATTTTGTGTTGAAACAAAAGTGGTGGGTGTGAGACATACCAGTAGTGGGTGGGCAAGGTATTTTGGGATGTAATCAGTGCTACATGTTGTATCTTCCTAGAACTATACAACTTCTGCATACTGTGTGTTTATCTGTCTCTTCAATTTACCCATCCATCCACTGTGTATGCCAAAAAAATATTATCTATATGCCGATGAAATAATATTGACTAACTTCTCCCTTGAGTTGATAAACTTCTCCCTATTTTAAGTGAAGTTAGAAGTCACTTCTCCCAAAAATTTTGGCTGACGCATGTGCAAATTAAGCTTAACATCTGATTTACTTAAACAGGAAAAAATTAGATATAAACTCTCAGCAGGACAGACACTTACTAATACATGTATTTTGCATGATTTATGCAATTTAAGACATCTGTCAAACCCGGTATTAACCAAATCTACATTAAATATCAGCTGGGTCATTGCAACCAGAATTTTGAAATGTAGACCACAAAGTCAATATAATCAGTAAACATGTCCAAATGTTTTGTATAATCATTGTGGTTTCTCTTAAATTTGAATATTTTTTTCATTCAGTTATGGAAGAGACAAATATGGAAAAACTTTTGAATTTAGTTTGCTGTACATTTCATGCTGACAGCAGGTGCTTCAGGTAGTAAGGTGGCCTCTTAAATTTTATCAAGGTAAGGCGACAACAAGTGATAACTTTAACAGGACGAGACCAGCTGCAAAGGGCCATAGGGAACACCTATTTTACATACTCATATAAGACCATAAAGACCCCAAATATTGTGGCAACTGAACCACAATTATTATATCCTACAATTTAAACACAGCAATGTTTCAAAACCGAAATGAGTCTTAAAGTTCCTGGATGAGGAGATGACATCAACAGTGCAGACCCTGATCAGACTGCTCCCTTTGACTCTCCGCATTATGCCTTTGAGGAGCAGTCTGATCAGGATCTTCACTGTTTCTGAAGACACCTCTGTCCCATATCAATACATCAGAAATTAAAATTTCGAAAGTGATTAAGGTATGGAAAAAAAAAAGATTCCAACATAACCTGTTGCCTGTTGGTAAAACATATGTATGCAAATTAGAAATTCAAAATTGTCCAATTACCTATCATCATTAAAACAGCTGTATAATAATTTTTTACACAAATTGTATGAAAATAGTAGTCAGTTTAAGTTTTGACAAATTTTTCAACAGAACCATTATGACACAAAAATCTTACTCATTGAATTTTAATCGAAAGAGGGGTTTCCCAGCCCTGTCAAAAATTTCAGGTACATGTATTTTGGGTGTCAGTGAGTGACTTTGGTTTTTAATGTCCCACCATAACACAGGTCATATAGAGATGGGGATCTCAGTTAAGAGTCTCATTCCAAAGACCAGAGCAGGGAGAGTGAGTTAACATGGTTTTAAATTTCCACCAACACATACGTCATACATAGATGGGAACTTGGTTTAATGTCTCATCCAAAAAGCTGGAGACATGGAAGGATCAAAATGGATCTAGGGTCAAAATTACTACTTTGGTTGACCAATTTTTGTTTAACTGTCATAAAATTTCCAACTAACAATGGTCAACCATGGTCGACCATGGTTGTCCATGTAGAAAAAGAGGGTTGAAATTCTTTCTTTGGTTGACCATGATAGTTCATGGTCATACAACCATGGAAAACCATGGATGCCCATGTTTTGTTAAATGGCACAGGGTTTTTGTGAGTCATCAAACTGACCATGGTTCCTGACCATGAAAGCCATGATTAGACCATGTTTTACCATGGTCAGTTTGACGATTATCGATGGATGTTGGATGGATGACCTGCGATTTTGCGTCCTTAAATTCAACAGTATTTCAGTCATATCAGGACAATGGGTGGGTGATAATGATAGGCTGTGTGCAATGGGACCCTGTTTACAATGGAAAGATCTCCGTTGTAAACTGGGTTCCATTGCACACATTGATGACTATAAAAATTAACAAAACATGGTCATCCAGGGTATTGCATGGTAGTTCATGGTCAGCTGACCATCATTTTCGCGCAGGAATTTGTTAGTACCACTTTTGCAACATCAACACAGAACATATGTTACAGAATAAGGCCAGCAACAGGACCATTTGTAAAAGTTACACCTGCCTCTCATCGTTAACGAAAATTTCAATGTGACAGCAAGCGTAATAATTGATCAATTATTGCAAGCTTCTGTTTGCATAGCTGAGATAATGATCGGAATCAACAGGCAAACTTCTGATTTTGAACAATTATTTTGTGACAGAAAGGGAGGACACGATTTGATTTGCACATGTGAAAAGTAGCTCCGCATATGCCAACAGGAACAAGAGGGCCATGAGGCCCTGAATCGCTCACCTGAACAATTGGCAAGGTGGCTTTTACTTATCATGTCTGAAATTGTCAAAATATGAGCTTTGGGTCAAAAGTCAAAGAATGACCATGACCACTTGTACTCATAAATCTTCATGTACTCATTAAGACAACCATATATACCATTTTTAGGCCAAAATCTTCAAAACTTTCCATGAAATCTTATGTTCTAGCATTTTCCCATATTTGACCATGCCGCAAAAAAGGTCAAGGTAAACCCAAGGTCACCATTTGAACACTCTTGGTGGTACTCTAGTACTCCATGCTATTTACCAAGTTTCAAGGCCATAGGTGTATTGGTTCTGGAGAAGAAAAATATTAAAGATTTATACCATAAGTGGTAATGGCGGCCAAGTTGGTCATGTGACCTGGACCGTTTGAACAAATTTTTCATTCAATCAACCCCTGGAGGCTCTATATGAAATGTGTTCACAATTGCCCTTTGGCTTTTGAGGAAATGGTTGAAAATGTCAAAATATGAGCGATCTGGATCAAAGGTAAAAAAATGACCTTGACCTCTTGTACTCATAATTCTTCATGAACTCATTAAGACAACTGTATATACCAATTTTTTAGGCCAAAATCTTCAAAACTTTCCATGAAATCTTATGTTCTACCATTTTCCCATATTTGACCTTGCTGTAAAAGGTCAAGGTCAACACAAGGTTATAATTTGAACAATCTTGATAGTACTCAAGTACCCAATGCTACATACAAAGTCTCAAGGCCATCGGTCAATTGGTTCTGGAGAAGAAGATTTATAAAGGTATTTACCATATATGGGCATGGCGGCCATGTTGGTCATGTGTCCAGGCGCGTTAGAAAATTTTTTCATTCCCTCAACCCCTCGAGGCTCTATATGAAATTTGGTTTCAATTGGCCCAGTGGTTTTAGAGCAGATTCTTTGAAATTGTCAAAATTTTAGATTTCTGGGTCAAAGGTCAAAGAATGACCTTGACCTCTTGTACTCACATATCTTCATGTACTCATTAAGATGATTGTATATACCAATTTTTAGGCCAAAATCTTCAAAACTTACCATGAAATCTCATGTGCTAGCATTTTCCGATATTTGACCTTGCCGTAAAAAAAGGCAAGGTCAACCCAGGGTCATAATTTGAACAATCTTGATAGAACTTGAGTACTCAATGCTACATACCGAGTTTCAAGGCCATCGGTCTACTGGTTCTGGAGAAGAAGATTTTTAAAGGTTTTTACCATATATGGGCGTGGTGGCCATGTTGGTCATGTGACCTGGACCGTATGAACAAATTTTCATTCCCTCAACCCCTGGAGGATCTATATGCAATTTAATTACAATTGGCCAAGTTGTTTTTGAGGAGATTGTTTGATATTGTCAAAATATGAGAGTTCTGGGTCAAAGGTCAAAGAATGACCTTGACCTCTTGAACTCATAAATCTTCATGTAGTCATTAAGATGACTGTATGTACCAATTTTTAGGCCAAAATATTCAACAGTTTCCAAGATATCTTATGTTGCAGCATTTTGCCATATAAAAGCATAAGGAAGCAAATTTGACCTTACCGTAAAAAAGGTCAAGGTCAACCCAAGGTCATAATTTGAACAATCTTGGTAGTACTCGTGTACCCGATGCTACATACCAAGTTTCAAGGTCATCGCCCTACTGGTTCTGGAGAAGAAGATTTTTTCAGGTTTTTACCATATATGGGCATGGCGGCCATGTTGGTCATGTGACCAGGACGGTTTGAACAACTTTTCGTTCCTAAGGTCCCAGGAGGCTGTATATGAAATTTGGTTACAATCGGCCAAGTGGTTTCAGAGGAGAAGTTGTTTGAAAGTGTGGACGGACGACGGACGGACGGACGACGGACAACGGAGCCTTACCATCCTATAAGCTCCCCCGGAGCCGCTGGCTCAGGTGAGCTAAAAACCCTGGTCAGTCTACACACATCTGGGCAGTCTGATCATAAATTTCAAATACCATATCAGAGCTCTAGATAAGAGGGGTATTTGATGATAATTGAGGGATAATTTGTTTTATTTCTCATTGAAACCATATGTTGTGACCCCTCATCTGAACCGTCTCATCGAGATGGTTCAGATGAGGGGTCACAACATATGTTTTATGCAGAAACAGCAAAAATTATCCCTAATTATCACCAAATACTCCCTCTTATCTAGAGCTCTGACCATATACAGTCTATGTCCCTCAGAGGACTCTGAAAAGTGATAAAGTGGAGAGCAGTTGTGTGGGCACATGCACAGCTGATCTGTGTAATTATATTACACATATTAAGGTCCTTTTTCACTTGTCATTCTTCACATTGTGCAAATAATTATCAACATTGTGAACTTTTAGCCAAATGCTAAAATTGCAGTTTGAAACTAGAAACATGCTCTGGGATTTCTAATTTGCAACTCAAAAGCCTTACTTGAAACTTGGTGCTCCATAAAATGATTTTCTCTAACTACAGTCTGGGTATAAACTGAAATCAGTTGGACAAGGAGATACAGGTCTTAACTCTTTCAGTACCAAAAAGCAGACGACAAAATTTACGTCTGCAAAAATAAAAAAAAAATGCCTTGTCCAAGAGATTTCATATTGAGAATTCAAAGACTAGAGGGCAAACAGTGTAGATCTAGATGAGGCGGCTCATTATGAGCCGCCTCATCAGGATCTACGCAGTTTGCTAGTTTTGCTTATTTTGTCACTGGGGCTTAAAGAGTTAAAAACACTTTAACCAAAACGTCCAATGCGGATGCTGACATCACCGCCATGAAGACTGCAACAGCTCTCCATGTAGTTTCATACAAGCGAGCTTCTGAATAAGACCGAACAGAAGATTGATTGATTTGATGCTAACGTCCACGGTAAACAGCTATGGTCACGTCGGGATGGTCAGTTAACCTAACCACACTAGTCCTGGGCAGCCTTAGACCTCCTAAGCGGTTAACCAGTACTTAGTGCACATACTTTCGCCAGTAACTGACAACTGCCCTTCTTGAATCAGCGAAAGGAGAAATGAAATTATGTGGCCAGACCGGGTATCGAACCCAGGACCTCTGACTTATGAGTCAGGTGCCCTACTGACTGCGCTACACGGCCCGGCACCAAACAGAAGAAAAAAAACAAATATTTCAAAGACTACAGATAAGCAGACACAACAAACAACATAGAAATGATCAGTCATAACTTGGTGTGTGTGTGTGGGGGGGGGGGGGGGGGGGGGGGGGGGCTTAAACCAATTTTACACTGAGTTCAAACCCTCGTCTGCTGAGACATCAACCAATAAAGACTAGCCAGTAATATCAATATCTTATGTGCAGCCCAAATCGCATAGACATCTAACTTTTTCCAGCAAAGTAAAAATAGAATAAGGTTAACTTTTGAGCTGCACTACGATGTCGAGCTTGCACTTACTGTCAAATGGTTACCGGTAGTGAGCTTCACTGTTGTCACATGGCTATTCTAAATTCAAAAACCTAGAGGTCTGTGCCAAAATAGTCCAGCTCTGGACCGAAATTATTTCAGAAACAAAGTTTCTAATTTAAAATTGAAACTTGTTTCTAGGCATTTTCCAGCCCAGAGCTGGGCTAGTGCCAAAACAACACAGTTTTTCTTATCATCACCATTTTTCTCACTTCTACAGTTACTTATTTTGAAAAAAAACAAACTCAGACTCACAGTCTGTCAGACTGGGTCTCTACCAAACCATCAGAGTAATAGCTAGGTCATGAGACTGGCATAAGCCACAAAGCCAAAGAGGGCACCAAAATAACAACAATAATTAACACTCTCTGTCAGCCAAATATATGATGCACCACAGAAAGTGTTAGTTTTGACATTTATAACAAATTGTGCACAACATTCAAAGACCTCAAGTCCCTTTGCACAGCTGGATCAAAACAAGGGGACAATAAAGGTCAGCCCTTTAAACATGACAGAGTAATGATGAAAATAATCCTCTCCGCTACAGGGTTCCTGATCAATCACCCTGAAAAATGGGTGTGTCATTCTCCTTTACATCCCCTCAGTATGGGTTCAGATCCTTACACATGGGTACTATAAACCCACTATTCTTCCCTTATCCCCCAGGACCCCAAGCTGATTCAGTTGTAATGAAGGGAGTTTAAATAGTTATTAACCATCAGCAATTTCTGATAATAAATTGTAAGCTTTTCATCTGCCTTTTATATAGATGGTCAAAACTGTACTGATTAACCTACTTTTTTCTGAATATTTGGACTGCTCCTGACAGTAAGATTCTAGCTGTCTGTCTGGAAACACTACTATGAAATATCCTGAATGAATTTGAAGATGGGGGGGTGGTTGACAGCATTAAAATGGAATGTCTAGTTAAATGAGCCACCCCATTTAGGTTTTCACTGGTTGCCCTCTAGTCTTTGAGTTTTCAAATTTATATAGCTTCTTGTTGAGGCATTCCAGCAAGTGGTTTTTAGTGGAACTTTTTTCTTTAAAGATGATTAAATATCAAAATTTTAGGTTTAACATACCCAAAACCATTTCTGGTAGCTAAATACTGACTTGCAGCATATTCCGTTGCATGACCTCTTTTGTCTATTTTTATCATGTTTTGTTTGGAGGTGGGTTTTCCAATAGTAAAAATATTCCTTGTGGTTTCTAGCCTTTGATGAGGTTCATTTTAATGTTAATTAAGCTGGGAACCTACCCATTATGACATCACAACAGAAATGATGTCATCACTAATCACCTGATCTGTTTTGGAATATGATCATTTCAGCAAAAGGTTGCTTGCAGTGTCAGCTACACCTATGCATCTTTTTGTTTTCCAAAACGATATTACTTACGAAAATAACTGCTATAAGATATAAGAATAAATTCTTCTGAACTGATTTCATGTTAATTTTATATGAAATGGTAATTTTCAAGAATGTGCTAGAAACATGCCACCCCTACAGCAATAATGGTCATCTTGAGGCCGCCATTTTGAAACTGAAAAAAATACATTGCAAGAGATTACTTTCCAAGCTTGAGAGTATGCCAATGAATTTCAAAAACTCTACTGGACAAATCTGACTACGAGAAATGGTAATAAATTGAACCATGTAAGTGGAATTTGCTGTTTCTTTATCCTTTAAGTATAATCTTCGAAAAACCACTTGCTGGAGTGGGTCAACAAGAGAGTAGAACCAGACTGATAAATATTTATATCAAAGAGTCACAATACCATCTGGCTTTCAGAAAACTTCAATTCATGAAAACAGGTCTGAATCTTCAGACCTATAATTATAATGTTTGGACTTAAATAAATACCTTGATTTTCATAGTTGGATATATGCCTTTGATTCAAATTATTTTATCACCAGAAAAAAACCACAGAAATACTTAGGATACTCGTATATCCAAAGCATTCTGAAATTTCTGTTTGTCCTTTCAAAAAGGATCCATCATAAAGCACCCGAGTTATTTCTCTTTTATGAAGAACATTTCTGATTGTCCACCACTCCTTCATGTCTCTGTACCACTCTGACTGCATAATCCAGTCCTGTTAATGGCATTTTGAACTTTTAATGATGTTTAATATAAATTCCACATCATAAATTTTCTCATGGACTCTCAGGAAAACCATCCAGCTTCTGGTGATATGGCTGACTTTATTGTCCCCAAAACATGCCAATATGCAAATAAGTGGAGTCACAGATGCAGAGCCAATAAAACGTTGAACAAATGAAGCATGCTTGATTAATTCTGTGAGTGTGAATGTTTCATGACAATACCAGATCTGAGCTCTTGTGCTCCATCAGTTCTCTTAGTCCAGAAATATGCCATATGTATTTAAGGGGTTAGGAAATACAATAAAGATGTAGAGACAATTAAATGTGGAATACCATAAACACTTAATGCCCCATGAAAACAGTTGAATTTGCAAACAGCGTAGATCTACATGAGGTGGATCATAATGAGCCACCTCATCTGGATCTACACTGTTGGCCCTCTAGTCACTGAATTTTCAATATACATGTATTGCTTGGACAAAATGTTTTTTGCTTATATAAATTTTGTGGTCTTGGCACTTTAAGGGTTAAACTATTTAGACAGACTGTGCTGAGTAAACAGTGCTAGATCAGATCAGGATACTCCTTAGGCATTCTGATCAGGATCTTCAGCACTTACCAACATGTACGCACTGCTTTAACGTAAACAGCTATTGTCGTGTCAGGGCAGTCAGTTACCCAAACCACACTATTCCTGGGCAGGCTTAGACCTCCTAAGCTGTTAACCAGTTACTAAGTGCATTTACTTTCACCAGTAACTGATAACTGCCCTTCTTGAATCAGCGGAAGAGTTGAGGAGGCAAAAAATGAAAATGACGGAACTGCTTCCCCTGAATCAATGTACAAATTCACCATAACATGAGGTGAACTACCCCAACTGGAAGAAAATCAGAAGCTTGATTAGATTTGCAAGTGCTCCAATATTTCATTACTAAGTGAACCAGATCAGAAAGGCAATCAGTCTGAACAAAACTAACATAACATGGGTCATCTGACTTTTATGCCAATTGAGTTCAGAGATTGGAAATAAGAATTAAAACTGTATCAATCAATTTGAACAGCTGTATCAATTAACCCTTTAAGCACCAAAAATTTATGTCTGCAAAAATTTCAAAATATGTTTCATCCAAGGCATTCAAAAACTAGAAGGCAAACAGCATAGATCTAGATGAGGCAGCTCATAATGTGCAGCCTAATCAAGATCTACGCTGTTTGCACATAATGAGCTGCCTCATCAAAATCTACCCTGTTTGCAAATTCTGCTCTTTTTTTTTGTCACTGGTGCTTAAAGTGTTAACTTGGGTCAGAAATGATGGGCTTCTTCAGCATGCTATGTACATGTCATAAGCAGAAAAATAAGAAGATATTTTAAGTCATACTAAGATCCATTTTATTAAATCAAAATATTTCTTGTCATGCTTATACAGTCAACCCTCTTTGTAACAGCACTCGTTACAACAGCAAAATTCGTTGTAACATCATTTTGTCAGGCACCGAATGGCTTCATAATTGTTCAAAATATGCATTCTTTACAACAGGAAATTCAGTTTAAGTCAAAATGTGTGGGAACAAATGCTGTCATATTGTAAAGAGGGTCCTCTTTATCTGACACAGGAGTACCCATAAATCACCTATTGAAGATGGATGCTGGAAAATTATTCTTTACATAATAATGCTACCAACTCTTTTGTCAAGAGTACAATGCTTATTTAATTAAATTGAATGCTTATGTGTGTTATTTTTTTTTTTTTAACCTTCATGTCAATTTAGTCACAGTTGTAACTCCACCTACCGTATGATTTTCTTAGAGATCCTCTTGAAGATCCACTCCAATCTATTATGGAACGATCTCGCATTTTAGACCTCAAAATCCTTTGTTCTTGGAAATTATCCAAAGTCTCATCAATATCAGAATTCATCCTTCAACAATCTTCAGAAGATATTGCAATAAAACTCTTCAGGACAAAACAAACTGTGAAATAAAGCCCTTTAATTTTTCTTTAATTTTTGTAGAATTTTTCTCGAATTAAACGGCACAAGTAGCCAATGTTGCAATAATTCCAGTTCGAAATCCCAAGCTAGTCCATCAATATTTCATTCTTAAAAAGTCTTGCAACACCTTTTTCAATGACACTATGTTTTCATTATTGCAACCACACACAGAAAAGGCATTGGTCACTGACTGAATATCAATAATGGTGCATCCCCCTGCTACTGAGAGTAGTTGGTTAATTAGAGAGCAGGAATCCACAATAAATTAATCACTTGTATTTCACTTTGGCCCAGGAGGTAGTATCTCTAACTCACTCCTTTCATCCAATATTGCTTTTGACCAACATCATTTAAAATCAATTTCAAGTACAAATTGTCCAGTCTAGGCTATATTATACAAAGCCAAAGTTTAAATTTCATTTGTATAGGATATCACTTTTATACCATAAACCTCACAATGCTTTATTTTTTCACATTTTTTATTAAAATTTAGTCAACAATGAAGCGATAGAAACACTTCAGTAGCTTAACTGTTTCTATTTACGTGGACTCAATTCAAATCTATAACGCTTCGTTCTTTTCAGTCTTCACAAACTATTTTAGTAATACAAAGGGCGCTCAGAAGATGCGATCAAGATGCTATTTCTAGTCTACTGATCCCAAACTATTGTTAACAAGCCATGTCCTCAATTAGACATTAAAATTTAAATTATTTGCCATTAAAAAATCCAGTCACACCTGGCTTCGGAAGCAGTATGAACTGTTGCTTTTGAAAAAGATTTGAGCCATAACGTACAGCCTCAAAAAGATTGCTTCATATGCTTGCAAACAGCAAAGACTCACACAAGTCTGCACAATTTAGCTTAGAGCATTAATTTTGTGTCTGAGTTTCTTCAGAATTCATGCATAAAATTAGATCCTTGGATATGCAGCTGCTGGTCTGCACCTTTATCATTCACAAATACACTAAATCCAGTAATAGTTCAGACTAACTCTGAACAACTACATGCCTCCCCCCCCCCCCACCCCCCTAAAAGAAGACCTAATTACATAATCAAGTTTGGTCAACTTGTGTCAACAGGGCCAATATTTGCAAGGTCAATTTAACCCTTAAAGTGCCAAAATTAAAATTGTTGAATTGGCAAACAGTGTAGATCACTGTTAGCCCTCTAGTGTTCGAATTCTCAATATGATATCGCTTGGACGAAACATTTTTTGAAATTCTGCAGACGTAAATTTTGTCGTCTGCTTTTTGGCGCATTAAGGGCTAAGTCCTCATCAGATCCTGAAAACTGCTGATCATACTGCTGATCTAAGAACTATCTAAGGAGCAAATTCTGATCTTCGTCTACACTACTGGCTCATACAATTCTGTCCACAACTGGGTAAAAGCCATACCATGCACTACTACTACCGGTAACTGTGCTTTTTTCCCTCTTCTGGCTTAAAAGACTCATTTTACAACTTTTCACACTGGCTCCTTTATTTCTAGTCTTTGCCAATGTGTGGTCAGTCTGACCCCGGCTTGTAAATCAAGTGTCAATTTTCTGCCCTGACCCTCACACTGGCACCTCAGCAAAGGGCAAGCTCTAATAAGGTTGGCTGTGAAATTTATTACCCAAATACTACAAAACCCATTTTTGTCCTTTTCATCAAGAACAAATTAAGAACAAAACTGCACATTTGTTCTGAAATGAACTTTAGCAACTTTTTGTGGTTTATTGCTCAGAATTGAATGGAGGTATTGTAAACAAGAGAATAAAGAAACTCCCAAGATGTAATGGACTCCCAAGACTGAAAGCCCATACATGTATATGCACATAACATATAGAACCAAACATTGTAGACTTCTTCACAGAATTATAATATCTGCCTAACAGATATAGCAGTGGAACAGTCTACAAGCATTGTGTCTTATAATTAATTTGCTATAAATAATCTTTAATTCTCCTTAAACTGAAAAATAATGCCCAAACCCACTTCACCACTGCCCTATCTCTCTCTCTCTCTCTCTGCCTTAAAGTAACTTTTTCCAACTCTGCTTCCCCCTCAGTGTGTTTCCTCTTTGTGACTCACTCCCTCCCATTTTTTTCTGCCCTCTTTCATGGACCTCTGTCCTTCCTTTGACTCATCTCAATCAATATACACAATCGTTATCTAACTCTTAAAGCATCAAAACAGCAGAAGATAAAATTTAAATCTGCAAAATCTCAAAAAATGTTTTGTCCAAGCCAATTGTCATATTGAGAAATCAAAGACTATAGAGCTCTAGAAAATAGGGAGTATATGATGATAATTAGGGATAATTTTCATAAATTCTGCTTAAAAATGTATGTTGTGACCCCTCATCTGAACCGTCTCTTCGAGATGATTCAGATGAGTGGTCACAACATATGGTTTTGATTAAAAATAAGAAAAATTATCCCTAATTATCATCAAATACTCCCTCTTATCTACAGCCCTGTAATAACACAGATGAGCACACTGAGGCAGCTCTGGATCTAAACCATTTGCAGATTCAGATACTTTCATTTTTGGTGCTTTATTACATGTATTATTATTTATGTGCTAAGATAGCCTCTGGCTCCAGATGAATCTGGATATTACTCTGCTGGTCTATGTTGCTTTGCAGGGGATATATTGAAGATAGGGTCTGTAGCCACTAGTGTTAGACCCACTAGTGTTTAAGATTAATGTCAGCAAAGTGTGGCTATAGAGACCCTAAGTTCAATATATCCCCTGCATACTAGAGCCAGGCTACAGAACGTACCAAAGCATCAAAGAAGAGCGGACAAATCAGCCTTTGTCAAACTTGAACTGAAAAGTCTCGAATTATTTCTGGTATTCAGTGGAAATTGATCACTGCCAGCAAACAGACATCACATGATGTCCCACACTGTTGGTAAATAATGATGTCATTAATCAAAGGCATCTCCCCACAGCTCCAAACTTCATTTAGAATCTTTATTAATCTAATTATCACATCTGCACTTCAAACCTTAGCTGCACTGCAAGTAAAAATTCTATCCCTCTTATTCAGAGGCTGAGCTGAATTCGTAACTATACAAGTTCATATTCAATCTGACCTTGCACGAGTCATGGTGATGATCTGAAAACTGTAAAAGTGATATCACTTCCACATATGACAAAGTTCTAGTTTCTAAATCAGAAAACAGTTTCCAATACATGTATATTTAATTTACTGTGTAGACTTGTTTTTTCTCTCCTTTTAGAAGCCGACCTAATAACCTTTAAAGTGAGAAAAAAGCAGATGACAAAACTTATGTCTGCAAAATTTCAGAATATAGAGAATTCAAAGGATAGAGGGCTAACAGTATAAATCCATATGCCATGATGAGCTGCCTCATCAAATCTATGCTGTTTGCAATTTCAACTATTTTCTGTTTTGGTGCTTTTAAGGATTAACTTAGACATACATGTATCTATATTCTACCTATTGCCATTCATTCAACACCTGCCACATGACAACAGAAGTTAGTCCAGGACCAGGTTGTACCATAACTTTGCTCTTTCAGGAAGACAAATTTAAATGAACAATGTATGTCGTGGCACTAGAGTTTTGCACCTTTTGACAGGATTACATTTTGGCATGAAAGATACATGTATTTGAATTATTTGACCAGCCATGCCCATCATGTTTGTAACAACAGAACAGACATTTCCCATCACCATTTATTATCTGAGGAAGCATGGCTCTGATAGTCACATGACAGAAGACATAAGGTTCTGACTGATTTACAGAATTTGAAATAAGCTGTAAAATTTCCCATATATTATCATTGATATCTAAATTAGTTTGATCCAGCAGGATTTTCACTAATCTACACAATCTGTACAGCAGTAGTTACACCATGATAAAACATGGAAACACAAGCATGGGGTCCCTTCTAATAGAAGGGACCCCATGCATGTGTTCCCATGTTTATCTGTCTTATTACCATGATTACTTCAGTTCTGTGCAATGAGCCCAAGAAGTTCACAAGACAATCAAAATGAGCTGTTTAAACCTTTAAGCACCAAAATAAGCGGAGTTAGCAGACATCAAAATTTGTCTGCAAAATTTCAAAAAAAGATCGAAGTTATATCATAGTAAGAATTGTCTGACTAGAGGGCAAACAGTGTAGATGCAGATGACACAGCTCATTATGAGCTACCTCATTCGGATCTGCATTGATTTTGTTTGCAAATTCAACTATTTTTATTTTTGTTTCTTTAATTTAAAAGTTAATTTGTGTACCATCATATTTACTAGTTTGGCCTGAAAAGACACAAAAAGTGGAAAAATAAAGGGAATAATAAGAGCAACAGATCCAATTCTCAATCCCAAGACACAATAACTCATTGTTCAAATGTGTACCAAATCTGAAGATTCCAGCTTCAATAGTTCCCGAGAAAACTGTGGCACAAATTTTCTTTAAAACAGTGTTACGGAACTAATAAGGGACACACCAAACCCCCTTTGAACAGTATGGTTATTTATTTATTATTGATATTTTATTTTCACCGAAATTCCCAAGATTCAAGTAGTCTTACTCCATTCAAATCAGACTCCCACCATATCCCTTCCTTATTGTTTCACTTCATCAAAATCAGCCCAATTATTGATTTAGTAAATAGCATGTTAATGAAATAATTGATGCAGGGGCTACATTGAGACCAGAGACCCCAAATTTTATCCAAAGTCTAGTAATTGTTACTAGACTATAATAATATTATGCAACAGGATGCTACCACTGACAGGCTGTTGTGTAGTGATGGGATCCAGAGCATCATATCCAAATATTCATTGCACAATATGGCTGCTTATCCCAACATTCATTGCACAATATGGCTGCTTAACCCAACAGTCACTGAATAGTGGGGTGGCATATGCTTCCTGGCATCACATGAAATAATTAGAGAATTAACAATTTAGATTAACAATTAGTTTGACACTGAGCAAGTTACCATCTTTTCTACTATGTAATAAAACTGGAGACTAGGACTGTATTTCACTAAACTTTTACTGGGTCACAGTTTTCTTTATAAGTGGACTTTTGAATATTGGTAATGTCTAATTTAATTTCAGAATTGCTTTAAAAGAAACTACAAATGTAAAAGTTGTAGAATTCCTGATATATTCAAGAGTGAATGAAGTCTCCTGATGAACAGATCCAATAAGTTGGTAATTCTGTAAAACATAAAGTGAAATACAACCCTGATATTCAGCAAATGGACATGAAGTGGTCACTGACTGTTTTTCTTTCAATTCATGTCTCCTCCCCTCAACCCAACACCACCACAAAATCTGAGAAACCCCACAGAACTTTAGGCAGTAATACAAATATCTTATGGGGAACTGACAGAAATTATCTAGAAATTACCATCCAATACTATACACAGCTGGAGCTTTGCTGTTTAATATCATCTCAAATCATATTTTTTTCAATTAGTCAAATCATCAACTCTTGGTATCAAAAATCTGAAATGCATTTTATATTACCATACAACATTAATTCTGTCAAAACAGAAGGTTTATATTTTTCTCTTCTTTTTCTCTAACAATAAATAACAAATCACAACAAAAGATGCCACCTTAAAATCTCATAAAAAATAAAATGCAACTAAAATCAACATTTTATGTTGAAAGCTAAAAGCACTGTTTGAATTTTTGTAGCTTTTATCTAAAGTCCAACCATACCATTCTTTTCTATTTTTATGACACTAGCTTTTTCCCAACAGTAAACCTTTTGACTCTCAGCCATAAAATCTCAATTTTATCCCAGCCTGCCAATTAAGTAGGGTTTGAAATCAGTGTTGATTTGAACTTTGTCCTGCACTCTGTGGTCAATCTATTGGTCAGGGTGGTAAGCTGGCCAACAGGTTTGAACCTTGAACTGCAGCACTGCTCCTGAGATGGGCAACAGGTTTGAACCCTGAACTGCTGTACTCCTCTTCCGGCTAAGTGACACTTCCCAGCTTCTCATTCTCTCTTTACAGAGCCAGACTGAGAGATAATTAAAGTATGCTGGCTTACTTTCTGTACTCTTTGTCCTAGAACCCCATCGCCAAATGATAGGACACCAGATGATTTTTCAATGTCTTTAGGTGAAGGGGAAGCTGTTCTACCACTTTCTTTTTGACCCCTTCTCAATATGAATCAACTCATGAAAAATTGCTCCCCAAGAATCACATACTATCTTTTAAATGTAAACCCCATTTTGGAAGGACTTAACATCTTCTGGGGTAACAAACAAACTGTCACAAAAAAATGTTTCCCTTTGCAAAATGAAGGTGTAGTCTGGCTTCCAGCTAAATGGTTATATGTATGCAAATGGTACAAGACTTAATGTGGCTCTTTTTATTCTCATGGCCAACCATTTATTTGGTTAAACCAAAACAAAATGAAACAGAGGGACTGGAGCCAGTCTAAAGATGGTGTACCCATACACTTTTATGGCAAATATCATCAAATACTTCCTAATTGCACATGCCCTGGCCTATATACACACATGCTCTGATCCATCTAAAACACTGGCTCATCTACACACAAGCTCTAACCATCTACACACGTTCTGACCACCTACACATGTGCTCTGACCCATGAACACAGATTTATTCATATGCTCCGACCATCTACATACATGCTCTGACACATCTACAAAAATGCTCTGACCCACTTCAATACATGCTCTGACCCATCTATGCACATGCACACACATATGCTAGGACCATCCATCTTCACAAAAATGCACACATGCAGACCATCCAAATACAATGCTCTTACCCATCTGCATACAAGTTGGGACCCATCTACACACATGCTCTGACCCATCTACACACATGCTCCGGAAAACTTTCACACATACTCTGACCAATCTACATACATGCTCTGACCAATCTACACACATGCACACAGGTGCACTGACCATCAACACACATACTCTAACCATTTTACAAACAAGCCTAGACCTGTGCGGACTCATCTACACACAGTCATGCTCTGATCTGCCCACACACATGCTCCAACCCATCTACACACATGTATGCAAGGACTCATCTACATGCAAGTTCTGGCCTTTCTACACACAGGCTCTGTCCCATCTGCACATTAACTCTGACCCATCTGCTCACATGTGCCAACCATCTACAAACATGCTCTGACCCTTCTACACATAAGCTCTGACCCATCTGCACACATGCCCTGACCCATTTACAAACATGCTATGACCTGTCTACACACATGCTACCACCCATCTACACACATCCTTTGACCCATTTACACAAATTCTTTGACCCATCTACATATATGCTCTGACCCAGCTGTGCAAGTGTGTATGCCTAGAATCACTTGTGCACATACATGTATGTATGCACAGAAGTCTGACCCTTGACAGTTTGCAAAGGCCCTCATTTTTTTGGGGTCATGCTATCACTCAATCAGCATGCTAGTTATTGTAATAATACCTTGAGACTGTAGCACTTTATGGTTGACCCTTTTCTCCACTCCACTGTTGTTTTCTCCCTTGCTACACATATCTGTCAAACTAGGATATGCTTCATCTGCCTTTAAAGCTGAGGATGATCCTGAATTAAACTGTCTCAGTGTAGATCCTGATGTTTGCTGTTCTGATTCAGTCTGAGAGCTGGTATTTGTTTCTTTATTGTAGTTTTTGAGAACCTGGTACACTGTTGCCTTGGCTGACTCCTGTACAGGAACATTATCAACAAAGATACCATTTCCCTGTGGTATTTTTTTAGAAAGTGTATTGCCGTTTTCTTTTACACTATTATGGTCCACTGCCACTTCAACTACTTTACCCTCAGGAACTGATGTCAAACCAGGGCCATTGTATTCTTGAAGCATACATGTTTTTATGTCTTGTTCAATAAAATTTTCTCTACTCTTTTGTCCACTTGCATTTACAGTTGTTGTAAAACCAGGGCCTGTATATTCTATGAATTTGTTGACCTTTTCCCTCTTAACCTTAGGGTTAGGCAAGTGATCTTCATTTAAGAAATTTTCCTTAGACATCTGTGTATCAAATACAACATTTCTTTTAACTTGTTTCTCATCTTCTCTGATAATATTCGGATTTCTAATTCTCAGTCCTCTACATTCTGAATCATCAACAACTGTTGGTTTCTGCAGGGATAGTTCATTCTCTTTTAAGCTGTCCTGAAAGCAGACACCCGAATCCTTAAAACCTACACTTCTTTCCAAGCCTGAATGGGTCTTTACATTATAAGAGTCATCCAAGGAGTCGGCTTCACTTTCCTTATTCCATATATCTTTCAACTTGTCACTGAAATGATTTTCAATTTCACCTGTCTTGTCAGGAACATTAGCTCCTGATTCTGTCTGTTGGAAATTTTCACTTATAGTTAAATTATTTACATCATCTTCAGCAGCATTAGCCTCATGCGCACGCTCAGCTTCAACATTAGTTTCTGTACCATCACAGTTTCTGGAAAGCAACTGGGAAACACAATGTTTTTTCTCACAATTTATATTTGTGTCTTTGGCAATGTCAGTATCTTCTTCTCCAACACCAGTGTCTCTAACATTATGACGAGGTTTCTTTGAAACATTTACAGGCAGAGGTGTTGAGCAACAAAGAGGGTCAGATGAACTTCTTACAGGTCCATCAATTACAGACTTTTCTGCTGGTGTCTGAAGTAATGTAGAGCAGAGAAGAGGTGGACCAAGTTTTAGCCTTTTACAAGGACTGACCAAACTGTTTAATTCTTCTTCAGTTGATGAACGGTGTGGGCTCTTTCTAGTACCGCCAGGAATAGCAGCCTTTGGCACTTCATCCATCGCATCTGAAAGTGATAAAATAATGGTAACAATTCACAGCTAAGATGTATCAACTTTATTTAGCTATAAGACAGAGGTTCCCCCTTCCAGAGTGATCCTAAATACAGTCAACTCTCGATATCTCGAAGTGGAGCTTCAGCCCAAACTACTGATATCTCAAAGTAAATTTTCTGGTACCAGAAAATTTACTTTGAGATATCTATAGTTTGAGATTACAGGAGTTGAAATGTAAATAAAAATAGGAAATACATTCTTTGATATAAGAGGACACTTTGAAATATCAGTGTTCGAGATATCGGGAGTTGACTGTATCTAAATCAGTCTTGTACAATTATGCTGTAAGATGGACTTTTCCGACCAAAATATTCCAAAAAATCTAGATCTGTCTTATTTATGGATCTAGATTTTTTGACTTGTTTTGGAGGGGGGATTCCCCATTTTACAACCAAATAAATGCAGTTCTTTTGATAATGATTCTGAGACAATTTTATTCCATTCCAACCCCTCATATGGTGTGGCAAATCTTAAACTTTATATTGATGATTCACAAAGATGTTTAAAAAATGTTTTGAGAAATTTCTCCTAATCAACTGCTTAAGGGCTGTTGCAATTATAAAATCTATACTACAGAACAAATTTTGGTGATCTTGATCTAAATCCAATCTTGCTATAATTTGGTAACGTTTTCAAGAAAAGAGAGGGGGCATTTATTAGAGAGAAGTGGTGTTTATTAGAAGAAATTATATCACAAAATTATCATCAGAAAATTTTTCTCACATGGAGCAATGAGTTTATCTCTACTGTATTAAGGGTAATAGTCCTATGGAAAATATCTGCTTTTGAAAGGGAAAATTCTTCCCTTTCAAGCTGACCTCTTTTCAATGGATGCTGCAGGAAAGTAAGAACATCGATGGAGGGGTATCTGTTTACCTTACCTTCTAAGCCTTTTTATGCCCCCGTGACGATAGTCAGGGGCATTAAGATTTACTCCTGTCTGTCCGTCTGTCCGTCCGTCCGTTCGTCACACTTTAGGGTATAGAGTTTGTGTAATCAACTCCTCCCACAGTTTTAAGTGGATCTTTTTCAAACTTCACATACATGTTGTGGACATACTGAAGATGTGCATGTGGGTTTTTGTTGGAGCTAGAATTAATTTTGACAGAATTACGGCCTTATGAACTTAGTCATTTTAGGCAAATTTTTGCATTGTAGGGTATGCAGTTTGTGTAATCAACTTCTCCCACAGTTTTCAATGGATCTTTTTCAAACCTAGCATACATGTTGTGTACATACTGAAGATGTGCATGTGGGTTTTTGTTGGAGCTAGAATTAATTTTGACAGAATTACAGCCTTTTGAACTTAATCATTTTAGGCAAATTTTTACATTTGTAGGGTGAGAAGTTTGTGTAATCAACTCCTCCCTCAGTTTCCAAACTTTGCATACATGTTATGGACATATTGGAGATGTGCATGTGGGTTTTTGTTGGAGCTAGAATTGATTTTGACAGAATTATAGCCTTTTGAACTTAGTCATTTTAGGCATATGTTTGCATTGTAGGGTAAATACTTTGTGTAATCAACTCCTCCCACAATTTTCATTGGCTGTTCTTCAGACATTGGAGACTTGTTGTGGACACAGTGAAGATGTGCATGTTGGTTATGATAGGAAAAAAATAATTTTGAAGATATTATGGCCTTTTAAACTTAGTCATTTTGGGCTGCATTTTGCACTATAGGGTATAAAGTTTGTGAAATGTTTTCAGTGGATTCTTTGTAAATAGCATTTGTGCTTGAAAGGTGCTTTAGGGATGTACACATGTCCTGTGACAGGCGCTGCACGGGGGCATCATTAGTGTCTTACAGACACAATTTTCTAGTACTAAAGCTGCTACTGAATGTCTAATATCTTCCACTGAAGAACACTGAAATGACATCATAGTGACATCAATGTGACATCATCACATCGCATCATCATCATTACAAAGTCATTTCGATGTTATGCGCCCGCTGAGATTGTACATGTCTATGATTATGAGTCATTTTTCCAAAGAAGATAACTGTCACTTTTTGTGACTTGCCGTTAACTTTCCATGGATGTGTAAGCCCTTAAATTCCAAAATGGGGTCCACTCTTACAGTTAAGAATTTGTTCCTATGGGAGCAAATTCTTTCCTTTCAGAGTAGACCCCAATTGTGGCAAAAACAAACATGGCAGAGCTGCTGCCCCCAATAAGCGTACCTATTCAACTTAAATGGATGGATGGCTTGCTATTTTACATCCTTTTCAACAGTATCTCAGTCATACCAGGATGAAGGATGTGTGATAATGCAAGGCTGTATGCAATGGAATCCTGGTTATGTTTGATGTTTGAAAAGATTTCTGCCTCCAGACTACAGCGGTACTTGAACCCAGCAAGTCAGAGCTTAGCCAACTGAGTTACCAGGGCTCCTCCCAGCACCTTAAAGTACATCTTTTTTATATAATGGAAAACCTTTTATTTCAATAGGACTGTGGGTCTCAAATAAACCTTCATCACTGTCAATGACTTTTAAAAGGAAATAATAAAAGCAACACCTACAGGTGGTTTCCACCTGGGACATAACTCTCTAATTTCAAATAATTCTCATCATTAAAGCCTTTATTTATGAAACTTCTTGCCAAACTTTCTATATAAGGGTATATTATACCAACTTTCTCACTAATATTAACGGATAATGTTTCAAAGACAAATCTTGGTCTCCATAATGTCTCTCTGGTACTGGTAAATTAAAATAGCAATATTATCAGCTGCTGATGTCCGTATGAAAAGGAATTCTGAATTTAAGCTGAATGTTTCTGAATACAATGGAATCAGTTTGAGTATATATGTATGTATTTTGAAGGCCAAATCATGCTGAAATCAAAAATACATTCTCTTTTCACAGTTGTCTGGATCTTTTTGACATCAAAAATAATCATTCAAATATTCAAATATTCTGAATCTTCCTGAAATGTTCAGTTCAGCAGAGCAATAAAACTGTGTGTGTTGGTGGTGGTGGTCATTGTGGTGGGGGTGGGGTGGGGGTGGAGGGGATATAGTAGGGGGGCATATAGTAGAAAATAAATGTCTTTAAAATCCAAGAATGCTTTTTACTCACAGTGTATTTATGGGGTCCTAAATTTTCTTAAGTGAAGCTTGGGGGGGGGGGGGGGGGGGGGGGTTCTAAATTTTAGCTGAATATATCTGAATCATGACTGATTGTTGTCTAAAATCTAGCTGATTTTTTCTGAATTCTAGCTGAATACATCTGAATGCAAGCTGATGACTGCATATTTCTGAACTGAAACTCAATATTTCCAAAGGTCCAGATGTCTGAATCATTCTGAGTCATAACTGAATCTATCTGAAATGTGAGTGAATCTTTCAGAATAACATCTGAAAACTTTGCAGACATTCAATTCAAAATTTAGCAAAGCTCAGAAAAGCAATGATATACCGGTACTAACAGACCATTCAGCCGAAATTCAGAAAATATTGTATACAAGTTTTTAGTATATCCGACGAAAAATATGGCATCTATCATGCAGATAAGCTATTTGCAATCTAATCAAAAGGCCACAACTCTGAAGTTAACAATACAAAACAGCTAAATTTTGTATTTTTCCCATGTGGTATTGGTTATAACGTTACAATAAAGTTTCAACATCTTGAAAACTAAAGAATCCAGCCTCTGAAAAAAACTTCTTTCATTGTAAGTTATGGCAACTTCAAGGAGCCACAAATCTGTATTAAATTGTCTGCTCTTGCTCAAACTCAAATCTGTCAGAAGTCTATTTAATGCATAGTGCTCAATAAATTCCCTGTAGGTTATAAATATTCCAAAGAGTATTCCAGTTACAGAGCAGACATATAAAGAATAAAGGATGGAGGGACAGATGGATGGAGGCCAGACTCATTGTTATAGCTCGAACCTTTCGGTACACGGGTAAAAAAATCTCTGTAAGTAGAACAACAAGACTGGGAAATGAATTGTGCAGATAGTCTCATGAAAATTCCTCCACTAATTCTGTGATAACCACTAAAATCAGAGATGGCCAACAACTACTATACTGGTAGGCAGCCTAGAACCATTTTCTTTAGTCCCCCCCCCCCACCTCCCCTGGAGGAAGCCAAGTGGTCTTGGAGGTCACAGAGCTCCATATAACGTTTTTTTTTAGGATAATTCAGGGATAATTTTCCTTATTTCTCAATGAAAACATATGTTGTGACCCCCCTCAGCAAGAAGGTTCTACTACTAAGGGTTCACAATGTATGTGTTTATGGAAAAGCTAGGAAAAGTGTCCCTGTTAATCCTCCTTATTTGGAGCTCTGGGAGGACAGGCCATAACAAGAAAGACTTTTGGGATGAATGAATACATGTATGCGGGTAGAGGGACTAAAATATCATCTTTCCAAAACTAGATACAATTGTATCATATTTTATGACCATTGTAACTCATAATCTCAATTTTTCTGGTGTTAACAAAGATTTGCTTTACTAGGGGAGAGTCGGGTAACTTCGGACAGGCGGGTAAATTCGGACACACAATTGCAAACAGTGAAAACCCAGATGAGACGGCTCATCATGAGCCGTCTCATCAGGCTTTTCTCTGTTTGGCCAGATATTTGTTATTTTAGTTCCAAACAACTCACATATAAAGGAAATAATGTCAGTGTCCGAATTTCCCCGCTGTCCGAAGTTACCCGACTCTCCCCTATTTTTTTTCACTCTAATCAAAGTAACCTTTGTAAGTTTATCAATGATACAATCTGCAGATGGCAGTCTTTTGATTTTTCAAGCAAGTCATCAGTTAAAGAGACATGAAAGGTTTTCATTTCAAAAATTTACTGATAAACATAATAAAGACATCACTTAACAATATTCCATTCCGCTAATACATGTATGAGAGAAGAGTGGAGTAATGAGCTAACTAATGAAATTACCAATCAGTCATATTATCAGCAGCTGTAGGCAACATATTTTTTGGGTGTGCCAGGGTTGCTGCTAATTCTATGAGATTTTTCTTATTTCCAATAAGAACTTTTAAGTTGTGGTCTTCCTTTCGAATACCTCAGCAACACCTGTGAATTGGCATAGTTTAGACCTAGAACAGAATGGGCTGGATTGGAATGGAATATATTAGATAATCTACCGGTACCTCAAAGTCTAAGATGTGGTACTCTTACAGATTTGATCCCTCAGGTGATACGGAGATGGGACCGACCTTGGTTTGAGGTCTCATCCGAAAGACTGGGGAAGCACAGATTGATCTTGCAATGCCTGGGTTGGTAGTACAGCGTGTCATCTACTACACTACCGCCCCTCCTCCTGTAAGTGTAAGAGTTCCATCCCAAATCCATTGAATGAACTGGAAAAGATTCTCCCTGCGAGTTCAGTCCATTTTACTCCACTCCATGTTTTAAACTATGCCTTTGGCGAGTTTCATCAATTTCATATGAAATGACCACGAGTGTAAGATTCTGTTTATCATATGACCGTTTAAAATGGGAGTTTAACACCTTCAAACTGAACATTATTACAATAAGAAAACTTGTTGAAATGGATGTTGTCAATGACTTTACCTGTATGCGCCAAAGTAATATTACATGTGTGATCATATGATTTTTATGAATATGACACGACGTTATCCACTGAATAACAGCGATGTCAAATGAAAAATCATTTTTTGTAATTATGAGAGCACAGGACCAATTCATGCCATGTACAGAGCCAACCTAAAGTTTCTTGCTACTTTCACTAGCTATGTTCCAAATAAAATCTGAGAGCCATGGGTCTGGTAGTTTGGAAGAATTCGTGAAGCAGTTAAAGCACCTAGAATGAAAATAGTTTGATTTTCAAACAGCGTAGCTTCACCTCATCTGGATCTATACTGTTTGCCCTATATTCTTTGAAATCTCAATATGATATCATTTTGCAGCTGTTAATTTTGTTGTTTGCTTTTACGGTGCTTTAATGGTTAAATAGAAGGCCCTAAATAGTATACCAGTTGGTGACAGTTGCACAGATATACGAGTACCTAACATTTTCCAATGACATCAGCTCACTCTGGCCTTTGGGGACTTGAGCTAAAACTTCACTTCACGGCTAGACAAAAATAAAGTTAAAATGTTCTCAAACCTGAACAGTCATCGTGAATATCTTTTCTGATGTAAATAAAGTATCCATGGTTAACATTCCTTCAATTTTTTAACACAAACCATCAAAATGATAACATGATGCTCTTCCTTAACAGATTTTCAACAAAACTTAGCATTCTTTGTCCTTTTCCCACATTCAGAAAGCTATAAATTGTGCTTTATCCAATCATGGAAGTAATATCTTTATAAAGATCTATTCAAAAGTAAGATAAGAGGCAGTGACTATGGGTAACGAAACCAAGTTAGCAATAAAATACAAATCTAACACTACAATTGACCAAAAGGAATTTCATGGGTGGGCTATTCTTTTCTCCGACCATCATTATACAACAATAGCCTAATTCCAAATTGATTAGCCGATTATCTCCCCTTTTGGCGGTAGGTGACAAAAACAGCAGCCAGTCACCCCAAGTGATAACAATCTAAAGAACAAGAATAAGATATCACGCTAATTTGTAACTCTAACTCTATATGGTTTGGTGTGACTTTATTGGAATTCAGTTTGAATAATATATGGCCGTAAATCATAGATAACTAAAGAAATATGATACAGAGTGAACTAAATATTTCACACCTTCAACTTAATTTGCGGATTTGTGATTTGGTTGCTGTTTTCTTTTCAAGGTTTTAGATCTTCACTGGACAAGTAATACTAAGCCTTGTCAACTTTTTCTTAGCCCTGAAATATTTTCACACCTTCAATTCAATCTGAAGATTTGTGATATAAGAACAAAACAAGTATAGGTTAGAGGCTATGAAGAAAAATCTTTGCCATTAAGAATCTGAAGCAGAATAGTGAGAAAAGGGTTGTTAATGTGAAGATTTCTCTTTGTAGCCTCTAAGCAGCTTTAATAGTGTTTGCCCCAGATCATAATTTGAAAATATGTGTAGAGAACTGTTCTGGTAACACTGAATAATAAAATAGGGTCACTTTTTGGCTTGCCGTCTTGGCGGCAAGCCAGTATTCAAGTGGTTTATTGATACCGAGTTATTTTCGGAAGAAACGATACGTCACACTTAGTCGCAAAATACCTGGAGAGTGTGTACTACAACGATTCGTTCTAAACTTTTTTAGGGCCGCAATATTAAGCCAAAGAGATTGGAAAGCTCGTTCCGGTTTGAGACAGCATTTCTTCATTATTTTCTTCACAGACATAACAAACAAAGACCTTGTCCGATTTTGTCTATTTTTATCCATATCCGATTTACCTCATCTGCTAAAAATAACAGATGGAAACTTTAATATTCTATTTTTGATAGTACATGTACTTTTTTTAATATTTCCGTTAAAAAGCAAGTTTTTCTTTTACAAGTGCCTTGAACTTGGCCACATTTCTTTTGCTTTTTATAAACTGATTGCCTTAAAAATGAAACTCTGAATTTAATGCAATGTTTTTGGCTTTGCATCTGAAGAAATATACCAAAACTTGTGTAAGAAACAGTGTTTATATAGCAATAGCGCAAAGCATTAGCTTTTCCAAAAATCGTGCAGCGGCGTCGCGAATAATAGGCCTTAGGGAATTGCATAATCTGACTGGTCAGAGCAGTTGGCACACTGTCCAGCGCCGGTGCATTCATGGGATCTGATCAGTCTTTTTTGGCATATATATTCTTCATGATGATCCATGATGAAGACATCTTTTATGCTGAGGATAGACTGATAAGACTGCGCTTATGCCGGAGTGGGCTGATCTGTGTACAGAGAGCCAGATAAGCTTCGTATTTGCGTAAAATACGGACCAAAAAAGACAAAATACGAAGTGCCTTGAAATTTCAATCGTACCGAATACGGTAGTCATTTTTCAGCTTACGAAAGCAGCTCAAATGTGCTACGTATTTACGCTATGCCGTTTTTCAATAGTCAGAATGTTACCTATTTTTAGCATTTACTAATCATTGCTTCAGCGCATGCGCTGTCTGAGCATGCGCAGTCAATCTTTTTCCGAAAACAGAAAGCACATGGTACAGGTCTATTTTCAGCATTCACTGGTCGTTTTTATTAATAGACCGGGAACAAGCATGAGTATTGGAATTTACCGAGCGTTAGCCAATCGCTAAATTGCACATGATCTTTCCGGTCGATTGCGTAGGTACTTTCATTTTCGTTGAACAAACATGTTGCAAAAAACGTCTCTGTTACTTCACTGAACAGTCAATAAATGGCCCCACCTGGTTGTGCGAAGCTGGAAAACTTTGGCTTCGGCAAACCAGTGGTTAATTCTAGTGAACTCTAGCCAGCAAAGATCAGCTGATCGTCCCCTGATGCGTGGTAAAAGGAAAGCAGAACACTGTCAGGGTCGGTAACGGGTCGTTTCGGCCCAATTCCCTTTCGGCCCCGGGTCGTTTCGGCCTTATTCCCGTTCGGCCTGGGTCGTTCCTGTTGTCCAGAATTTTAGGAAAGAACCCTGGACAAGAACAAGTAGACTGACATTTTGGGAGACCATTTGTGCGTTAAAAAGATACTGAACAACCACTGGATCTCAGGAGTACCGATACTGAAAGGACTCATCAGGATACTGAAAAGGTTAAAATTCCGTTTGGTAAATACTGAAACCACTGTAAAAATTATCTGGAGCTCTGTGTGTATCTGTAAAAACTGACAGAGCAGAGTTCAAATTTATTGTTTAGATTTAGAAACAAGCGCATTTGACGATTTTCTTCCCTTATCACCTTATCAACTGAAATTTTTTTATTCCATCTATCTATGTGTGTGGCTTGCTTATATGTAGAACTGACCGTGTTATGTATGTAAAAGTCGGTAATTTAGGAGAGTACTTAACGCTTACGCATTGCAACAGGCCTTTCCATGGCACAAAGCGATATATTATGTACACATTTTTAGCATCTGATAAATTTCCTTATGGCCATCAATATGTTCATGAATAGCCTGAACAATGATACAGAAAAAAGGGGACAATTCAGAATCGTTAACATTTGAAAACTCAGAAAGTTAAAATTTGAAACTGTTAGGGATTCACTGACAGCTTTATGACAACTAAGATGTTGGTTGGTTGGTGCGATGATGCTGGGTAGAACTTCCAGTTCCGGGGCGTCCTACTTAATTGGATTATTGTAAAACAAGGACCAACTGTGCTTGCAGTAGGTGCGAGTTGGGGTCTGTGGATATTTTTCTTGCTTTTATAACACTCTCTAATGTTGCCTTCTTAGTTCAGATATACAAGTGTACAGAGAAATATTTACACTTGTCGACGATTTCCTTAGATGAACCTATACTGGGCTGACGATGTTCATACATCCACGAACAACACACATTCATGCAATCTAACGTGTAAGCAACGTCACGGATAATTCAAATAGATGATTGGCCGACGTAACGTTTGATATACGACGTCATAGTGACGGCTGCTGTACTTCATTACCAAACACGTTGGTTAATAACTATTCTTTGTCCTTTTCTTGGCGTTAAATTAGTCAGAACTTCACGACACAAATGAGTAAACAAAATTGATGTAAAAACATAGCACAAATATGAAAGATAAATTTCATTTGTTGGGAGTTCATGGAAATATCCATGCTTTGTTGTTCCCAAATGGTGTAAAGCAAGTTATTGTCCAAACAATAACAGCATGCATTTTCTTCTCAGAGTGTCAAAATTTTGTTCCAGTCACTGCCACTGATGCCACTTAAACCAAAAATGAACTTCAGTAAATATTAATTTACTTCTTTTATTGATGCCAAGTTCAGATGTGCCAAGATTCCATAGACATGGGTTTGAAACAGTCTTTCCTAAAATTTTGATTCAGACTAAATGTGACTCAACAGCCGTGAAGAAAAGACTTGAAATAGGTTCATATTATAGTTATTTTCCTTGAGACATGAGTAACGGCCGGCCAAAATGTTGGAAAACTGTTTTTGTTGTTGTTGTTGTGTGTGTGTGTGTGTGTGTGTGTGTGTTTCCTCAATTTGTTATTCAAATAAATTCTACTCTTGTTAGCTCGCCTGAACAAAAGTTCAGGAAGAGCTATTGTTGTCACCATGGCGTCGGCGTCCGCATCGGCGTACAGATTGGATGTTTTGGTTAAAGTTTTTTAAAGACCTATATCTCCTTAACCCATGGATGGATTCTTTTGATACTTGCACTGTAGTTAGATATTGGTAGAAAGTTAATCAGGGTACCACCCCCACCCCACTCAGTGACCTTGATGTGAAGGTCATAGACTTAGAAAATTGGGAGTTTTTTTGAACTGGATGTTTTGGTTAAAGTTTTATAAAGCCCAATATCTCCTTAACCCATGGATGGATTCCTTTGATACTTGCACTGAAGTTAGATATTGGTCTAAAGTTTTCGAAAGTACCCCCCCCCCCCCCCCCCCTCAGTGACCTTGATGTCAAGGTCATGGACTTAGAAAATTGTCTTTTTATTATTAATATTTTGATGTTTTGGTTAAAGTTTTTTTAAAGACACGTATCTCCTGAGCCCATAGATGAATTCTTTTTAGCTCGCCTGAACGAAAGTTCAGGAAGAGCTATTGTTGTCACCCTGGCGTTCGCGTCCACCTCGGCGTCCGGATTGGATGTTTTGGTTAAAGTTTTTTAAAGACCTATATCTCCCTAACCCATGGATGGATTCTTTTGATACTTGCACTGTAGTTAGATATTGGTCCAAAGTTTAACAGGGTACCACCCCCACCCCACTCCTTGACCTTGATGTCAAGGTCATGGACTTAGAAAATTGGGAGTTTTTTTGGTTAAAGTTTTATAAAGCCCAATATACCCTTAACCCATGAATGGATTCCTTTGATACTTGCACTGTAGTTAGATATTGGTCCAAAGTTTTTCAACGTACTATTCCCACACCCCTCAGTGACCTTGATGTCAAGGTCATGGACTTAGAAAATTGTCTTTTTATTGAATGGATGTTTTGGTTAAAGTTTTTTAAAGACACATATCTCCTGAAACCATAGATGAATTCTTGTTATATTTGCACTGTAGTAAGATATTAGTCCAAAGTTTTACAGAGTACTACCCCAGCCCCACTCAGTGACCTTGATGACTTAGGAAATTTGGTCTCTATTAAAGTTTTTTAATTGCATACTGATTCATAATGCTTGGCAGAGATTTAGTTTACACTTGAACTGATGTTAGACACTTTTTTTAGTTTTTACAAAACACTTTATACTTACCCAACCCCACTGGATGACCTTGAAGTCAAGGTCATGGACTTTGAGTTTTGTCTTAAAGATTTTGGTTAAAGTTTTATATTGATGAAGACAGTGAATTTCACAGTGCCACAATGGACTCAGTTGATACTAATACTTGGACGGATGTTAGATAATGGTTTAAGGTTTTGATACACCCAAGCTCCCCTACCCCTCCCCCCTACCCCTTAGGTTTTTAACCTCAAGCTCATGGACTTTGAAATTTCATGTGGATTTTTTTTTTTTTTAATTTTTTATTTCAATTTTATTTTAAGACTTATTTCTGAGATAGCTTTTGTTTATAAATGTGTTGTCATTATGGACATGCTTGCCTGAAGTTTTATGCATAGCAGTCCACAACACCATAGCGACTGTGTGATGGGCAAGCACCTATTCAGGCGAGCCCTTGTTTTTACCTTACACCCGTGGATAATGCCACCATTCAAGAAGTTAGAAATTAAATACTTTGCTAAATAAAAGTATGCAACAGAAAGTGCACTAACAATCGGGATCACTTCAATAACAACTCATGAAACTCTCACTGTTTTAGCTGGGCAAGCCTTCCTTTTAAAAGGAAATTTTATTCTAATTTGATTGTGAATTACAGAGCATCATTTGCATGAACTGTCTTAAATAAAGCAATTAGGAGACATGCTAAATCATGCAGGAAAAGCAGAAAATGTATTTTTCAGTAAAAAAATTTAGGGTCAAAGCCAAAAAATTTAGGATTGATTGAATTATCATAACCAAACATATTTTCTTTTGTTTAAAAAATTGGCCTAAGGTTCCTTTTTTTTCTGAAATGTGTGTGTGTGTTTATGTCTGGAGGGGGGACGGGCTGGAGGAAGCATAAGTTGTAAGTCAGACTACCGGTATTAACTTACACAAAGTTTCCTGGGTTAATACATGAACTTTGTCTTGTGAGTTTCAGACAGCTTCAGTCTCCCAGATCAAGTAGTATTATCCCTCTGTCAGACCCAGCCTGAAAATAAATACCGATACATGAAATCCGGTCCAGAATACTGGTTCTCATACAGAAAGTGTGGGTATGTTGTATTTGGTTCTGTCAGAGTGCCATTCCATCAGTCAGTCCATCCACCACAGCTTAATGATGGGGGCAGTAAAGTTTACCTAATTACTGTAATGACACTAAATATTCGGACAGACAGATCTGAGCAAACACTGTAGACCAAGATCAAACTGCCCCTTTAGGAGCAGTTTGATCTGGGTCTACAACGTTTGCCATTCACTCAACATCTTTGGATGCAACAAAGTGTGTAAAATCCATATCATCAAACAATAACTGTTTGACTTTTGGGTGTCCGAAATTTTAAGGTCATTACCATAATGGCTAGGATCATTGGACACAAATTTATGGCAGAGGCAGATGACTCAAAAAAGTAAAACAACGAGATGTGTATTCCTTGTAGGAGACAGTTAGTCTGTCACAATGTTTCAATAAGATAGCACATCTATTGAGTTTCATGGCTAAATGCTACATGGTTTAGAAGTTATGCCGCCCAGACATAGATTTTTGGTTACTGCCAATACTTGTACTGTACCCTTGGGTTGACAAGATTTAGAAATGTTTCTAAGCTAGAACTTCAAGCATCCAACCAGCTATAACTCCTAAACTGTATGGAGCTTGTTCATGAAACTTCACCAATGGAGTTATCCTATCAAAACAGTTTGTTGAAACAAGGAAGACAACGCTCTCTTTGTTTTTGAGTTTATGACTTTTCCTATTTCGGACATTTTGGAGTGTTTCACTGTCATAACTTCAAGCACTTGTGGATGGATGCATGCACAGACTGCCATGGGTAAAACTAAAAGCCCTTTCGCCATTCTGGCTGGGGCATAAAAATTTTCATGTACTCTTTTGTGCATTGGATTTGAGCTGTTTCACAGAAATCTTATGTTTCAGTTAGCATATTTTCCCATACAAAAGCGCTAAGAAGCAAATCTGACCTTTCATAAAGACAGCAACCAAGGGCCATAATTTGAACAAACTTGATACACAATTTCCAGATGCTGTATACCAGGTTCCAATGCCTTTGACTCAGGGGAGCTACAACTGAGATGATTTTAAACATGACACACCTAAGTTCTGTTTATATGCCTTATGATTGGGACTGTCATAAGCCAGCTCGTACATCTAACCCCTTTTTCCACAATAAAAGCACCGGGTTTAAACTGGGCGAGGGTCACACCCATTTCGTTGTTAATATTGGCATGATATTTCTTTCTTGGTGCTACTGTAAGTCTCAGCCTCACTGTGAGGAATTCAAGAAATCATTCTAGAACAGTTCTTGAACTAGTTCTAGAATTGTTCTTGAACATTAAATGGCCGTTCTAGAACTTGGAAGTTCAAGAACTTCAGAGAAATTGTTCTAGAACTTCAGAGAAATAGTTCTAGAACAATTTCTCTGAAGTTCTTGAACTAGTTCTTGAACTTCAAGATCTAGAACAGCCATTTAATGTTCAAGAACAATTCTAGAACTAGTTTAAGAACTGTTCTAGAATGAATACTTGAATTCTTCACAGAGGAATCAAACTAAATGCTTAGTCATCCTGTTCTCAATGCATGTCATTTATATTTTATGACATAGTATGCCGAGAGTGACCATCTATATTAAATGTTAGACAGAATATCTCTAGGCCCTCTGCCTTACAGGCAGATCCCATATAAACAAACTATATTGTTTTGATATTGTCCTGTTGTATTTTGTATATAATATTCTGAAAAATCATAACTAATGGGTATTCAAAGTGTTGTTGTCAAATTGTAATTAAAATTGCCAAATTGTAATTTCTGTATAGGTGGAAACCTAGATGGTGTTTATTGTTTTCTTGTCTATTTAGGTATTTTGAGTAATTAATTGATTGGAAGTAGTTAATTCAAATAACTAGAATTTTGTACTCAAATTTAAAGGGAGGCTACTTTAACTTCAGTTCTAGTACGGTTCTAAATCCAGTTTTTTCAGAGCTTCCAGTCAGGTGTTGAAGATTGAACATTAATTTTAAATTTCTATAATAGGACAACAGTTCTAGAACCTACAAGTCAGTTCAAAAACTATCGTATTTCTAAAATTTTTGTTCTTTCACTTTTGTGATTTTGTGACAACTGTTCAAGAACCATTTGAATGTTGGCCAACAGTTCTAGAACTTGCAAATGAGTTAAAGAACTGGTTTAGTTCTAGAATAAATGTTCTTCAGATCTCATAGTTTTAGAACCTGGTAGTGTTCAAGAACTATTCAGGTTCCAGAACCATAGTTCAGGAACTGTTTTATCAGTTCAATAACAGTTCTAAAGGTTCAACAAAAGTTATTGAAAGTTCAAGAACTTTATGTTAGTTCTAGAACAAATTTCGCGGCGGCAGTTTTAGAACCAGTGTTCAAGAACTATTCGGGTTCCAGAACCACAGTTCAAGAACTGCTTTAGCAGTTCAAGAACAGTTCTAAAGGTTCAACAAAAGTTCTTGAACGTTCAAGAACTTTATGTTAGTTCTAGAACAAATTTCGCAGGGGTGTTAAATGTTCTAAAAACTGACTGGATGTTATCAAAAAAATGAGATCAAATGTAATGTACTCATGATGATGGTTAATACTGGGACCAGAGATGAAGCTGGAGGAAGATTTGGGAGAAGCTGTCTCCTTGCAGGATCAAACTTTCCTCAGGGTTTTTGCCCTGTAGATTAGATAGTCATAAATCAGAAATGGGCATAAACTTTTCTTCAAGATCAGGAAAACTTCCCCCTCATTCAGATCTCTAGCTTGACCTCTGGGGACACCTACAAATAAACAATTTTCCATTTGGGACAAATGGAAAATTAATTATTTTTAGGTCCCTCAATACTTATGCCTTGTTTATAACTAAAGCCATATTATATATTATATATATCTGGTACATAAGGCTGAGAAGAAAATGATCATTTGCAGAAACACAGACAACCTTATTTGGAGAGGAAACTTTATTATTAAAGTGAAACAGACAGTTCCGAAGTTTTTCACAGATCAAGTCAAACTTGGTCAGCTAATGACCTTTCTTTGACATTTGCATGTTTTAATCTACTAGGGCCGCCAAGAAAAACTGAGTCATGGAGAAGAAAAACTGTCAATTGTTCAACCATTTAACTTGTTTTGAATGCCTTTCAACAATCAATCAAAGCTGATAAACTGTTTTCTCTACACCCATGTCTCAGGTACATGTACCATAATTAAACTAAACATTTGGACACCTGTAAGCTACATATACATTTAACTTGACTTGAATGCCTTTCAACAATCAATCAAAGATGATAAACTGTTTTCTCTCCATTATTGGCAGAGGATAATGACAGCTCAGCAGCCTTACAGCAGCAGTGTGAGGCTGGTGACAACTGCTTTATATTGTCAGCCTATGTGGCTGGTGGCAACTGGTTTTTAGCAGCAAATTCCTGAATTATGTCATCTTTGGTTTCTGAAACTTTCTGTGAAAGGAGCTTATTAACTACAAGTATTATAGCATTAAGAGGGCAAACAGTATGGACTACTCTGATCTGGATTGCCCTGTTAGCAAATGCATTTCAGTCACCGTTGAACATGTACCTTTTGGCACCTAAAAAATTTACCCTGGCTACCTTACTATCCACTTACAAAAAGTCTTTTAACTTTATATACATGTAGTTATTTCATTTTCACTATTTCTACTATCCAGTGATGCAACAAAAAAATCGCTGAGCATGGTAAACTGCATACCCTGATAAGACTACTCCTTAGTCCTGAGCAGACTGCCGGTCTGGTCTGGGTTCATAAAGTTAACTGTTTGCTCAGGCACTTCTGTCCGGCTATATTGAGTCACTATGGTAATTGAATTACATGCTCAATGAAACAACCTTCAGACAACAATACCCTATCATGGTTTGTTACTTTTTGAGTTATCACCCCGTTTAGTACAATTCCTGTCAAAATGCCATACATATGATAACTTATAATTACCGTAATCGACCCATTTACCGCACCGTGCGCTTAACTTTTTCAAAATTGAAACAAAAAGATGTGGTTAAAATGTATCTAATAACCGCACACTCAGAACAATGAAATGCAGGGTGACTGGAAAGACGCAACATGGGTAGGACTGGAAATGCCTTGTGTTTATACTTTTCATGATATGAAAGCCTTGAGTTCCCTGTTAGTTATAGGGTTTTGTGAGAGTTTCAAAGAAAAAGCAGTGTGCGCTTGTGCAGTTTTTCCGGAAATGGCCTTGGTGTGCGGTTATAGGGGCATGTGCGGTAAATGGGTCGATTACGGTATGTCTAATTTGTGAGAAAAAATTCTTACCAATAAAGTTTAAAATGCTATGCTAGCCATATTAAAGAACCCAGAATTATCCAACATCACACCTTTATCTGGAGGACTGTAAAGACAAGGAATAGAATAATGACAGGTATGACTCAAATCAAATAATGAAAACATTTCATAATCTCAACTCATGTTATAACTCACTGAGCTGGACAGACATACAGAGAGGGGGGCTATAAATTCCAAAGAACATTCCATATTTCTTCAGCTATATGAAAGGGTTTTTCTCTTCCAAAACAGTCCCAAAAGAATTTTGGGACTGTTTGAGAAGAGAAACCCCCATCCCAAAGAAGAATTTCATATGACTAATTTAGATATTTGGGGTCATTAGAGAGATGAAAAAACCCCGAATAAAAGGCCTGAGGCAGTGCATACAAAGTTCTGCTTTACAGACAGTCAGGTGGTTGTACTCCCAATGGCTGTATTTTTCAGAATTCCTGACATTCGTTTCAAAAGTTACATTTTATCTTGTCATTGGACAATAAAGCATTCTAAAAATAGTTGTCAATGCCAAACAAGACAAAACTGTTATTAACAACTGAGTAATCCATGCTTGGCGGTCTGGTCTGGTTCAACACAGTAGAGTCATGCCAGGAGAAAAAGGACCTTTGTTTAAGTTAACAGACTGATTAATTACTGTTCACACAAAAATGTATTGAAATGACGAATCGTCAGGAATATACAGAGGATAGCAAGACGCTGATCATCAACACACACATACACATGCTGATTTTAGTCCTACCTGATAGCATGTCAAGACATTTTCACGAGACACGACTCAAACTGCTTGCAGTCTGCAGAATGTTTACAGCAATCTTTTGCACGAGCGAACTTTCATTCAATTTTATATACACGCACTGATAAAATCATAAAACAGTTTGGATAAGACAATATTGTGTTTTCTATCAATTCTATTCCCTGTTCTGCATAAGCTAGCGGAAATACTAGTCGCAGGGGGCGCTACGTCAAGGTAGGTAACTCCAGTCGTTTCTTGGCAGATTTTTTTCAAACCGAAAGTAGGTATAAAACAGGTGGTTAATCTGAAGATCGGTAATTACTTTCGCTATAAATCTTGTTAGTGTATGCCTGTTTATGTGTTGGGTAAGTTCTACATTCGATGACACATAATTTCGTGATTTTAACTGTGCTAATTTCCGGGTTCCAGGATTCCGAACCGTTCCGGAAATAGGATTATGTCACTTCCATATGTTAGGTATGTTTTGAAAGTTGAAACTATTTTTCTAATTTCGCCGTTTTTAGCGCGTTAATAACTGTGTTTCTGGAATTTTCTCCCTCAAGAGAAGGACAACAACATTACTAACGTTTTGGGTCATTGAATTTGGTCATCCAAAGTGGACAAAGTGGACAGGTAAATTCACAGGTGGATGACCTTACTATGCATACTGTGCATGATTTTCTCAAGGCCATGTTTGGGAGCAATATGAATTTATAATAGGATATAACCAGAAAAGTGAGTTTTGTGCTGATATTACTCCCCCTGTTTTCTGCCAGTTTTTGGAGTGTTTACTTTGTATCTAAGGGTTTCCAAGGGCCCAAAAAGGACATTTGAAAGGATCCAATGAGGTGCTCAGTGGTAATTATGTGCTTTCTATGGTCATGTGATATCATTTCTATTTATATTTTGTAGGAAATTTTGCATCCTATTTTTAAGTACAAGTCACTACATAAGCAGCGGAACATCTGCCGTGTAAATCAACCCCTCGATTTGTTTTGACGGATTAACATGGCCACTCGAGCGAGACAAAACGCGTGGCTTTGTCTCTAAAGTCGTATTTTGGATTCTTTAACAATCAAATAAATAAAGAGACTTACCGATATATAAGTCTGTTAGGTCTCCGATCAAACTGTCCTCGCTAGTTCTGAATTGTCAAAAACAATGCAAAATATCAGCAAAATTAGAAATTAGCAGTGTGTAGTTTTTGTTGTTGAACAGCGCGCGCGTGTAAAGAGGCGACACCTTGCGGGCTGCTTTAACACGAGCACCTGCTGCCAGATAACTCTGTCAAAATCGATATGTATGAAAAGCCAATCCGCTATGTCAAAATCAATAGGTATGAAAAGCCCGGTACCCTGAAAAGCCAATGCGCTACAAAGACAGGGGCTTGTTTAAGTTTGAAGATTAAAATCAGGCCAGGCTATGAGGGGATTCTTCTAATTACAAGATACAAGAACTTTTTATTTAGAGTCGGTTTCAGTTTAACAAAAACATCAGCTAAAATAAAAGCAGCTGTGAAATTAAAACATTAGTTATAAGCATTTATACATCATCTAAAGTGGTCTCGCATCCATACTGGGTGAATACACAGGCTGATCTGAATCTTCGCTGGACGCTGTACATGCCACTTTGTTGGTTTTGTCGAGTCGAGGCTCAAAAACTTATGACTGAATAGCAAACAGTATGTGATCAGAGTCTGCACTGTTTGCTCAGGTAGGTCTCTCCCTATACTAAGACTTATTTAATTCAAAGCATAAGACGTCATGGATATAAACTTAACGTGTCGTGACATCTCATTACGAGAATCACATTTTGGTGAGGAATCACGTTGCTGAGAAACTAGTATCTCAAGAAATAAAGGAAATTTATTTTTAACAGAAAAAAAAACTTTTTGAGAGAAGAAATCTGGTTTTATTTATGGAACTGCCCTATCGCTCACCATAACCTATCAGAATCCTGGAGATGTGTTGATACGTCCTAATTGGAAACATCAGACGATGATTAATTTTGAAATTTTCCCAAACAGTCTTATATTAATTAATTAAATTTCTTTACCAAATAATTTAAGATTACACCTATCCTTGGTTGTTAGATTTAGCTGATGTATGTAATAAGTAATAGTTATACCATGGTTTGTCCGCCTGTACGAGGAGATAATCCACGAGCTTTAACGAGTGGATTACCTCCCGTACAGGCGGTTTAAAAAGCGAGTGGATTATCTCCTCGTACAGGCGGACAAAGCATGGTATAACTATTTTATACCACCATTACCAGTGTAGAGCTTGCTCATTGAGAAATATTTCGTGCTGAAGTTGGCGTTTTCTGGTAAAGGTGGTATAAAGTAAAATGGAGAAAAAAGCAGAAAGAAAGGCACTAAAACCCGGGGGCATCTGAACAGGGTTATTTTTGGCGATTCTAATTCTGATCCTGCAAATCCATTCTGATTCGTTTTACAACGTAGGCAGAAAAATAAAGAGAAGTATCTTTTCACACCTTGAAGGTTTGGCGATTCATAACATGCCCGTTTGCATGTTACTTTCCCATATATGTAAAAGAATAGAAAAGGAAGCTGTCAACGGATATCTCAAAACAACACACTTTTTATATGTGACCTTCACCTTGGTCTTAAAACTAGGCTGTTTGCATGACGCGAGTCATTCAGTCTCATTTTGCTTTACCTGTCAAATTCCATTCAGAAGTTTTTGAATATTCACAGGATATGTATGACCATTGATCTAATTGTGTTGTGTCCTTGAATTTGCGTGCATAGAACCTAAATCATGCAATACACCTTATCATAATATTTTATCTGATATATTTCCCCTCATGGAGACAGGATCTCACTGTAACACTGTTCTTGAATTGATAGCCTAAAGCAATATAATATGCTTAACCTTGCTGTAAAGTTTGATCAAATCAGCTGGTTTAGTAGGGTTTTTTGTTGTTTTTTTGTCAGCGTGGAGACCCGATTTGACCAATGACCCCTGATTGTGACCTTGACCCTCGGCGTGGGAACCCAACTTTTGTGCGCGACACGCTATCTTATTATATTTTGCATATTAAGTTCACAATGTTACTGTTTGAGTATTGCACAATTCAACGTCTGACCTTTATTTTGACCTTGACCAGCTTGCACACAACACACCTTCGTATTTCTGTGAAGCTTGATATACAGTTTGATCAATTTCCTTCGATAGTGTCTGATTAATTGTAAAGGCACATTTGGCCTCTGGTTAGTGACTATGACATTGACCTTGGATACAGGAAGCTATACACCTTGTTGATGAAATTCGCTTCCATAGTTTAAGGTGGTGATTTATGGTAAATGTAAAAATCTGCATAAAACAATAAAAAAGTAACGTATCTCCCTGAAAGTTAGCAGACTTCTAATTTTTGTTGTTCTTTACAGTTTAGAATACAAAAAAGACGTACATGCTGCTTAAAAAAGTGTTTTTATAAGGAAAGATCAAAGGGTAATTTTCTGCGAATAAATCTGAAAAAATAATAACGTTATTGAAAATGTACGTAGTGCTGAAGGTGCACTATTGCATAATGAAGAGCGTCCTAGCAATTATTTATGTAATGTAGACCAGATGAAAACGGTAGCTTTTTCTCAAATGTTCAACCATGTACAAAGTAAATGTACACTGGACGCATTTATTAAATATAGGGTAGGCAAGCATACCTATGTTAACACCTACACTATAAATAATACATTACTGACATGATCAGTGGTGTGTAGATGAAATTGTTCAACCTTGTTATGATAGTATCACCTGTCTCACCTGTGTGTTTTGACAAAAAAATCTGGACACAGACTGCATCTTTTTTCATCTGCTCAGCCTGATAATGTGTGAAAGAGTTTGAAAATAGAATTGCTAGGACGCTCTGCATTATGCAACAAGGTACTCTAAGCACTAAGTATATTTTTAATAATGATATTATTTTTTCAGATTTATTCGCAGAAAATTACCCTTTGATCTTCTCTTATAAAAACACTTTTTAACATTAACAAATGCTGTATTTTGGGATTCTAAATTATGAGAAACAACATAAAGAAGGCATCTGCTAAGTTTTGGAAAGATCAGAGTTATTTTGAGTATTTTATGCAGATTTTTGTCTTTGTCCCAAATCAGTGATTATCACCACCTTAACTGTTACCTTGACCTTGGGCGTGGGACCGGCCTCGTGTGCGCGACACGCCTTCTCATTATGCTTTTAACAACCTTTCTGCAATTTTAATTTGCCTGCCTTCGGCACATTTTGTTATCTTTCATTCATTTATTGACGCGACTATGCGAAGCAAAGTAGTACTTATGCAATATTCTTCGTGTGCGTCCGCATGTGCGTGCGCGTGCGCTTTTGTGCCCGTGATCAAAATATTCACTTGTTGCGTTTAGCTCAGTTTCCAAATAACCAAAAAAGATAGAGTTTTCAAATTTGCTACATAGACACATCTCGGGTAGCTCTACTGAAAGCAGCGAAGCATATCCGGGTCATGAGCTATATTTCATGGATCACTGAACATAGTAAAATATTCGTTGCACTTACTTCAGTTGCTAAATAACCAAAAAAAAAAAAAAAAAAAACAAACAAACAAAACAAAAAAAAAGGAGTCTTCACACTTGCAAATTGCTCCATAGATATATTTGGGGAAGATCTACTGAAAGCAGTGATGCATATTGGACCATGACCTATATATTTCACGGATCGTTGAACGTGGGAAAAAACGTGTACTCACCTATTATGTTTAGCTCAGTTTCTGTGTAACCAAAGTGGATAAAGCCTTCAAACTTGCTCCATATATGCATCAGGTGAAGATCTACCGAATGCAGGGATACATATTGGGCCATGACCTATATTTAATGGATCATTGGACATAGAAAATAACATTTACTAAATGCGTTTAGCTCAGTTTCTAAGTAATCAAAAAGAGAAAGTCTTCAAACTTGCTACACGGGAACATCTGGGGAAGATCTTCTGAAGACAGCGATGCGTCGGGACATAATCTATATTTCATGGTCCAGTAATTTCGCCGTATATTTTGAAGACTTTTTTATGCATGAACATGATAGCTTGGAATAATGAATCAGTAATAATAAGTCAGTATGACCAGATGTTTTAACTCAAACAAAAAGTACCGGGTCACAGTATCTATATTTCCTCGTCAAGTGATTTTGCCTTATATCTTGAAGACTATTTGATGTATGAACATGATTGCTTGGGGTATGACCCGATGTTTGACCTCAGAATGAATGTAAGTCACAGTGATCTGTATTTATAGTCCAGTGACTTTGGCTCATATTCTAAGACTGTGACTGTTTCATGGGTATACCTTATACATGTACCTGGGTTAATCGTTTCGTGGCCTCATACTAAAATTGTTGGTCAGTGTGACCTATATGTTATGGTCCTGTGATTGTACTTCATATTTCTATCACTATTTTATGGATTAACATCACACTTTGGTTAATAGTTTGGGCACCTCATTCTAGGTAAGTGTGACATATTTCATGGTCCAGTGATTTTGTCTCACATTTCTAACACTATTTCATAAACTCGCATCACTCTTGGATTAATGTGGGTGACACTAAGAGGGACCTCAAACTAATTGTAGGTCAGTGTAACCTTTATTTCTTGTTTGGTCTTACCTCTATATATTTAAACAGAGTATATAGCTTCTTCTCATATCTAATGATACAAGGTAATAATTACAATGACACTACTTTAGAAATTGTCAAAGAAAGAAGTATCTATCTGATCAACTCTGTGCATATGCATTTGATAAAATCTGTGTCATAATGTATTTCAATGAAAACTAGATTTTGTGACTTACGTAAGACAGAAACAGTCCCTAGTATGCTACCCAAAGGAAATAAACAATAAATATAAAGTTAGCGTATCAGAGTTTTAAAATGCTGTTGTATTTAAACATGAATTCAGTATGCTAAAAAATAAATAGTTCCAGTGGGCATGCGGCGTTTGGATAACGTCGCACCAACGTTTGATACAAACAATCTGTGTTTGAAACTTTCCCATCATTAATTTTTTTTTTGTTGTTTTTTTTTTCTCTCAGTCAAACAAATCACTTTTTTCAGCTCTGAGAAACCCTGAAAGCACCAAAAATTAAATAGTTAAATTTGCAAGCAGTGTAGATCCAGATGCGGTGGCTCATAATGAGCCACCTCATCTGAATTTACACTGTTTGCCCTCTAGTGTTCAAATTCTCGGTATGATATCGCTTGGACGAAACATTTTTTGAAATTCTACGGACGTAAATTTTGTCGTATGCTTTTTGGCGCATTAAGGGTTATTGGCAACAAACACTTTGTTTTCCTTGTTATACATGACACGTGATTTATTGTTGTCGAGTTTCATTGACATTTTTATGACAGTTAGTCAATATAATTGACAGGGCATTATTACTTTTTTCTTATTAACTTTTTCAAAGCAACTTTATACCCTTCTCTTGTTATGTTAGGTATGAAGAATTATCAATCCTATGTAACTTCATGACTATCTTCGAAATCCCACTTCGTCTGTTTCGAAATGGACTTAGTACCGTTGGCCTGGAATGATGGTTCGTGATATTTTTATAGAGTTGTTACCTCGCCAATTCCATATGCATGTGCAGTTACTGTATTTCAGTTTGACAGTTTAATATTAATAATAGCCTGCCAATGGTGCCAACTTCACTCTGTGTGTTTAAAAGCTTATTCATGGATACCCATTATTCATTTTTGGATATCACAAAATATTATTTGATATCTGTAATAATTTATGGGTATTCAAAATCGATCTGAGGAAATGTACCCTATAAGCTTAGAGCTTCCGTTCAGATCCTCTTTGTTTATTATATAATTATTCACATGTATATATTTGAAAAGAATAAATATTGTTTAAACCAAAAATACACCGACAAACAAGAAAATTTCAAGATTGAATTGCTATTTTTGCTAATGTGTGAACCGTTTGACCGAGAGAGCTGGTTTTTGGTATTCTATTAACAATTAATATCTATTAATAATTAATGAGCCGCGACACGAGAAAACCAACAATGTGGTTGTGCGCCCAGCGCAGACTCAGATCAGCCTGGGCATCCGCCCAGTCTGATCAGAGTCTTCGCTGTCCGCATGAAGGTAGCTTAGTCCCTTAGCTACCCTTTAAGCGCTTAGCGAAGATTCTGATCAGACTAGGCGGATGTCCAGGCTGATCTGAGTCTGCGCAGGGCGCACAACCACATTGTTGGTTTTCTCGCGTTGCGGCTCATTTATGTGTCGATAAATCTGACATCATCAGATTATGTTCCATTGGTTATTGGCAGAGTTATGCCCCTTTTCTAGATATAGATTTTAAGTTGAAAGAATAGCTATGTGGAAGCTAAAATTTATATTAATGCCGAAGACCCATATATTTGTCTGCTCTGTCGGCTTTGTACTAAAAGAGTTCTGTCCCTTTTCAAGAAATTTAAATGACACTTTTGTTCCCAAAATCCTTGAAAACGTGTTAGAGCCAGGATGCTGAAATTTTACATACTGGCAGGGGCTAAGTTTCAGATTACTTTGTTATCTTTTCGGCCTATTTTGTACAAATATGACTGAATTATGCCCGTTTGGTGACTGGGATTTTCCCAACTTTTATGCAGTTTTGCACAGACGTTGAATCAACGTTGATTAAACATTGTTTGGAGGCTTTAATGGCTGAATGCAAACAGCGAAAAATTGTCACATTCTGACCAGTGTTGGTAATTAACAGGTAACACCCCTCCCCCGTCCCCTTCCCCCTCTTCAAAATTGGCAGCATCCCCGTCATGAGCTGAATGAACAGTTTCACCCAAACCTGAACATGACATTTTTTACTGATTTCGATCATGGTAGATTACTTTAAAAAGAATGCAACGGAAAACTAAAATATGACACTTTAGATTAATTGGGACAATGGTTAAATTAGAATAAAATTTCCTTTAAAAAGGAAGGCTTGCCTAGCTAAGACAGTGAAATTTTCATGAGTTGTTTATTGAAGTGAACCCGATTGTTAGTGCACTTTCTGTTGCTAACCTTTATTTAGCAAAGTATTTACATATAATTTCTAACTTATTGAATGGTGGCATTATCCACGGGTGTAAGGTAAAAACAAGTGTAGAATTTATTTGAAAAACAAATTGAAAAAAAATATTTAAACACACACACAACACAAACACCAACAACAACAAAAAAAACAACAACAGTTTTTCAACGTTTTGGCCGGCCGTTTTAGGCCTGTCTCAAGGAAAATAAGTATATGGACCTATTTCAAGTCTTTTCTTCACGGCTGTTGAGTCACATTTAGTCTGAATCAAAATTTTAGGAAAGGCTGTTTCAAACCCATGTCTATGGAATCTTGGCACATCTGAACTTGGCATCAAAAGAAGACAATAAATTTATATTTACTGAAGTTTATTTTTGGTTTAAGTGGCATCAGTGGCAGTGACTGGAACAAAATTTTGACACTCTGAGAAGAAAATGCATGCTGCTCTTGTTTGGGACAATAGCTTGCTTTACACCATTTGGGAACAACAAAGCACGGAACCCATTGCGTTCGTATTTCCATGAACTCCCGACAAATGAAATTTATCATTTTCAGTAAATGTGATAAGGGAAGAAAATCGTCAAAAGCGCTCCCCAGCCGGCACATGACGTTGAAATGACGTCGTACTGACGTCGATGCTACGTAATGACGTCGCTTCGACGTCACTACGACGTCGTTTCGACGTTATGTGCCTGCTGGGTTGTTTCTAAATTTAAACAATAAATTTGAACTCTGCTCTTTCAGATTTTACACTGATACACAGATCAGCCCACTCTGGCATAAGCGCAGTCTGATCAGTCTGGCCTCAGCATGAAAGATGAAGAATATATTTATGCCGAAAAAGACTGATCAGATCCAACGAATGCATCGGCGCGGGACAGTGTGCCGGCTGCTCTGACTAGTCAGATTATGCGATGCCCTAAGGCCTAGTTTTCGCGACGCCGCTGCATGATTTTTTGGAAAAGCTTATGCTTTGCGCTAAGCTATATATAAACACTGTTTCTTACACAAGTTTTGGTATATTTCTTAGGATGCAAAGCCAAATACTTTGCATTGCATTCACAGTTTTATTTTTTTATGCCATCAGTTTATAAAAAGCGAACGAAATGTGGCCAAGTTCAAGGCACTTGTAAAAGAAAAACGTGCTTTTTAACGGAAATATTTAAAAAAAAATACATGAACTATCAAAAATAGAATAAAGTTTCCATCGTTATTTTTAGCAGATGAGGCAAATCGGATATGGATAAAAATAGACAAAATCGGACGAGGTATTTGTTTGTTATGTAATGAAGAAATGCTGTCTCAAACCGGAACGAACTTTCCGAACTCTTTGGCTTAATTGCTGCCCTAAAAAAAGTTTAGAACGAATCGTTGCAGTACACACTCACTGTGTACACACTCTCCTGGTATTTTCCGACTAAGCGTGACGTATCGTTTCTTCCGAAAATAACTCGGTATCACTAAACCACTTGAATACTGCCTTGAAAGCGCAAGCCAAAAAGATGGTAAAATGAAGAGTGAGATATTAATCTGAGATATTGGAGACAAGAAAAGGCCAATTTGGTCAATTAAAAGGGAGTTAGTTCGTGAGAAATCTTGGTAGAGAAGATAAAGTTTAGGAAAGATGACATGAATATGGAAATCAACTAAATAATTACATTCATGAATATTTTCAAACTCAGAATTATTTCCCAGTGACAATTTTGACACCAAAGTCATGGGAATATTTTTTCATGCTTTCAAATTCGTTTTTGATTAACTGTGTCAAATTCTTTGTTTGGAATGTTGATGATTTTCTGTTATGTTCTAATTCGACCATGTCTCAACCGAACATAACTCATTTATATTTTATTGAAATATTTTAACAACCTCGAACAACGCACTCTGCTGACTTAATACTTTACTGAATCAAAACTTAATACAGCTTCGTAAATTCCCAACGCAAATGCATTTTCAGAACAACTCAGCTGCAAAAAGTCTTAACACCTCTTGCACACCAGAAATAACAAACATCATTTTAGGAAATGCCAACAGACAACTGTTCGTTTTATTCCGAGCGACGTATTGTACGACTGAATATCAGAAAACAAGTCAAATCTTCGGCACCATGGAAACCCAAGTGGATCCACCAAGGAAACGACAGTGAAAAGCATGTCTTAGAACCTTGACTGTTCGAGACTGTACGTGTTTTCCTCTTTCACAAATAGTACAACCTATAATAGACTAAAACATATTTCAATTATACTTATAAATATGTCCGTCGACAAAACTGATCACTGAAACCTGTATCACATATACTGTCCTGAAAAATTGCATAATTGAAGACTTCTTTTATTTCTGCTGGTAACATTTCTGACTTGCGGAAATACATGCAGGTATACTGACACGTACAAGATATCTTCAACTTAGAAAATTATTACAGATATGTAAATAAAAAGCTTCATCTCGTCCTTGACGTAAATGCAAAGGCATACGTAAAATATCTTTTAAACACACTATTTAAAAAAAAAAAAAAAAAAATTCATTCATTTAAATAGTCATGTGGTTATTCATTCGTAATCATATTTTATTCAATGATCAATTCAATACGATATTATTATATAAATACATGTACATATACTTTATTTTATTTTACTCATCTGTCAAACCCACGAACTGCCAAACTATACAATGACTGGTCCATCCATCATCCTTCATATCACTGCGGCATCGTGTAAGACTGGATTCAAATGAACCATTCGATGACCTCTCATCTAAGAACCTCTATATCAAATCCGTATACACTGAAAATGAATGATATTCTAAAATGTCTTTACAAATCAAATGATATACAGACCGAAAAATATCCCAGAAAATGCTTTCTTTGCAAACCTTTCAATATTATGCATAAACCCTCAGAAAAACATTAAAATTTCTGAATTTATACAACCATTGAACACATGCTGAATACCATTATTACGTTTCTTAAAAATCTATTTACATGGCTAACGAGCAAACATCTGGTTCGACTAAATAACCCCTCTTTTTTCATTATCTCGCTGATCAACTTATTTCTGGCATCACTCTTGACTTTAAAGGGTGGGTGGGGGGGGGGGAATGTCTATCCTTACTCAACGCTGTCTTTGGCTCGAATGACAAATCACTAATTCACGCTTTGACATATACTCGCTTCTCAGCGAAAACCACGTGCTATTAACCAAATCACGAGACCTTACTGCTAACAATCTGAACATATCTTACAAACATGCTTCGCCACTTCACAAAGTCACATAATACAGTACCAAGTTATTTCTAATAAACGCCCCAAGTCGAAAACCTATTTTAACCGCTTACTTTCAAACTGTAAAAATTTTCAAACAAATATAAATTACATCATTCAAATAAGATTGTTGCAAGAAGTTGGATGAAAAATAAGACGTAAACTGAAAAAAGTTTGTCACACAGAATATCTGTTCAAAATATTTAAAAGCACACTGTCAATGATTCCCATTAGTTTCAATATAAAAACAGGCATCAATGTATATTTGTAGTTATTGATACTTTTAAAAAATTTTGTTTGATAGAGACACTTGTGGACATTATATACGGTGCTCCTTTAAATATTTTGAGCAGCCGGGTCAAGTCTGGTAACTTCGGACAGCGGGTAAATTCGGACATACCATTGCAAACAGTGAAAATCCAGATGAGACGGCTCATAATGAGCCGTCTCATCAGGGTTTTCACTGTTTGCCCAGATAATTTTGTTTTGATTCCAAACAACTGACATATAAAGGAAACAATGTCCCTGTCCGAATTTACCCGCTGTCCGAATTTACCTGAGTTACCCTAAATCAATACAATAACATTGGAAATGCATTCCCTTATATCTGTATAAAAAACACTTATTATTTGGTCATAAACTGGTAAGTGACAATATGGAACTCCACATTTTTCTGTCACTGCGGGAAACCAGTAAATCTAATTCCTGTCTTTGATGAGGCTAATGGAGCAGTCTACTGAGAACCTCCTCCACCCAAAATGCACCAAAAATCCGGAGTCCGAAACTGTGAAACTTACTAGTAGCTGCAATGGTTCAGCAGACAAGCAAATTGTAAATTCTGGGCATATGACGTTGAAAAGACGTCGGACTGACGTCCATCCGACGTCAGTACGTCGCCTCGATGTTTTAACAACGTCATTTCAACGTCATGTGCCTGGTTGCTTTACAGTCTAAATGCTAACAGGTAGCCTGGCTTCCTGGCTAAATGGTTTAATATATACTGAAAGGATTTAGAAACTTCCACTTTTTATTGCTGGCTGCTGATCTGTTCACTCATGACAGTATTGAATATTTAACGACAAAATGCTTGAAACTTATCAAATTTAAAGATTACGCAGTTTATTTGTATCATGCACTTAAATGACGCTAGTAAAAGAGCGTTACGTCACTGAAATGCATAAGGCGGTGCAGGCGTTATCTTATGCAACACTCTTTTCGACCATTTCATACTGTCTTGATATTGTGACGTCAGCCACTTTGATTTGCAAGTATCACTTCGGATGATGCTGTCGCGCAAAACCTATTACGGAGACGGCGTCGACGTAAGTTAACGTCATGACCTCTGGTTTTTAATCTCGGTTAGGTGATTTTCTGACGGTCTTTTGAGTTTCCTGTAAACAGTGCACGTCGTCTGAGATTTTAAATTGCCGTAATTAATGCTTGAAATTGTACCGCGACGTCACTTTATGAAATTTCAGCATTTATCTGGCCCAAAACTCTGCGCCTGTTTGTGATATTTAGGCGGGGTAGGCTAAATAAAGCCACTGACCGAGTTCAAACTTATAAAATTCAATTTGATATTGTAAGTGAAATGTTTCTTCAGAAAACTGTATACATGAAGCTATTCATCCTTCTGTAAACGGTTCTAAGAACACGAGGAGCACGTGCTTGTTCCTGACTGATTCGGTTAAACGCTTTCAGATTCGGTATATTGATATAATCAGGTACAAAAGAATATATATGCTGTAAAAGTTTGGTGGACGTAGCTGCATTCATTTTTGAGATATTCAAAATTAATGGGTGGAAGTTTTTAAATCCTTTCAGTATATTATTCAAATGGTACATCTTATATTCTGATGGCCAACCATTTATGGTCTGAACCTGAACATAGGGACTGGAGCCAGTGAAGTAATCATAATTGAGCCGCGACACGACAACCCAACAAAGTGGCATGTGCGCCATGCGAAGACTAAGCAAAGCCTGGGCATCCGTCCATTCTGATCAGAGTCTTCGCTGTGCGCTTAAAGGGTAGATAATGGTCTAAGCTAGCTCCATGCAACCAGCGCATGCCACTTTGTTGGTTTTGTCGTGTCGCGGCTCAATTATAATAGTGATGTACTGCAAAAAGCATTTAAAATTGAGCCGCGACGTGACAAAACCAACAGTGTGGTTGTGCGCCCAGCGCAGACTCAGATCAGCCTGGGCATCCGCCCAGTCTGATCAGAGTCTTCGCTGTCCGCATGGAGGTAGCTTAGTCCCTTGGCTAACCTTTAAGCGCTTAGCGAAGAGTCTGGTAAGACTGTGTGGATGCCCAGGCTGATCTGAGTCTGTGCTGGGCGCACGACCACATTGTTGGTTTTGTCGTGTCGCGGCTCATTAATGCATTTCACATAGAGCTTCCCACTATGCAGCGTGCATGTCCACTTACTTCCCACATTATTATTCTCGAATTAAAAATGTGAAACATACCAAAATATGCAAGGTAGCTCTATTTATGTCAATAGTTTTGGCAAGTGACATGTGATAAAACTGACAGTTACAGTAACTATTTGAGGTGTCCCCATTTTTTGTTGTTAAATTTTCCGGTACTTCAATCATAGCTGGACTAGCAAGAGGATGTGAACCCCAGCTTCTTCTACCAGTCCAAAGCTTGGCATCTGAAACCAACTGCTACTATTGCTTAATTTATGTTACTTCTTATTTTTCTCTATCTTTATAAATAAAAATGCTTATACATGTAATCAGGGGCGTAGCTAGGGGCAATTACACAGTACGCACAATTATGCGTTATACTCACTGAGGGTTATGATAGGGGTTAATCCGCTAAGATACTTCAAATTTTCTGTCTGTTGGCAGTTAGCATTAAAATTATGCCCAATTAACAACATTTCAGCATGAAAATACGCAGGTGTGTGTTGAAATTTTGTCAATTTGACAAAATTTCAATACGCACCTGCGTATTTGCGTATAGGTAGCTACGCCCTTGGTAATCCATGCAGAACCCTAAATAGGGCGGTATTTGAGGATATTACTTGGACAAACGTTAACTTCCTTTAACTCTTTATGAAGTTATAGCATAACCCCTCATTAAAAACATGTCAATGAGGGGACAAAACATATGATTTTTTAAGGCGTTGGAAGAAAAATTATCTAAAAATGTCATCGAATATCAGTCTTAACATAAACCCATTTTTCAACGACTTAAATAAAAGTCACTCTACCCTCCTTAGCAGAATGACAAGGTCACAGGTAGCAGATGATTTTAATATTAAACAAACATGTTTGAATTCAAGGGTATTCTTAATGACAAAAGGGACAAAATGACTCCAAACATCTATCAGCTTCATCTGTTACCGCCATTTCTCTAAAAATTTGGGTACCCAAAATGTTGCTGTATTTACTTTGATTATGAACACTTGATTCTAATATCTAAAAATCTGTCCTAAATGCTGACTGAATTGCAAAAAAAACAAACAAAAAAAACAAACAAACGCAGATCTAGATCAGATTGCTCTTTAGAAGTAGTCTGATCTGGATCGACACTGTCTGCATATGCATTACTATCCCAGTATTTCGGGTCTTCACGGTATCAGCATCATCTGTTACAATTTTGTCCTGTACCATAAAAAATCCAAGTATTGGGACAAATAGTCTGAGCAACAGTGTAGGCCCAGATTAGACTGCTCCTTTTGGAAAGAAGCAGTCTGATCAGGGTCTACACTATTTGCCATTTCATCGACATCTTTGGGACACATCACTGCATTGTAAAACCAAGCTGTTCCACTTTCAGGACAATTACGGTAATTATTTCAAGTGGTCCAATCTTTAGAATTTTTGCGGAATATTATGCCAATTTAATCATTCCGTAAAAATTGACTGCACCAAATGCTCCAAATATATTACTATCAAATTTTATTTCAAATCGTAAAGATTCATAATTCTCAAATAACTTGGCACAGGTTTTCTTAATCATTGTCAATCTTTTCACCCTTCACTGCTCAGGAATGTCCTGGAGGTAGACAGGTGGAGGTAACCTCATTGGCTCATCCTAAGCGATTTATATTTTGTCATAATTTGCATCAAAGATGCAACCTGCTTATATACATGTTTGCTTTAAATTTTGATCACAACAGGAAACTTTTAAATCTTTGACCTTTGGTTGTAACTGTTAGGGACCCCTTCAAATCTGCTTTTTATGGAGACATTTTTTTCACGATTCTGTACCCGTATATGACCCTAAGGCAGAGACAGATAACCCAATGTGACAAAAGTTTGAATAAAAATAAATAGCATGGTCAGAAATTCTCGAAATTTGCCCAGCAAGGCATTTATAAGACAAATGCATATCACAGGGACTCGGGTCATACGGTTTGTCTGAAAATACGTATCAGGATGTACCGGGTGGTTATATGCTCTAAATAACCACCCGGTACATCCTGATACGTATTTCAGTGGCTCAAAGAGACAAACCGTATGACCCGAGTCCCTGTGATGCATATATACCAAGTTTGAAGAAAATCCACCAATGAACACTGTTATTAAATGGCAACGAAATGCTTACAAAACAGAGCAGAACAGAACTTCATTCATATAAGTAATCATGTCAGGTCACTCACAGACGTACGCACGAACTGACAGGCACAAATATCGGCTAGCGCGTAAACATAATATGCCGCCAGTAGCTACGGGGTATAAAATGAGATGGGGCTAATGCTGAGATAACTGGAATAAGAAAAACAATAGAACAGAGATATTCGACCTATAAATTTAAAAAAGGATACCATCTAGAATTTCCCAGCAGGCACACAAGGTTGAATCAACCTTGATTCAACGTCGTTGTCAACCTTGAATCAACCTTGATTCAACGTCGTCGTGACGTTGAATCAAGGTTGATTCAACCTTGTGTGCCCAGTGGGAAATTGTTTGAAGTTACTTACTGTTACCCACGTTGTCCCTCATAATGGAGACTTAGTTTAAAGCATGGAATGGAATGGACAGGAATAGACTGGACGAGACTATCTGCTTTCAGCTTTTCAGTTGGCTACAACTCGCTCCCAGAGTCTAGGATGGTGCTTTCCCACTGGGCACATTATGATGAATCAATATTGATTCAACCTTGATTCAACGTCATGACGTTGAATCAAGGTTGATTCAATGTGATTCAGTGCTGTGTGCCTGCTGAGTTTACAGGAAAGAGGCAGCAAATTCTTTCCTGTTAGAGTACCGCCCCGAAGAAGTGGGATAATCCCATTCACCCTTTCCATTCCATATTTTAAACGGTGACTACAGTGGAGTATGTGTCCAGCAGGTGCTGTCAGTTAGAAAGAAATTCTTAATGACAAAAGTGATGTTTTGAGGACAAGGCCAGCTGCAAGATATACAGAAATAACTTTTATATACAGAAAACTAATACTTCGAACCTAAATGACTTGTGGCATGTACTGGTACAACATTTGTATGCAAATTATAGATATTCAAATTGTCCAATGAAAAAGGCCATCGCCATAGTAGGTAATGTAAGTTTAATTCAAATTAGCTATAGCTAGTCATATTTTAAGAAATTTGAATTAAAAACATATTTTTTTTATAAAATAGTATACACAGATTAATATAAGGAGCAGTCTGACCTGGGTCAGACTTTTTTTTTCACGGTACAAAAGGTAATAAAGGTAATCTTTTGTCTGTCCGTTTGTACTATTAGGTATGTTTAATTAAGCTAACAGGCAGTGCAGATTCTGATTGGACTGCTTCTTAGTAGTCCGGCAACCGGGCTTTAATCTATAGCAACTGTTAGCGAAGAAGCGGTTCAATTTATTTATTTTTTTTTTTTTTTTCATTTTTTTATTTATTTTTTTTTTATTTTGCGGGAAGTAAGTAAGTAAGAAAGATAAAGACAACACATCTGTATATATCAGTGGACGTTTTTGGTGTCATTCAGAGCAGCCTATATGACTGTTAACTTAATGTAATTTTCCTGCAACTTTTAAACTGTGAAAAGTTTTTCTACAAGGACAGTAACACATTTCTACCATTTTTTGGTTGCCCAGTTTGTTTTTCGCGTACTTATTAATATAAAAAATCAAACGTGATACGTAGTATTGATAGTACGACATCTTGGACATCTAAAACTTATTTCCGCTAAAGTGCACGTGCCTGAACATCTCTGTCTGTTCGCATACTTGAGAATTAAGCTAGGAAAGCACAGACTAAGCTAATTTGTCGAATGTGTAGATGTGGACGTTTGGAAACTCCACATTGTGGATCCACATGATCCACAAAACATCCACATCAAATCCACATCATCCACATAAGCTCTACACAACATCCACATCGAATCCACATCATCCACATAAGCTCCACACAACATCCACATCGAATCCACATCATCCACATTGTCGAATGTGTAGATGTGGACGTGTGGAAACTCCACATTGTGGATCCACATCAGCCAAAAAACATCCACATCATCCACATAAACTACACACAACATCCACATAAGCTCCACGAAACATCCACATCGAAGCCACACCATCCACACTGTCGAATGTGTAGATGTGGAAGTGTGTAACATCCACATTGTGGATCCACATCAGCCACAAAACATCCACATTGTGGATCCACATCATCCACATCAACTCCACAAAACATACACAAAAATTCACATCAAATCCACATTAACTCCACAATAACAGTGTGGATATGTGGATGTTGCTATTTTCCCTTTAAAATATACTAAGCGCAGCTTCTATGGCGGCCAACGTCTTGTTTACTTCGGCTAGAAATAACTGACGTCATAAACGTACAAACATAACGTCACAACTGGCCAAAGACGTCGCGTGATCCCGCAAAGGATTCTTGTGGGATCCTACAATTCCTACAGACTTCCTATAAAATAACGTCACAACTGGCCACAGACTTCGCGTGATCCCGCAAGTTTTCTTGTGTGCTCCTACAGATCCTACAAACTTCCTACAACGTCCCGCAAAGTTGCGTGCATGATCCCACGGCTATTTCTTGTGGGGAAATGGCGCTGAATCGTCCTAAGAACAGCTCTGAGAGCCTAGGAACATGACTTCTACGGCTTTAAAAGGGCCTAACAGAGGCTTACTAGCCTGAGGAAGTTAACTCATGGATTGTCATCTTTGGACACGGCCATGTATTTTTACACTAGGCGACCGTGCGGACTTAGTTTTTTTCAGGCCAAAAGTCTATGTAAAAATACATGGGAAAATCCGTGTCCAGAGTGACAGTCCTTACTACTGTTAGCATAGGCGGCAGAAACATTTACCAATCTGCGTTTGCAGATGCTCTAGCTGAGGATGAAAAGCAGCTAGAAACCCTAGTTGAAAATCTCGACAAAACCTGCACAAGGTATAAGATGGAGACCAGTGCTGAGAAGACCAAACTGTGGGGTGGTCTGGTGCTGCGATGGTGCTGAGTGTAACTTCCAGTGCCGGGGCGTCCTACTGACTTGAATAGTAGGGCAAGGGCCTTCTGTGCTTGCAGTAGGTGCGGGTGGGAGTTGTATGGACATTTTTCTCTCGTCTATCACTTCTCTCTTCTTTCTCCCTCCCCCTGGGAGACGGCCCGATACAGACTGAAATATTGTCTCAAAGGGTCGTTAAACCCAAAACAACCAACCAAGACCAAACTGATGACAAACAGTGCAGATGGCATCCAGAGGGAGATTAAGGTAAAAGGGCACAAGCTGGGTACTGTAACAAACTTCAAATACCTTGGAGCAGTTGTCTCATATGATGGTTCAAAACAGGAGGTTCTCTCAAGGATTGCACAAGCCACTTCAGCTCTTACCAAGCTGAAACCAATTTGGAAAGATAACAACATATCTCTTGGATCAAAGGTGAAACTAATGCGCTCCCTTGTCATTTCCATATTTCTGTATGTCTGTGAATCGCGGACCTTGACAGCAGAGTTAGAGAAAAGAACGCAGGCCTTTGAGATGAGATGCTACCGAAGGTTACTGAACATTTCGTACAAGGACCGTATAACCAATGAGGAGATTCGCAGAAAGATCCAAGCAGCCGATGAACTCCTGACGCTGGTCAAGAAACGGAAACTAAGGTGGTTTGGCCACGTCTCAAGGTCTTATGGTTTAGCAAAGACGATTCTACAGGACACAGTGAAAGGAAAAAAGAAGAGGTAGACAGAAGAAGAGGTGGGAAGACAATATTAAAGAGTGGACAGGGATGCGTTTTGCCAGCTCAACTAGGGCAGCTGAAAACAGGACACGGTGGAAGGGGTTGTTTCGAAGTCGGCTGTGGTGCCCCAACGACCTAGTAACGTTATGGGATAGAGTAGAAAATAATAGATTTCGTTTACTGTACCCGACATACCATCACTCGGATAACCCTCGTCTATTCTGTTCTGTACAGCTTGACTGACTTTGTTGGTTTCTGATCTGAGTCAATCGTGTTTGATTTAAGGACTTTCTGTCTAAATATTTAGGATAATCCTGAAACTTTTTAAATTTACACCTGCCGCTCATCATCTTACAGGTAGTTACCGTACTAACCATAATTTTGATGTGACTGTCAGAGAGTAGCTTTTCCCCCCTAGTAGTTTTTCCCCCCGGAAAAAAGACTATGATTTTTCCATAGTAGAATTTCCCACCGGAAAAATGGCTATATAGTAGAATTTCCCCCCGGAAATATGACTATATAGCCAATTTTCCCCGGGGAAAATCTACTATAGGTGTTTTTGCATAGCCGTTTTTCCCCTCTATAGTGGATTTTCCCCCTGGTAAAATGATTGCAGGAAAACAAGCTACATATTGGAATTTGCTCCTTCTCATATCATAAAAGTGAGGTTCATAACTGAAACAGAAATACGAGTATCTGTCCGTAAAATATCGATGGATAACAGATGCTAGAACCGCATGCATGTGTCCATCAGTCTGTCTTATTTTTATTTTGGGGAAAACATGAAGGCATTTTGCTTTTCCATGTTAGCCAGAAACGGATGTGAGTGTACGTGATTGTGTGCATAAATTTGTATAATTTTGTGTTTGTACAGACGTTCGTCTGTGCGTGTGCGCAGCGGAGTGCCTGGACTAGTGTTGGCCTTTCATGCACGAGACGTGGGCTCGACTCCCATCGGGACACACGTCCGATCTTTATTTTTAATTGTAATAAACTGCCTTCTAAATCAAACATGACTGGACAAAACACCCGTTCGTACATCTTCCTGTAAGCTTGCATGCGTATGTTTACGTATATAAATATCTGCGATGGGAAGAAATCACACACCCCTCGTTTCTTGAATAAGTAATTATTGATTATTATAAAAATATGGTTGCTAAATTTGCATATTGATTTCTTTAATTAATCACGTTTATTACCTCCCTTGAAGGACTGATACATTTCTAATTCGATTAATTCCGTGAAATGTCATTGTTCCATTCCGTTCCGTTTTGTTCCATTTCGCAAAATACCAATAGCCATGCAAAATTTACTAATAAACAATTTCCCGGTGGGGGAAAAAGGACTATGGGGGAAAAGTGGCTCTATGAGGTCCGGACAATTCACTATATAGTCGTCCTTCCTATAGCCATTTTTCCGGGGGGAAAGGGGGAAAAACCACTCTCTGACAGTGACAGCAAGCGTAATAATTGAACAATTATTGCAAGCTTCTGTTTACCCAGCTGAGATAATGATCCGAATCAACAGGCAAACTTTTGACTTTAACGACAGTATTGTTATGGCAGTTTTCCCAGTTGTCAGTTTTCACCCCAGAAACTTGGGACCATGCAATTATCAACATCAAATTTCAATTAAAATTTCCGCCATATGCCTTCTTCCCAGGATGAGAAATTGTATGTGCCTGTTTCTCACTCTACTGAAATCATTTTAATTATTAACTTTCTTGTTTATTTCCTGATTTCATAAACAGAAATCCTTCAAAACGTTGTTGGACAATATGTACCCTTTTTCAAGTATCATGGCCTGTTTAAAATCATCAATAAAGGTTTAGAGAAAATGCCTGGCATAGATGTTTACTTGGGAAGGCAATTCTGCTATTTTCATATGTCGACCCTCTCAGTGAAGGTCAATTCATAAATTTCAGAACTTGCTCGCCTACGAACAATGTCCCCAATTTACATGGGAAGCACAGGGAAATCACAGAAGTTGTCTCTCTTTGAAAATGGCCGAAAGAAACATGGAGGCGTACACATCTTCAGATCAAAATGCAAAATGGGGTATTTGCCAAATAAAATCATACAGGTCAATATATGGAATAGCATTCTATCCTGAATCTGTTCTTTTATCTGCAGTGCAATTCTGAAGAGTTGTTTCAGTATGCAGGGTTCCATAAATTTATTGGGCATTACAATAAACATAGCTGTATCAATAAATTTCGATTATAAACAAATGTAAATGTAGCCAAAGCTGTATATTCCTGGGAACCCTTGGAATGTAATGTAGTTTACATTTCAATAATTACATTAAGCCACACGACTTTAAATGACGTAAAACTAAACAATGGCGCTCTACAATCTATTTGGACGTCGACGACCTCATGACGTCTCTGACGCTGTTCCGCTGTTAGCAGAAAAAAAAACTGCGTGTAAATGTTTTACTGCTTCAGTTTTAGCGCTTATATAAGTTTTTTTCGTGAAGGTTTTGATTGAATCGAACGTAAATATAAGCAATGAACTTAATTTTTCTGATGTTTATGGAATTGTAAACTACACTGGGTCACTGGAAAAGTTTACATGAGCCTCAAAGGGGTTAATTCACTTTGCACGCGATCCAATGTAGTTTATACTTCAATAAATCTCAGAAAAATGGAATTCTTCGTTAAATGAACAAACATTAGAAATGTTCTCAACTTCCATGATAATAATTCTGTTTGCTAGAACGGCTACAGTCTACAAAGACATGCCATACATGTATTGTCACCAGCTGGCACAGACCTGTGTCAGTCTCTGTTTTCATACTGGCAAAAATCCCTGAGAAAACGGTATTAAAACATCCATCAGAACAGTTTGACAATCAGTTAATGTCTAATTTTCACCACTGTAAGAGAGCATTAAGGTCCTGAGGGTAAAGGGGGCCGTGAAAATGAGATGCTAAACTGCCTATTTTACAGGGATATACATTACCATATATGTACTAATGATAGGGAACAGCCATTAAAGAAACCAGTCTATCAACTCCTAATTTGGGCAAGTCTACACTTTCTCTGACAGAAGTAATCAACTCAATCAACTCATGCTGATATTTAAATTCAGACAAATCAGTCTCTCATGTGAAGTTTGTATGAAAGTCTCTCAATTTGTTTTTCAAAAAGCGCCACCCAAAAGCGTCAAAAATCCAATACTTTACGTTCTAGGTAGCTTGCTAAAAAGTGGCCTTAACCATTCATCACCTATCAAAGCGTAATGTTTCATCAGTTCTTTGACCAGGTTCAAATTGGACATGTTCGAAAAAAATTTATACGCTTTTGGAAATGAAAACATTTTTTTTTTTTTTTTTGTATTTGTTTTTCGTTTTGTTTTTTTTTTAAAATATCTGTTTTCTGTATTCGACTTATCAAAGTTCTTCTGGTCCGTCTTCAGTGTCTACTTCGGAATTCAACTGAGTAATACAGTTTTCTGAACTCATATTTCGTCTTTTGTCTGCCAAAAAAAAAAACAAAAAAAAAAAAAAAAAAACGGCACACACGCATCAGTGTGCCATGAAAGTGAAGAGGGACAATAACTTGATAAAATCTGTAACTTTGGCACATACATTGTAGTTTTTCTTTGCTTTTTGACTATACATGTAATGTCACAACGCAACAATTAACCATCGCCATTTATGATATAGTCAGACTAATTGATAATTGGTTCCTATTTCTCGGCTCCTTGTTTTTGAGCCCTAGTTCCTGGTTCCCAGTTCATGGTTTCTGAGTCCTAGTTCCTGATTCCTACTTCCTAGTTTCTGAGTCCTGTTTCCCAGAACCTTGTTTTTGAGTCCTAGTTCCTAGTTCCTATTTTCAAGTTCCTTGTTTCTGAGTCCTAGTTCCTGGTTCCTTTTTCCCAGTTCTTGGTTTCTGAGTCCTAGTTCCTGTTTCCTACTTACTTGTTTCTGAGCTATTGCTTCCAGCTCCTGTTTCCCAGTTCCTAGTTCCTGAGTAAGTAATCTTGGTTCCTGCTTCCAAGTTCCTGGTTTCTGAGTCCTTGCTCACTGCTCATGTTTCCCAGGTCCTGGTTTCTGAATCCTATTTTGTGGTTTTTATTTCCAAGTTCCTAGTTTCTGAGTCCTAGTTCCTAGTCCTAGTTCCTAGATTTTAGTTTCTGAAACCTAGTTCCGGGTCTCTGTTTCCCAATTCTTTGTTTCTGAGTCCTAGTTCCTGGCTCCTGTTTCCCAGTTTTTTGTGTCTGAGTCCTAGTTCCTAGTTCATGATTTCCAGTTTCCAGTTCATGATTACCAATTCCTTGTTTGTCAATCCTAGTTCCTGGTTCCTGTTTCCCAGTTCATGGTTACTTGGTCCTAGTTCCTGTTTCCCGGTTTCTAGTTTCTGAAACCTAGTTCCAGGTCCCAATTCCCCAGTGGCATGTTTCTGAATCCTAGTTCTTGGTTCCTGTTTCTCATTTCCTGGTTTCGGAGTCCTAGTGTCTGATTCCTGTTAACTAGTTTTTAGTTTCTGATACCTAGTTCCAGGACTCTGTTTTCCAGTTCCTGGTTTCTGAATCCTAGTTCCTGGTCTCTGTTTCACACTTCTTTGTTTCTAAGTACTAGTTCCTGGATTCTGTGTCCCAGTTTCTTGTGTCTGAGTCCTAGTTCCTAGCTCCTGATTTCCAGTTCCCATTCTTTGCGTCCTAGTTCCTTACACCTGTTTTCCTATTCCTGGTGTCTGAGTCCTTGTTCCTGGTTCCTGTTTACAGGTTCCTGATTTCTGTGTCCTAGTTCCTGGTTCCTTTTTCTGTTACTTGTTTCTGCGTTCTGTTTCCTGGTTCCTCTTGTAAAGTTCCTGGTTTCTGAGTCCTAGTTTCTGGTTCCTGTTTCCGATTTCCTAGACCAGGAGTACTACATGCTGGTTCCTGTTTCCCAGTTCCTGGTTTCTGAATTTGTTTTCCTGGTTCCTGTTGTCCAGTTCCTAGTTTCTGAGCTCTAGTACTTGATTTCTGCTTCTCAGTTTGTTGTTTCTAAGTCCTTTTTTAATCGCTCCTGTTTCCTAGTATATGGTTTCTAGTTCATATTTTCCAATCCCTTGTTTCTGAGCGCTAGATCTTGCTCCATTTACAAGTTTCTGGTTTCCGAGTCATAGTTCCTGATTCTTGTTTCCCAGTTCCTGCATTCTGAGTCCTAAAACCTGGTTTCTGTCTCCAAGTTCCTGGTTTTTGAGAAATAGTTCCTAATCTCTGTTTCCACTTCCTGGTTTCTGGGTCCTAGTTCCTGGCTCCTGCTTTCCAGTTTTAAGTTTTTGAGCTCTAGTTCATGGCTTCTGTTTTCCACCTTTTAGTTTGTGAGTCCTGAGTTTCCCAATTCCTGATTTCTGAGTCCTAGTTCCTCGGTCCTGTTTCCCTTTTCCTGGTTTGTGAGTCCTGGTTCCTTGTTTCTGTTTCCCAAATTTTAGTTTCTTAGTCCTGTTTCCTGATCACTGTTTCCCAATTCCTGGTTTCTGAGTCCTTGTTCCTGTCTTCCGTTTCCCAGTTCCTGTTTCTGGGTCATAGTGTCTGATTCCTATTTCCTTTTTCCTGGTTTCTGTGTCCTAGTTCCTGGTCCCTGGTTTCCAGGTTCTGGTTTCTGAGTCCTATTTTCCTGTTCATAGTTTCTAAGTCCTTCTTCCTGGTTCCTGTTTTCCAGTCCCTGGTTACTGATTATTCCTAGTTCCTGTTTCTTGTTTCCCATGTCCTGGTTTCTGGGTCCAAGTTTCTGGTTCCTAGTTCCAAGTTCCTGGTTTGTGAGTCCTTGTACCTGATTTCAGCTTCAGCTTCTTAGTAATCAGTTGTCTGAGTGCTAGTTCCTGGTTCGTGTTTCCTAGGTCCTTGTTTATGAATTCAAGTACCTGGTTCCTGTTTCCAGGCTCATGGTTTCTGAGTCCTCGTTACTGCTTCCAGTTCTTGGTTTCTGAGAACTAGTTCCTGGTTACCATTTCGCAGCTACTGGTTTCCCAGTCGAACTTCCTGGTTTCTGTTTTACAGCTCCTGGTTTCAGAGTCCTAGCACCTGGTTCCTGTTTCCAAGATATAAGTTTCTTAGTCCTATTTCCTGGTTCCTCTTGTCAAGTTGACTCAGTCCTAGATCCTGGTTCCTGGTTTCCAGTTCTCACATTTATGAGTCCTAGTTCCCGGTTCCTAATTCCTAATTACTAGTGTTTGCAGACTAGGTCATATTTCATGTTTCCCAGCTATTGGTTTCGGAGTCCTAGTTCCTGCTTCTTGTTTCCTGGTTCCTGGTTTCTGAGTGCTAGTTTCTAGCTCCGGTTTCCTAGATCTAAGTTTCTGAGTCCTAATCCCTAGCTCCGGTTTCCCAGTTTCTGGTTTCTGAGTTTCCCAATTCCTGATTTGTGAGTCCTAGTTCCTGGGTCCTGTTTCCCAATTCCTGATTTGTGAGTCCTAGTTCCTGGGTCCTGTTTCCCAGTTCCTGGTTTCTGAGTCCTGGTTCCTTGTTTCTGTTTCCCAAATTCCAGTTTCTGAGTCCTTTTTCCTGATCACTGTTTCCCAATTCCTGGTTTTTGAGTCCTTGTTCCTGTCTTCCGTTTCCAAGTTCCTGTTTCTGAGTCCTAGTGTCTGGTTCCTATTTCCTATTTCCTGGTTTCCGAGTCCTAGTTCCTGGTTCCCAGGTTCTGGTTTCCGAGTCCTATTCCTGGTTCCTGTTTCCTAGTTCCGTTCCTGCTTTCAAAGTCCTCGTTCCTGGTTCCTGTTTCTCAGTTCTTTGTTTTAGAGTCCTAGTCCCTTGATCCTGTTTCCCAATTCTTGGTTCCTGGTTCCGGATTCCATGTTCCTGGTTTCTGTGTCCTCGTACCTGGCTCCTGTTTCCCAGTTTTCTAGTTTCTATGGCCTAGTTACTGTGTATGTTTCTCAGTTCCTGGTTTCTGAGTCATAGTTCCTGGTTCCTGTTTCCCAGTTTCAAGTTTCTGAGGCCTAGTCACTGGTTCCTGTTTCCTAGTTCCTGAGCTATAGTTCCTGATTACTGTTTCAAAGTTCCTGGTTTTTAGTTAAAGTTCCTTGTCCTGCTTCCAAGACTCTGGTTCTTAATAATTCTTACTGATTTCTAGTCTGTTTTCTAGGTCTTGGTCTCTTTCTCTTTGTATTACTGTTTCCTGACGTGTGTTTCCTAGTTCCTAGTTCGTGTGACAGGAAACAGGAATACGAATAAGAAATCTGGATCTTCCTAGTTCCTTTGAAACAGTAAAGCATGAATAAGGAAACAGGAACTAGGACTCATAAATCAGAAAGTAGGACGAACTTAGTTTTTTGAGAAACCGAATATTAAAATATCTTGAACCCGGAGTCAGAAACAATGAATCAGGAAACAGGATCAAGGGCGTAGCTACCTATACGCAAATACGCAGGTGCGTATTGAAATTTTGTCAAATTGACAAAATTTCAAAACGCACCCGCATATTTGCATGCTGTAATTTTATAAAGTAGACAAGATTTCAATACCAGCTGCCAAAGAGGCTGAAATACTACCTTTCCCTTGAAGAAATAGAGTATAAAACATGATTTTGCGTATCATGAAGTTGCTTCTAACTACGCCACTGAGGATAAAGGACTCAGCAACCAGTAACTAGGAAACAGTAACACTATAAGGAATAGAGGATTAAGAACAGAAAATTTGAACCAGAAACAAGGAATCATGAACGAGGAAACAGGATTAAGGAATCAGTTGTTGTTGTGTTATTGTTTTACGTCCATGGTAAACAGCTATGGTCATGTCGGGACGGTCACTTAACCTAACCACACTATTCCTGGACAAGCTTAGACCTCCTAAGCAGTTAACCAGTACTGAGTGCACTTTCTTTCGCCAGTAACTGACAACTGCCCTTCTTGAATCAGCGGAAGGAATCAGAAACTAGGAAACCACTTCAGCGAGGTACGTGCAGCCAAGTTTCTGTCATTCATAGGGCACCAAACAGTCCTCTCTATAACAATAAAGGACATAATGCACGTAGAAAGTGATTCGACATTATAACAAATTGTGTTAAGCATTAGTGGACCTCAAACCCCTCTTCACAGCTGGATAAACACGGTAACAATAAAGGTCGGCCCTTTAAATATGACAGAGTAATTTTGAAAATAATCCCTTCCTCCACAGGGTCCTTTATCAATCAAACTGAAAAATGGGTGTGTCACCTTTCTTATGCAGCCCCTCAATATGGGTTCAGATCCCTTAAGCAAGGGTGCTATAAACCCATTATTCTGCCCTTTTCCCTTAAACCCCAGGCTGGATTCTAATGAAAGGGAACTTAAACTTGTCCACAGTGAGGCAGTGTAGACCCAGCTTTAACGGGTGTTAAACATAGCAGCTTAGAGAACAGATTACTGCCGAATCCACGAGCATTTTCCTGACCTCTTTGTCCATCATTAACCACAGTTAAAATTCCGTAAATTTTCTATATCGTCTGTTAAACCATCTGTTTCTACTGCTTTCATTCTGAATCAATCATCTGCACCAGTTATTTTATATCTCTTTAATTCCAGAGCCTCAAAGCAAAGCATTGTTTCCCCATATTTCAACACCCTATCAGCTACTGGACTACATAAAATTATCCCCTCTTTTTATTCCTCCCAGCCCTCAGCACTGTCTGTCCATTCTATTATCATCTTAACATTTTATGGTTTTTTAACTTTCAATGGTGTCTGATTACTCATCATAATTTTCCTCAAGGACTCTGTCAGGAAACTCATCAACTACTGGTGTTTTAGCTGAATTTATTGTCTCCAAAACATGCCAATATGCAAATAAATATGAGAATGGCAACCCCAGATGCTGGTCCCATCAAACCTTCAACAAATGCAGTGAGCTTGATTAGATTTGCAAGTGCTCCCAATATTTCATTACTAAGTGAACCAGATCAGAAAGGCAATCAGTCTGAACAAAACTAACATTACATGGGTCATCTGTCTTTTATGCCAATTGAGTCTAAAGATTAGAAATAAAACATTGCAAATGAATCTATCAAGTTGAGCAGCTTCATTGTGTCCAGGGTTATGAATGTGCGTCTTCACGGTAACTTTAACCCATCAATGCCTTACGTCCCATTAAAAAGACCTTGGCAAACAATGCAGATGCAGATCAGACGCCGCAGACGCCCCTTATATTAGAAATGGACCAGTTCGATTGTGAAGCAGAAAGGTCCAGTAGGCATTATTGGGCCAAGAACAGCATCTTGAATGCTCGTCAAATGTTATTTAGTATAGGATTTTTTCTGTCAGAATACATTTTTGTCAAACTTATAAAAATATATGAGATATGCCAGGACTCATGAGCGCCCTGTAGAAATCGGAAGCTACTGAGTGATAAAATTACAGAGGATGGCCCTCTTAAGGCTTGGGCTTTTAATCAAACCCTGATCCATTTTTTCTGTACCTTGTACTCAATATTTGACTAATAAAAAACTGTTTAAACCAAGACAAATGGGGATTGAATCATTTTATTTGAGTTGATGAAAAAATGGGACATATCCCTTTATTTGAAATGAAGAATAATATCATATTTTAATCGTATAATATTTTTTCTTCACCTGATATAAATTGTTCAAGCCCCTATATTTATATGTATGTAGTTCCTTTGGCCCAACAGCTTTGCCTAAACTGCAGGAAGAAGAACTATAATTGCAACTGCAACATTTGCAATATGCATGTATACACTTTTAATTTAAAAAAGAAATGGATCACTTCGTCAATGCAAACCATGGGCAGCTTACACTAGTATCTGTCACATGCACTGGCTTGCAAAGAGTCTATAAGTTAATTACAGGGTAGAAACACACAGTAATTAAATCACTTATATTTCACTGCAGTCCTCAATCAATCTTTCCCGTTTTCCTTTCATCCAATATTGCCATCTGACAGACATCATGTCAATACGACCCAAAATGTTTGGGCTAAAGTGAATGAGCAACAGTAAAGACCCGGAGATCATAATTCTTGCGAAAAGAGCAGCCTGAACAGAGTTGCACAAGTTACCTTTCTGACAGTCAGTTCTACCACTGGAGGGTAAAATTAACTCGTGCAAATTAAAGGATAATGGCAATACTAAGTCTTGGTTAAAGTGTCCCACTATTTTGTCTAATTACCGTAAGTAATTTAAAATCCATTTCAAGTACAAATGATCCTGCGTTCGTTGCTACATGAAGTCTTAATTTAAATTTCATTTGTTTCCAATAGAATAGCATGGCAAAAAAAAATCATAAAGCTTTCATTTTTCATGCGGTTTATCAAAATTTGACAATGAGGCGATACATATCAGATTCTACTCGCGGTATTTACATGGACTTAATTCAAAATCTATAAGATCCCTCTTGCTTTTATTCCTCCCTGAATTTTTAGTGACACAAAGGGCGTTTAGAAGATGTGATCTGACCCCTGTTTCTTGTCTGCTGACCTGTGGCTATTGTCAACAAACCAGGTAGTCAATTAGCAATTGAATTTTAAATTTCAAATTTTATCTTGAAAATCAATTTTATATGATAAAAATAAAAAAAAAAAACGGTCCTGGCGCGCGACCAGTGACGGCCATTTTTTTGTTCCACATTTCACAAGATTTCGTTGGTCAAATAACGCGTCACGCGTCAGACAGTAACAAGTAATACTAGCTATGAATAGCTATTTACCGACTACAAAATTTAGACAATAATATCAAAGGTCAATGAATATTTAATCTTCGTTTTTCCCGTTGTACTGCACTGCGTGAATACTAGCACTCAGTCAGATGTTAATTCAAAATGTTTAGCTTGTTTGTAAATTTCTAATGGAAATTTTATCGAAAACAGACGCAGATATTCAAAACTTTAATTTTTTCAGTGTAGATCTACTTTCGAGTTCTACTTTCGGTTAAAATCACACAAGCATTGCATCAAGTTGGTAACAGTTTTGGAATCAGGTCAATCCCAAGATTGACCGCAGTCCATTTTGGAATTCCAAATTGAACAGCTCAATCTTGAGATACCCAGTGTGACAAGTACGGTTGCGAGTGCCTACCGACAAAGCTCAGTTGAGTCATATTCATGAAAGTTATTATAAACCTTTCACCTAGAGACCCCGGGGGTAATACCAGATTGGCTACCTGTGCTTTCGACCGAGTCTGTACTATACAAAGTGGCTTTCGACCGAGAATACGATCATAAGCATTACCAATAACGGTAAATGGTACTATTGTTAATGACTGTCGACCGAGCTGATACTGCCGTCGATTGTCTCGGTCGACAGCCACTTTTGCATGTATGATAATTGACCGACTCGGTCGAAAGCACAGGTAGCCAAATTGGTATTACCCCAGTGCTGTGTGGAGACATATTACAAAACACACTTCCATTTCTTGTTTATTATTATTTTTACTTTTTACATTGTAATTGACATAAGGCATTTAGTTATTCTTTATTTTGACTGAATATACCAGAGGCAAATTGTCGTTATTTTACCGACTCATTTTTGAAAACGGAAATGTTTCGAGAGGGGTCCAAATCACGAGCTGCCGCTGCTGTCCCCAACAGCAGCTGCTGATCTCCCAACAGCAGCTGCTACTGCGACAATAGCTGCTGCTGAGGATTTCTCTGTAAATTATAGTTTTTGACTAAAATTCATGCAGGAAAGTATGTGTGAAGCCGTCATACTCTAATATATTGCAAATTCTACCTAATGAACGATTGCTACATGCCTGGATTTGAAACAAAAAAAACAAAAATGCCAATCTATTGATATTTGAGAGTGCAGCTGCATGTATAGAAAGTGTGAGACATTAGCAGTTCTCGTTCATTTTACAAGTATTCGCTTAAAAAAAAAATGCCAACGCTCATTGGGCATACCGTTTAAAAGACAAATTTATGTGTAGGGAAAGAGTTTATTTGTGTGTTTTTAATCAGCTAAGTGCTTGGGTGAAGCATTAATGCTAAACAATATCTTGCAATGATTTATGGTATTTATACACAAGAAAATACTGAAAAAATACGGAGAGTCAAACGTCATGTAACATTTTCAGTAGTGTTGTCATTGGGTTTTTGCAAATTTCAAACTAAATTCTTCAGTGAAAAGGGTTTATCCTACCATCGGTTGTCTCCTCACAGCAGGCACACAGAGTTGAATCAACACTGACTCAACGTTGATTCCACGTCGTGACATTGAATCAAGGTTGTGTCAATGTTGATTTAACGCGAGGTGCCCAGCTTACGCTTTTCTGTCCAGTCGGAACGTATAGGGAAGCTAAATGCAGCGAGTTGGATTCATGGCATATATTTCATTTATTTTTTTTCTTTCTTTTTGTGATAAATACACGTAACACAGACCAAGGATTGATTCGGAGACAAGTCTTAGAATGTTCGAATGGGTCATCTGCTTAAGAAATGACATTTTCAGGTTATATTTTTTATTCTTTTCCCACTTTTTTCTCAGAAAAGACCTGCGATTTTACGATCTGTTCAACAGGTTTCAGTCATACATGTACATGTATCCGGTCGATGGGAGGGTGATGATGATAGGTTGTGGGCTATGGAACCCCGTTTACGATTAAAAAAGACTTTTTTTTGCGAGAACTTAGACGTTGAAACTATGTCGCCTGATCATGTCCAACTGGCCAGAGCTCACAGTTGTAAGAGTTTGATTTTGAGAGAGTCTTTATTTAAAGATTGACAATTATAAGCAATTCCAGCAATGCACCATGTCAACTAGACTACATGTATGGAGCTTGCTTAAGGGTTCTTGAGGTATATGATAATATATTCCGCAACACCTTTTGTCCATCCGCCAGTCTATGCGTCCGTCTGTCACCAGCGGATTTCCTATATCTTACGTAAGTAATATAAGATAGATATCACCGAAATTCTATGGGGTTCTGGTTAACTATTCATTATCGTTTTATGATATCGATAAGTGAAAAAGTGCTATCCACTATACAAATAAGCGACATCCATAATTATTCATGAATATCCGTGATTCGACTTATAGATGTACAGTATTCGAAGTATGAATATCAACTAGTCTAACTACTTTATGAATATAACCGATTCGATTCATGAATATCCATAAATCGATTTATAGATATCAACAAATTTGCCCATTTATGTTTATCACTAAGTCAAATTATTGATGTCAATAAATCGAAATTGTGATATTTATAATTCGAATTAGTGCTATCCATTTCTCATTTAGATTATTGGATATCCACACTTTGGATAATTGATATCCATAATTTGTGGACTGTCTGCTGTTGAAGTTAGGTAGTGATAGTGGTATCTGCTGCTACTACTGTAATGATATCTGTATTTGCCATCTATTGGTGGACTGCTTGCTGTTAAAGATAGGTAATGCGAGTGACAGCTGTTGATACTGCTGGAGTGATATCTGTATCTGCCATCTGTTGGTGGACGGCCTGCTGTTAGAGATAGGTAGAGAAAGTGACATCTGTTAATACTGCTGTAATGATATCTGTATCTGCCATCTGTTGGTGGACGGCCTGCTGTTAAAATATAGGTAATTAGAGTGACTTTAGTTTTATTGCTGAAATGATATCTGTATCTGGTGATGGTAATGATAACAGGGACTGCTACTGGAACAAAACTTACCGTTGATAGTGCTACTGACCACCATCAGCAGCTGCCAAAGAACCATCAGCAGCTGTTGCTTTCATCAAATGATACAGCAAAAACTATTCTTACTACTTATAGTAGCCGATGATGCCCCTCTGTTCTTTCATATCGTCAGATGATACGGTAACTTATGATAACAGCAGGAGCTGCTAATGCCACCACCATCAATAGCTGCCAAACCACCATCAGCAGCTGCAAAACCACCATCAGCAGCTGATGCTTTTATCAGACGCAGCTGCAGCAGCAGCTGCCATACCGCCATCAGCAGCTGATGCTTTCCTCAAAAGCAGCATCAAAAGTTTTTCCTACTACTAATGGCAGCAGCTTATGTCCTTTTTGTTCTCCGATATCGGCAGATGATGGTGTCATTAACAGTAAGAGCAAAGCTGCTTATGTCACCACCGTCAGCAGCTGCAAAACCACCATCAGCAGCTGCAAAACAACCATCAGCAGCTGTTGCTTTTATCAGACAAAGCTGCAGTAGCAGCTGCCATACCGCCATCAGCAGCTGATGCTTTCCTCCAAAGCGGCATCAAAAGTTTTTCCTACTACTGATGGCAGCAGCTTATGGCCTTTTTGTTCTCCGATATCAGCAGATGATGGTGTCATTAAAAGTAACAGCAGCAGCTGCCAAAGAGCCACCTCCATCAGCTCCTGCCAAACCACCATCAGCAGCTGCTTAACCAACATCAGCAGCTGATGCTTTTATCAGACGCTGTTGCAGCAGCAGCTGCCATACCGCCATCAGCAGCTGATGCTGATTAACAGTAACATCAGAAGCTGCTTATTGTACCACTGATAATAACAGCAGCACCTGCTTGTGCCACCAGCATCAGCAGCTACCAAACTTCCATCTGCAGCTGCTCAACCACCATCAGCAACTGATGCATTTTTCAAAAGCAGCTGCAGCAGCAGCTGCCAAACCGCCATCAGCAGGTGATGCTTTCCTCAAAGCAGCATCAAAAGTTTTTCCTACTATTAATGTCAGCAGCTTATGACCCTTTTGTTCTCAGATATCGGCAGATGATGGTGACATTTACATAAACATAAGCAGCTGCTTACGTAACCACTATCAGCAGCTGCCAAAGAACCATACGCAGCTGTTGCTTTCATCAAACGATGCAGCAAAAATTATTTTTACTACTTATAGTAGCCGATGATGCCCCTCTGTTCTTCCATATCGGCAGATGTTGTAGTCACTGATGATAACAGCAGCAGTTGCTTATGCCACCACCATCAGCAGCTGCCAAACCACCATACAGCAGCTGCTAAACCATCATCAGCAGCTGATGCTTTTATCAGATGCGGCTGCAGCAGCAGCTGCCATGCCGCCATCAGCAGGTGATGCTTTCCTCAAAGCAGCATCAAAAGTTTTTCCTACTACTGAGGGCAGCAGCTTATGCTCCTTTTGTTCTCAGATATCGGCAGATGATGGTGTCATTAACAGTAACATCAGCAGCTGCTTACGTTACCACCATCAGCAGCTGCCAAAAAAAACATTAGCAGCTGTTGTTTTCATCAAAAGGTGCAGCAAAAGAAAGTCTTACTACTTATAGAAGCAGTTGATGCCCCTCTGTTCTTCCATATCAGCAGATGATGCGGTCGCTGATGAAAACAGCAGCAGCAGCTTATGCCACCACCATCAGCAGCTGCCAACCACCATCAGCAACTACTAAACCACTATCAGCAGCTGATGCTTTTATCAGACGCAGCTGCAGAAACTGATGCTTTCATCAAAAGCAGCATCAAAAGTTTTTCCTACTTCTGATGACAGCAGCTTATGTTCCTTTTGTTCTCCGATATCGGCAGATGATGGTGGCATTAACAGTAACATCAGCAGCTGCTTATGATACTACCATCAGTAGCTGCCAAACAACCATTAGCAGCTGTTGCGTTCATCAAAAGGTGCAGCAAAAACTATTCTTTATGTTTACAGTAGCAGCTGATGCCCCTCTGTTCTTCCTTATCGGCAGATGATGTGGTTACTGATGATAACAACAGCAGCTGCTTATGCCACCACCATCAGCAGCTGCCAAACCACCATCAGCAGCTGATGTTTTTATCAAACGCAGCTGTAGAAGCTATTCTAACTTCTTATAGCAGCAGTTGATGCCCCTCTGCTCTTTCATATCGGCAGATGATGTGGTCACTGATGATAACAGCAGCAGCTGCTTATGCCACCAACATCAGCAGCTGCCAAACCACCATTAGCAGCTGGTGATTTCATCAAAAGCAGCAGAAAAAACGATTCTTACTCATGATGGCAGCAGGTGATGTCCCTCTGTTCTCTGATTACGGCAGATGATGTTGTCAATAAAACTATCATCGGCAGTTGCTTTGTACACCAATATCAGCAGCTGTCAAACCATCAGAAGCAGCTGATGTTTCCATCAGCAGAAGCGGCAAAAGATATTCTAACTTCTAATGGCAGCAGCTGCTGTCCCTCTGTTCTTCGACATCGGCACACGATGTGGTCACTTATATTAACATCAGCAGCTGCTTATGACACAACCATCAGCAGCTGCCAAACCACCATCAGCAGCTGATGCTTTCATCATAAGCAGCATCAAAAGATTTTTCTTACTACTGATGGCAGCAGCTTATGTCCCTTTGTTCTCCGATATCGGCAGATGATGGTGTAATAAACAGTAACATCAGCAACTGCTTATGTTACCGCCATCATCAGCTGCCAAAGAACCATCAGCAGCTGATGCTTTCGTCAAAAGATGCAGCAAAAGCTATTTTTACTTCTAATAGGTAGCAAGTGTCCTTTTGTTCTTTCATATCGGCAAATGATGTGGTCGCAGATATTAACATCAGCAGCTGCTTATCACATCACCACCACATCACCACCAAAAGCTGCCAAACCACCAACAGTAGCTGCTGATGTTTTCATATAAAAAGCAGCAAAAGCTATCCTTTCTCATGATTGCAGCAGCTGATATCCCATTGTTCTCCAATATCGCCAAATGATGTTGTCAGTAATACGAAAATGAGCACCTGCTTACGACACAACCATCAGCAACTGCTAAACCACCATCAGCAGCTGATGCTTTTATCAAACGCATCTGCAGAAGCTATTCTTACTACTAATAGCAGCAGCTGAGTGTCAGCTGTTGCTGCTGTTGGATTAAATATCTGTATCTACCATCTGTTGGTGGACTGCCTGCTGTTGAAGATAGGTAGTGAGAGTGTCAGCTGTTGCTGCTGCTTGATTGAATATCTGTATTAGCAAGCAGCTTGTGGATTGCCTGCTGTTGAAGATAGGTGGTGACAGTGACAGCTGTTGCCGCTGCTGCATTAAATATCTGCATCTGCCATCTGTTTGTAGACTGCCTGCTGTTGAAGAAGGGTAGTGAGGGTGACAGCTGTTGCTGCTGCAGGATTGAATATCTGTATCTGCAAGCAGTTGGTGGACTGCCTGCTGTTGAAGATAGATAGTGAGAGTGACAGCTGTTGCTGCTGCTGGATTAAATATTTGTTCATGCAGTCTGTTGGTGGACTGCCTGCTGTTGAAGATAGATAGTGAGGGTGACAGCTGTTGCTGCTGCTGGATTAAATTTCTATATCTGCCATCTGCTTGCTGTTGACGATAGATAGTGAGGGTGACAGCTGTTGCTGCTGCTGTATTAGATATCTGTATCTGCCTTCTGTTTATGGATTGCCTGCTGTTGAAGACAGGTGGTCAGAGTTACAGCTGTTGCTCCTGCTGTATTAAATATCTGTATCTGCCATCTGTTGGTGGACTGCCTGCTGTTCAAGAAAGGTAGTGAGAGCGACAGCTGTTGCTGCTGCTGGATTAAAAATCTGTATCTACCATCTGTAGGTGGACTGCCTGCTGTTGAAGATAGGTAGTGAAAGTGACAGCTGTTGCTGCTGCTGGACTAAATATCAGTATCTACCTTCTGTTGGTGGACTGCCTGCTGTTGAAGATATGTAATGAGAGTGACAGCTGTTGCTGATGCTGGATTAAATATCTGTATCTGCCATCTGTTTGTGCACTGCCCGTTTTGAAGATAGGTATTGAGTTACAGCTGTTGCTGCTGCTGGACAAATTATCTGTATCTGCCATCTGTTTGTGGACTGCGGGTTTTGAAGAGGGGTAGTGAGAGTGACAGCTGTTGCTGCTGTTGGATTAAATATCTGTATCTGCCATCTGTTGATGAACTGCCTGCTGTTGAAGATAGGTAGTGAGAATGGCAGGTGTTGCTTCTGCTGGATTAAATATCTGTATATGTCATCTGTTTGTGGACTGCCTGCTGTTGAAGGAAAGTAGTGAGAGTGACTTCAGTTGCTGCTGCTTGAATTATATCTTTTTTCTACCATCTGTTGGTGGTTATACTCATGATACCAGGAGCTGCTTCTGGAGACGAAACTAACATTTGCTGCTGCCTTCTGTTACGAGGGTGATAGCTGCTGCTGACAGTGGACGGAGTGATATCTGCAGTAAGTTTTAGTGAGAGTTACTACTTCTTGTGGTGTACGTGACTAGAGTGATATATTGTGCTGTTGTTTATCAACGAGTGAAAACTGATGCTGATGGTTTCTGTGATATTTGCTGTGACAACAGCAGCAGCTGTTGTGTCTTCAAATTAACAGCAGTAGAAGTTATTTCATTCCTCCCCTTAGACAACAACAGCAAATCTTACTCTCCACCTAGGTTGCAGGATGCGGCTCTTTTACAACCAGCTGCAGCAGCGTGTGAATTAAAAAAACCCATAAAATTTGCTACTTCTGTCATCAGAAAAGAATAAGACAAAAGCGATAAGCCGTACTAACTGCAACTGCGCCGTTAGCAATTGTACCAATTAAAAACCACCGTCAACAGCTAATGCTTTCGACAGATGGTGGTGCCACTAAAAACAACACCAGCAGCTGCTTATGATACCACCATCAGTAACTGACACCACCATCAGCAGCCTATGCTTTTACTTACAGCAGCAGCAAAATGTACTCTAAACACTAGCGGCAACAGCTGACATCCCTCTGATCTCCGATATAGGCAGACGATAGTGTCATTTACTAAAAGCAGCGGCACCACCATCAGCAACTGACATCACCATTAGCAGCTAATACTTAATCAACAGCATCCGCAATGGTTATTCTCAATACTAAAGACAGCAGCTGATATCCCTCTGTTCTCCTATATCGGCAGATGGAAGGGTCACTGTCACTAATAATAACATCAGCACCTCATTCTGACACCACCATTGCAACTGACATCACCATCAGCAGCTGATGCTTTCATCAACAGCAGTAGTTATTCTAAATACTTATGGCAGCAGCTAATGTCCCGCTGTTCTCCAATATCAAAAGATGGTGGTGTCACTATCACTAACAAACAACATCAGGAGCTGCTTATGACACCACCATCAGCAACTGACTACACTATCAGCAGCTGAAGATTTCATCAACAACAGCAGCAAAAGTTATCCTGAATACATTATGGCAGCAGCTGATGTCCTTCTGTTCTCCGATATCGGCAGATGGTGGTGTTACTATAAAAAAAAAACACTAGCAGCTGCTTATGACACCAGCATCAGGAACTGACTTCTCCATCAGCAGCTATTGCTTTTACTTACAGCAGCAGCAAAAGTTATTCTCAGTACTAATGGCAGCACCTGATGTCCCTCTGATCTTCAATATCGACAGATGATGTGGTCTCTGGTACAAACATCAGCATCTGCTTATGAAAACTGGCGGAGCAGCAGATGTTACTCCTGTCAAACCACCAACATTAGTGTCTGCAAATACTACACACGGCAAAAACAGTAATATAAGCCTAAATCCTTACTATAAACAGTGGCTGACACTTTTAATAACACCATTATCACAGGCAGCATATATCAATCTTAAAAAACGAAAAGAATATTGAAAACATCAGCATCAGTTGTCACTATCATACCACGAACAGAAGCAGCAGTGTAACAGCAACAAAGGAGAAAAAGTTGCAACACTCTCTATCAACAACTAGAAACAACAAATATTAGGCCCCAGCACAAAATATCAAAAGATGTCAGTCTTGCAATAAAAAGAGTGTCAGGAAGTGTCTCTCTCACCATCAAATGTTGCATCACAAATTCTTTTCACACCCGTAGCATTTATATAATATATGAAGAAGAATGTTTATTCAAGTGCTATATAGGTTATGTAGCCCTTGAGCATATACATGTACATACATGCAATACAAATATAAACGATGTGACAGGTAGTACAATAAGTGCATAATATCACCTTAATAAATACAGAATAATATGTTAGTCAAGAATCATTAATACTTGAAGCTATTAATTTCTTTCCTCTGAGCTATATCCTAACCTATCCCACTTAGACCTTATCTTTGCTTGGTGTAACCTGTGTGACTCTTCTTGTAATATCCCTTCGGGCACTATGCCTAACTTGAAATGGAGCTGTTACTGAAAAGGAGCTGTTACGAAACGAAAGAGTCATAGTTACCAAACCACCAGGTCTTTTGATTACTATGACTCTTTCGTTTCGTAACAGCTCTTTTTCGTTTCGTAACAGCCTTGAAAACATAGTTAACTAGGGGTGACTCAGGTCGTTTGGTAACCATGACTCTTTCGTTTCGTAACATCTCTTTTTCGTTTCGTAAAAGCCTTGAAAACATAGTTAACCAGGGGTGACACTGAGGAATCGATTGTCAACCGAAAGTCAGTGAACGCGCAGCCACGCAGTGAACACGCAGTATATTTCAGCATTGTAATATTATATACTTAGCAAAAATAAAAACTTGACAGTCCCCATTTTTCATCCTACGGTAGTCGGGAAAAGGTGAGACATGAAAATTATTTTAATTTAAGAAAAAGTAATCATTTTGTGATATCATAGTCACATAAAATTCAAGATTCCTCAGAGACAGCAATATAGAGGCTGTTATAAACGTCAAGAGGGTACTTTTCTGTTTTCTATGCTCAAAACCGAACAATTTCAGAATTTAAAATTGTAAAGTCAGCTTAAATGATAACAATTCTGTTGACAATGCCTTCCCATTATTAAACCCAACATGTATGGACTCATTTGCTGAAATTATACCAATGCACGGTCGACTAGGAGGTAGTGAGGACCAGACGAAAACCTCAGTCAACACCATTATGAAGGCAGAAATTCAGTTTCAATGGAATTTCCATTACACAATCAAATCTTTATGGCTGTTTAACAAATGGCTTTCAAATAAATTTAGTAAAAAAGACATTGAGTTTGCAAGACAATACAACAAATCTCGAAGACAATAATAAAAAAGACGCACTGGTATAGAAACTACGGCATCTCAAAAATCTCTATAAGTTTAATTCAAAGGGAGATAATCTTAAAACGTTATTTACAGGTTGTGATTACAATTAACATAAGCGTTTATTTTGTTTTCTGTGCGGACTAGAAGTACTGTTTATAGCGTACAAGAAAGCTTTCTTCTGCGCATGCGTAAATTAATGTTCTGGTCTGAACTATTAAAATAGGAATAAGTTAGATAATTCTGGATAGGATAAAAATAAGCACACAATTTTCACGATTTAAGTAATCAGACGTCTGTCGAATGCGAAAATATCCATTTATACATTATATACTTGCTAGGTTGGCCGGAATTAAGAAGCAAAAACCGTCAAGTTTTTATTTTTGTTCAGTATATATACTAGAAAAGAGCCCGCGCAAGCGCGGTAATATTTCATGATGGCCAAGTTTATATAAAAAAGCGTGTTTTAATTTTTCAATGTAAATGGCCTTAGGCCCAGGTGAAGATATGACCTTTACCATGAATACTCACTAAAGCTTCATTTACCTAATTAGTTGTCTGCATCTACAAACTTTCAGGTAGCAGACTGCATTGTTTCTAAAAAAATCAACTTTTTTTCACTTTTTCCGATAGAAAAACCTTAGTGACTCAAAAGTTGACCTTGCCGTAAAACAGATCAAGGTCATCCCAGGGTCATCATTTATATAAATGTTGTTGAGCTTTTGAGTCCTTGATGCAACATGCTAAGTTTCAAGGTAATAGAATTTGTGGTTCTGGGGGAGAATTGGTTGATTTTATGCTTAACGTCCACGGTAAACAGCTAAGGTCATGTCGGGACGGTCAGTTAACCTAACTACACTATTCCTGGGCAGGCTTAGACCTCCTAAGCGGTTAACCAGTACCAAGTGCACATACTTTCGCCAGTAACTGACAACTGCCCTTCTTGAATCAGCGGAAGGAGAAACGAAAGTATGTGGCCAGACCGGGTTTCGAACCCAGGACCTCTGACTTATGAGTCAGGTGCCCTACCGATTGCGCTACGCGGCCTGGCGTGGTTCTGGGGGAGAAGATTTTTGAAATTTTTTACCATAATAAATGTTTGCCATCTTGGTTATGTGACCTGTCCTGGGTATTTTTTTTCTGGAAAAATTGGGTCCTGGAACGTTTTGGGGGAAAATATTCAAGCCCTCTGAAGACTAAAGGCTTATTTAGCTTCGTTGAATCATTGAAATTGATTTGTCTGCTTCGCTGGAAAAAATGCCCTTTCTTACCTGGTGCATGTGTGTTAACCTTAGACATTTTTAATTTTTGTCTTTTCGAAAGTTCAGTTCAGTTTGAATTCTCCTAACGACGTTCCCCAAGTGGCTCAGCGGTACGTAACCATTGCCGCACACACTTGTCGCCGTGTGTCCGTCCAACTTTTCGAAAGACCATGTGCGTTGAGCTTTATTCTTCAATGGGAGAGTTCGATTGGCTACTCGTATTGACTATCGTTCTGGAAGAGAATGGGTCGTTTCGAGTCACGGCCGTCGGGACTATGACCATTTAGTTCTTCATCCGTTTAGACATATGAGCAAAAATACAAAAATAAATCGTTATTTTTGGGGAATGACGTACGTTCATGGGTCGGATTTTTGCATTAGAACCTGCTAAAGTTGGACTTGCTAAGCCAGCGCGCCGATATAACGACGCAGAACCGAAACGACCGGATTAATTTAAAACGTGTATTCGAGTACACGATAATTTCACTCGAACGCACCCATTGTTGACAAAAAAATTCGACCAATAGTCGAAGTTTCTAGAAAATACTTGGGAGAATTTAAAATCAAAGACGAATTTAATTCCCAAATTCTTTAAATCTATGTGAAACTAAAACACACGCTAACCGAAATTATCAATGATAGCAATATGCGAAAGAACCAGTATAGAAATTACGCTTGAAAATGCCACCAATTTTGCAGTTTATGCGTTACTTCGTTTATTTAGTATTATAGATATTGTATATATATATATATATTTTTTTTTTTTTGGTGGAACATTATACAGTTTTGTGTGCATGCAGTCTACACTTTCACTGGGTAACTGGAAGTAGGGCAATTACAGTCTTGCCTTTTTTAATATGATCGCCGAAGTCAATGACATCCGAGTGAAACAATTTTTTTGTAAAAATCGGGTCTACAGCGCTTATTCGCCCATTTATTCCTGAATGGTATTATGTACAGATCTTTAGCATAGGTGCTCGATTTTCTATAACTTTACAACGGCTCACCCCTTGCTTTCACACCATCAGCATAGCTTCACTGTAGGTCAGTGTGTCGTCAGTCTGACCCCTGCTTGTAAATCAGAATGGATTTCCTGCCCTGACCTTTACACCAACACTTTAGCAAAAAGGGCCAGCTCTAATAAGGCTTTCATGAAATTTAAGACCATACATAGTACTCCAATCACTGGTTTGCCCTTTTCATCAGGAAAAACTCTTCATGAACAACGTGGCAATTTAGAAAGCAAGCGCATTGAGAACTTCATAGACTGTTTTCAGTCGAAGATGTTGAAATTCTCTGGTCATACTATTCATATCATAAAATTTCACATCTTCGTCGAAAATTTTGGTGGCAGCTACGCATAAACACAGGGTATTAACCAGTCCGCCCATTTTCGCTTCCTGCAGAAACTGTCCGTCATATTTGGATTCCGACGAGACTGTCCGCGATCTCTTGCTTCCTGCAGGGACTACTGCCCTCGAAAAATGTCTTCCTGCCGAGACTGTCCGCGTGACTCTGCTTCCTGCCGAGAGCCTCGGCAGGAAGCAGAATCACGCGGACAGTCTCTGCAGGAAGCCATTTATCCGGTACAGAAGTTTCAACAGGAAGCAAGAGATCGCGGACAGTCTCGGCGGAAGCCAAATATGACGGCAGTCTCTGCAGGAAGCGAAACTGGGCGGACTGGTTTATACCCTGTGATAAAGGTATCAGATGGATGGATGGATGACTAGCGATGCAGTCAGGAAGGTGAAGTTGGTTTGTTTTTCGCTTTTCGTTTTTCGCTTTTCGCATTTCGTTTTTCGTTATTCGCTTTTCGTTTTTCGCTTTTCGTTTTTCGATTTTCGCTTTTCGTTTTTCGCTTTTTGTTTTTCGACATTCAACTATTTGACATTCGCGCTAAGGCCGAATATCGAATTTTGACATTCAAAATCCTATTTTACATTCGTACTAACGCCGAATATCGAATTTTGACAGTCAAAATCCTATTTTGACATTCGAATTCAGGCCGAATATGGTATTTTGACAGTCGAAATCCTATTTTGACATTCAAACTCAGGCCGAATATTGTATTTTGACATTCGAAATCCTATTTTGGCATTCGCACTGAAGTCGAATATGGTATTTTGACTTTCGAAATCCTATTTTGACATTCGAATTCAGGCCGAAAATGATATTTTGACATCCAAAATCCTATTTTGACATTCGTTCTGAAGCCGAATATCTTTCGAAATCTATTTTGACATTCGAATTCAGGCCGAATATGATATTTTGACATTCGAACTACTATTTTGACATTCAAACTCAGGCCGAATATTTTGACATTCGCACTGAAGTCGAATATTGAATTTTTACTTTCGAAATCCTATTTTGACATTCGAATTCAGGCCGAAATTCGAATGTCAAAATAGGTTTTCGAATGTGAAAATTCGATATTCGGCTTCAGTGCGAATGTCAAAATAGGTTTTCGAATGTCAAAATATCATTTTCGGCCTGAATTCGAAAGTCAAAATAGGATTTCGAAGTTCAAAATTCGATACTCTGCTTCAGTGCGAGTGTCAAAATAGGATTTCGAATGTCAAAATACCATATTCGGCCTGAATTCGAATGTCAAAATATGATTTCGAATGTCCGACTTCGATTTTCGGCCTCAGTGCGAATGTCAAAATAGGATTTCGAAAGTCAAAATTCGATATTCGGCTTCAGAGCGAATGAGTTTAAACATATTTTATTGCCTAAATAGCATAGCAAAGGGGTCGGGCTACAAGTTCTCACAACATTAGTTACAGCCCTTCCCCTACAACAATAGAATACATATCAACATGGCAGGTAATTTTCTAATGACAGAACTACAATAACAATGCAAACTATGCTACCGAGGAGCTCCAAAACGCCATCTATATATATGCTTCCAACTTCGACCACAGCCCCGCTCCGACAGCCGTAACAGAGAAAATCGCAAATTACAAACATCGTTATCATAGTAACAAATTTCAGTGAACAGAGCGAATGTCAAAATAGGATTTCGAATGTAAAAATACCATATTTGGCCTGAATTCGAATGTCAAAATAGAATTTCGAAAGTCAAAATATCATGTTTGGCCTGAAGTCGAATGTCAAAATAGGATTTCGAAAGTCAGAATTCGATACTCGGCTTCAGTGCGAATGTCAAAATAGGATTTCGAATGTCGAAATTCGATATTCGGCTTCAATGCGAATGTCAAAATAGGATTTCGAATGTCAAAATATCATTTTCGGCCTGAATCCAATGTCAAAATAGGATTTCGAAAGTCAAAATTCGATATTCGGCTTCAATGTCAAAATAGGATTTCGAATCTCAAAATTCGATATTCGGCTTCAGTGCGAATGTCAAAATAGGATTTCGAATGTCGAAATTCGATATTCGGCTTCAATGCGAATGTCAAAATAGGATTTCGAATGTCAAAATATTATTTTCGGCCTGAATCCAATGTCAAAATAGGATTTCGAAAGTCAAAATTCGATATTCGGCTTCAGTGCGAATGTCAAAATAGGATTTCGAATGTCAAAATACCATATTCGGCCTGAATTCGAATGTCAGAATAGGATTTCGAAAGTCAAAATTCGATATTCGGCTTCAGTGCGAATGTCAAAATAGGATTACGAATGTCAAAATTCGATATACGGCAATAGTGCGAATGTCAAAATAGGAGTTGAATGTCGAAAAACGAAAAACGAAAAACGAAAGGCGAAAAACGAAAAGCGAACAACGAAAATCGAAAAGCGAAGAGCGAAAAACGAAAAACAAACCAACTTCACCTTCCTTAGCGAATGTACGTCCCTTTCAGCAGTATTTCAGTCGTATCAGTACGATGGAAAGGTGTTACTGAAAGGCTGCGAACAATGGAACCCCCGTTTACTGTTTACCTTGAACAGATTTCCAGCTCCAGCGGGAATCGAACCCGAGACCGCTAGCTCAGTAGCAGGCCAGCGCTTAACCCAGTGAGCTACTGTATCAGAGAGGATAACAAGTAAAATCGAATTATGTTAATTTCTAACATCTTTCACGGAGTTAAAGTATGTATACTTTTACGGGAAAGCAGGTGTAAAGATACACTTTAGAGGGGCTACTCATTTAAGGAAAGAATTCGCGTAAAAGTTTTCGAAATGGGGTCATGGAATACGCCATTTTGAAAGTCGCAGTCACCTGATAAGTATTCTAACATTGATTAACAGCAAAAAATTACCTGTTTACCATTCCAAGCCCCCTTAGACCAAATTAGCTGTTATTAAGTAACAACTTAATCATCTACGCTAGCCAAGAGTACTAAGTCCACTTTTTTCCTTACAAAAAGGAACAAAATGGACTTAGTACCCTTGGCCTGTGAAGATGCAAATTTTATATTCACTTCATTCAAGTACAGCGTAAGAAAACTGCAGCACTGCAAATGGACCATCATTTGGTCAGCCTCAAGAACAGACATTTCCCATCACCATTTATTATCTGAGGAAGCATGACTCTGATAGCAGCATGACAGAATACATACAGTTCTGACTGATTTACAGAATTTGAAACAAGCTGTAAAATTTCCCATATATTATCAGTAATGTCTAAATTAATCCAGTCCTGAAGGTTTCCAGTAATTCCAGACCACTGCTGAAAAATACGCATGGAATCTGGTCAGTTTTGATAGACATTAAATATATTTTAATCTTGACAGCCACATGTCTATTAAAATGTCAAAAAGTCATAAAATAAGTGATCACTGTATTTGCCCTCAATATTCAGGAGACTCACCGTACCTGCCTTTCGTGAACTGCAAAACTTCTTTTCCGTGGGAGTGTGTGTGTGTGTGTGTGTGTGGGGGGGGGGGGGGGGAGGGGGCAGGATATGGGATTTGAATAAACGTATCAGTTCCTGATCTTTTTTTTTTTCAAATTTTTCTCTCCTTTTTCAAGTTTTCAAAATTTTCTTCAATAATTTGACCAAGTCTGTTTTGTCATATGTCATATAAAGGATATTCCATGAAGAAGAGGGGAAAAAAGCGTTTCGCCTGTCTGTGCATTATCACAAAGCAGAGCTAAACGCGAAAACTCAATGCAAAGTTAACGCCGCCGACGCTCTGCTCTACTCAGGTTCTACATTGTCTGTCCAGCCATTCTGTCCGAATATTTAGCGTAATTACGGTGAAATCAGATTGAAATTCAAATTAAATGTGATGCTTCCCTGGAATTTTATTCAACATTATTTTAACTCCAACTCTGCATGCAATTCCACATGGTTTTGTTAAATTAAAAGAATCTTGCAAATCAGGTCCCAGTTGATAAAATTTCAGTGTACCATAGCAATGCTGCTGCTTTTTATCAAAATCAGCCCCATTATTGACTTAATAAATCACGAATTAATGTATTTATTAGGGAGCTCAGCCCTATAGGGACATGCCATTTTAAATTGTATCTCTGTCTGCATCATTTCAGTGAGAAATAACATGCAATCAGAACAGAACAGAATAAATTTTATTCATGTTGGTAAACATGTCAGGTCACACACAGGTGACATATGATATTAATACATATGGCATATGATATCTATGATAACATTTTTTCACTTTCTCAACCACTGATAGGACACTATATCCGACACTAGAATAAGATCAGTTGGAAGAGCACACAGGTCCAGAGCATGGACGTCAAAAAAACCTACCAAAAAGGGGGTCTACTCTTAAAGGAAAAAATTGCTCTTGTAAGAGCAAATTCTTTTCTTTAAGAGTTGACCCCGATTGGAAAGGGAGGCTAAATGAAAATGACAGAGTTGCTCTCTTTAAAAGTGTCCCTATTCACCCTAAAACATCCTGACAGATTTCTCCATCTATCTTAACCTAGCATTAAATAACAGTTAAAGCATAAAATATGTCCTTTCAACTCACAAAACACCAAACTAAAGCTTAAACCGCAATTTTATGTTGCAAACTAAATAAAATTTACGTTTTCTTTTCTTTTATTTAAAGCCAAACCAGACTTTTCTTTTCTGTTTGTATGACACTAACGCTTTCCACGCGATAAACCTTTTAACCCTCATTCGTAAAACCCCAAATTTCATCCCAGTCTGCCAATTAAGTGAAGCCTGAAATCAGTGTTGACTTGAACTTTGTCCTCCACTCTGTGGTCAGCCTGTGAAATGTCCAGAAACTGTCATACTGCTCATATGACGACCAACAGGTTTGAACCCTGAGCTACTACCCTGCCATTAATTGGCTCCTGGATCGGCTTTCTAATGGAATCTGGCTTTCCCAAACTACAAAAGAAGCCTAGTCTTCTTTAAAGGAGCCCACAGGGGAATTCAAATTCGGGGGTGGGGATGGGACTTTTGACTAAGCAAACAGAACAAAGAGCGTACAAAGTTAATGATAGAGCTGTCTGTCTGTCTGTCTGTCTGTCTGTCTTAGGTAGGTAGGTAGGTAGGTAGGTCTGTCTGTCTGTCTGTATGTATGTATGTATGTATGTATGTATGTATGTATGTATGTATGTATGTATGTATGTGCACATCCGCGCAGTCTGATCAGAGCATTTTATTTTTCGCACACAGTATGGACTCTATAGAATCCACAGGTACAAAATGAACACTCTCATTAGACTGCACGAGTTCGAGTTCATGGACTAAGTTCGAGTTTGAGTGTTTGTTGTTCACAAAATACTTAGGATAAATAAGCCGGGACACGACACGACACAACCAACAAAGTGGCATATGCGCACACCGAAGACTCAGATCAGCCTGGGCAGCCCCCTAGTCTAATCGGAGTATTTTCTGTGCGCCTAAAGGGTAGCTAAAGGTCTAAGCTTACTCAATGCGGACTGCGAAGCATCTGATCAGACTGGGCGGATGCCCAGGCTGATCTGAATCTTCACTGGGCGCACAAGCGGTCGGTTTTGTCGTGTCCGCGGCTCAATTTATTTTCCATTTAATCCTTTTCGGACAAGTGCACCTATCCATCCTTGTCATTTGGATGTGTCCGTTTCTAGTTTTAGGGGTTTTCACTTAAATTGTAAATTACATTGAAATTCCTGTAAGCAAACAATGTATATCCTGATAAACTGCGGCGTTCTGCGGCGGCTGATCTGGGTCTGCACTGTTGGCATATGCCATCAAGATTAGTTTCGGATCTAAAAAGGGTTTACTTAACCATCTAGCAAACTGGATGAGAGAGGTAGTTCCCTCATTGTGACATTCCTGGGCTATTATTGACTCAATAAACCACAATTTATGTCAAGGAAATAATAAAAGCGACACCTACAGGTGGTTTCCACCTGGGACATAACCACGCTCTTATTTCAAATAATTCTCATCATTCAATCATTTATCTGGGGAAATATTTGGCTTAAATTCTTAGGGACCAAAATTAGCATATTAACTTTCAAAGTATTTTCAGAGCACATCATGGAATACGACTATTTCCCCAGCAGGCACACAAGGTTGAATCACAATTGATTCAACCTTGATTCAACGTCATGACGTTGAATCAAGATTGATTCAACTTTGTGTGCCCAGTGGGATGTATCAAGTTAATCCTTAAAAGCGCAAGGAATGAAAATTGGTGAATTTGAAAACAATGTAAATCAAGATGAGCCAGATACTGCGAACATAGGGACCAAGCTCATCCTGTCCATCAACACTGTCTGATCGCAGATTCCCTGTTCGAATATTCAGTAATGAATCATATCTAATAAGTTTAACATCATGGGAAGATCAGCAATAGATTTAGAATTGGTAACTATATAGAGGATCTTATAAGAATACTCATGTATTATTGAATTTATTAAACGAGTTGAGGGAAAAGAGAAGTTGCGAGGCTATGCCGAGCATCTTATCGGTTTTCCCCCAACGAGTTTAATAAATTCATAATACAGGAGCACGAATGCAAAATTCTATTTATCATATGACATTAAAATCGCATTTTATCAGCAAATTTTGCACTCAGATTGAAAACGTCACGATTTCGCAATTAGGAAACGCGACGTTCATATTACCGTCAACGCATAACGTTACGACGTAATTTGCATATTTAATCCACTAGTTGATAATCGTTTTTAATGCAATGGCTTAATTACACTCTCAGGTGCAACTGTCAGAGAGTGGTTTTTCCCCCTTTCCCCCCGGAAAAATGGCTATAGGAAGAACGGCTATATAGTGGATTGTCCGGACCTCATAGAGCCACTTTTCCCCCATAGTCTTTTTTCCCCCACCGGGAATTTGGCTATTAGTGAATTTGGTATGGCTATTTGTATTTTGCAAAATGGAACGAAACAGAACGGAATGAAACAGAAACATTTTACGGAATTTATCGCACAAGAAATGTATAAGTACTGCAAGGGAGGTAATAAACGCGATAATTCCAAAAAATCAATATGCAAATTTAGCAACCACATTTTTATAATAATCAATAATTACTAATTTAAGGAACGAGAAGGATGTGATTTTTCTCATCGCAGATATTTATTTACATACACATACGCGTGCAAACTACAGGAAGATGTACGAACGAATGCTTTGTCTAGTCATGTTTGATTTAGTAGGAAGTTTATTACACTGAAAATCATAATCGGACACGTGTCCCTATGGGAGTCGAGCCCACGACTCCTGCATGAAAGGCGAACACTAGTCCAGGCACTCCGCTGCGCGCACGCACAGATGAACGCTTGTACAAACTCAAAATTGTACACATTTATGCACACAACCACGTACACTCATATCCGTTTTTGGCTAACATGGAAAAGAAAAATGTCTACCTGTTTTTCAAAAAACAAAAATAAGACAGACTGATGGACACATGCTTGCGGTTCTAGCATCTTTTATCCATCGACATTTTACGGATAGATACTCATATTTCTGTTTCAGTTATAAACCTCACTATTATAGTTGGAGAAGGAGCAAATTCCACTATGTAGCGTGTTTTCCTGCAATCATATTACCAGGGGGAAAATCCACTATAGAGGGGAAAAACGGCCTTGCAAAAACACGTATAGTAGATTTTCCCCTGGGAAAATTGGCTATATAGTCATATTTCCGGGGGGAAATTCTACTATATAGCCATTTTTCCGGTGGGAAATTCTACTATGGAAAAATCATAGTCATTTTTCCGGGGGGGGAAAAACTACTAGGGGGGAAAAGCTACTCTCTGACAGCAACGTCATTATGATAATCGTTTTTATTACACTCTCAGATGCGACGTCATATGATAATATATAACTAAACTAACTGGAGCTGATTTCTTTATTAGTATTAAATTAATAATGGAAAATATTACACGTTTAATTAGGCCTATGGAATCCTTAATCGGTCAAAATCATCCTTAATCGGTTAAAACATTTTAAATCAACAAACAGACCTATCAAAACTTGTTACTTCTTGATTTATCACGCCATCTAACACAATTCCTGTCAAAATGTCATGCATATGATAACCTATAATTAGGTATAATTTGTGGAGAAAGAAGAAAATGCCTACAAATGAAGCATAACATTATGTCCAACTGCTCTGATGCCCCTTTTCAGTTTTTACATGTCTCAATCGGGCCTCAGTAGGTTAGAACTTTAGACAATGAGCGCTGTAATGACTGGTATGAAATGGAATTTAATCTTCTATATCCGTACTTTCCACAATTAGTCTTTGAGATATGCCTTGGAAATGTTCTGGCTGACAAGGTGGTCAGGCTACAAAGAGTGTCACACCGAGAGTCGAGCAGATACAAAAAGACTAAACACTGAATTATTATCATAATGCCAAAGGAGTCAGTCTAACAAATCGTTCTGCTGGACTAGAAAAAGATTTTCATTACACAGAAGGAATCGAACTGACAACAAAAAGAAACATCTTGTGGAATGAATCAGGCTAACAAACTTTTCAGACTACTGTACGAGTGGGGCTAGCAAATACTTCAGACTATCGACATTCATACTCACAGGGTATAAACCAGTCCGCCAATTTTCGCTTCCTGCAGAGACTGTCCATCATATTTGGCTTCCGCCGAGACTGTCCGGTATCTCTTGCTTCCTGCAGGGACTACCGTCCTCGAAAAACGGCTTCCTGCCGAGACTGTCCGCGTGACTCTCCTTCCTGCCGAGACCCTCGGCAGGAAGCAGAATCACGCGGACAGTCTCTGCAGGAAGTCATTTATCATGTACAGAAGTCTCAGCAGGAAGCAAGAGATCGCTGACAGTCTCGGCGAAAGCCAAATATGATGGACAGTCTCTGCAGGAAGCGAAAATTGGCGGACTGGTTTATACCCTGTGATACTGTAGAAGAAGCTGGTCTAATATAGACAATCATTATTGAGACTATAGAAGAAGGCGGACTGACAACCGTCTCAGACTACAACAACGTCAAAATGTAAAAAAAAAAGTCGGTCTGGATTTTCTTTTCAGATTAACATAATTAGGCATAATACATGAGTCAGGATGACAAAATTTTCAGGCTACATAAAGAATGGGACGGACAACTGACTCTTCTGTCTGTAAAATGAGTCGATATGCTGATGTTGCCCGATTGAGAAAAGAATCATTATGTAGAAGGACCCTGGCCGACAACCTTCTCAGGTAAAGATTCACAAAGTAGGAGAGTGCGGACAGTCATAAAGGGGTCGGGCTGACAAACTTTTTCAGACTACAGATAGTCATAATAAAGAAGGAGTCGGCCTGATAAACTTTTTCGGACTACGGATAGTCATCAAAGAAGGAGTCGGTCTGGAAAACTTTTCAGACACCGAAAATACAGAAATAGTCATAATCTACACGAGGTCGGTCCGACAAACTTTTTCAGACTACGGACAGTCATAAAGAAGGAGTCGGAATGACAAACATTTTCAGACTACGAACAGTCATAAAGAAGGAGTCGGCCCGACATACTTTTTCAGACTACGGATAGTCATAAAGAAGGAGTCGGAATGACAAACTTTTTCAGACTACGGACAGTCATAAAGGAGTCGGAATGACATACTTTTTCAGACTACGGATACTCATTAAGAAGGAGTCGGCCTGACAAACTTTTTCAGACTACGGATAGTCATAAAAAAGAAGTCGGCATGACAAACTTTTTCAGACTATGGACAACCATCATAAAGAAGTCGGGTTGAAAAAAATTTTCAGACGACAAAAAGTCATAATGTACAATTTTCCAGTGAAAATAAATGTACAGCTACTGAAAGAGTGATTGTTTACAAAAAGTCAGGGTTCGAGGTTATAAAACTTGAGAATAATCTCAAACTCAAAATAAAGCACACTGATTGGCTGCTTCCGAGCATGTGCTCGGAAGCAGCCAATCAGTGTGCTTTATTTTGAGCATGTGCTCGGAAGCAGCCAATCAGTGTGCTTTATTTTGAGTTTATACTCAAGTTTTGTAACCTCGAGGCCTGGCTGGCATTTTTCAGACTACACAAAGAGACATAATCAGACGAACTTTTCAGACTGAAAAATGAATCGTTTTGTAGAAGGAGTCGGGCTAACAATATATTGAATCGTTTTGTAGAACGAGTTGGGCTGACAAAAACATCAAAATTTAAGAAGGAGGAGCCAGAGGAAAAACTTTAAATTCAATAGTAAGGTGGTTAAAAATATGAATATTATAAACTACACATATTTGTACCATATATTTGGCAGGCTTAGCCAAAGCTGAGCTTGTCACCATCTTATAAAAGATACAATGGACGCTCTTCCTTTTACTATGGTGGCTGGTTTGTGCCATTTCGTCTTTTCGTCTTGTCGGCGCGAAAAGACGCCAGGCGAAAAGACGAAAAGACGCCATGCGAAAAGACGAAAAGACGAAAAAACGCCATGCGAAAAGACGAAAAGACGAAAAAACGCCATGCGAAAAGACGAAAAGACGAAACCCGCCACGCGAAAAGACGAAATTTCAGCGCGAAAAGACGAAAAAACGCCATGCGAAAAGACGCCATTTGAAACTCTTATTTTGTCGTCTTTTCGCGTGGCGTCTTTTCGTCTTTTCGCCTGGCGTCTTTTCGTCTTTTCGCATGGCGTTATTTCGTCTTTTCGTCTTTTCGCGTGGCGTTATTTCGTGTTTTCGTCTTTTCGCATGGCGTTATTTCGTCTTTTCGCCGGGAGAAAAGACGAAAAGACGCCATGCGAAAAGACGAAATAACGCCACGCGAAAAGACGAAAAAACGCCATGCGAAAAGACGAAAAGACGAAATAACGACACATAAATACCCTGCTATTGATAACTGTATTGATATCATATACCTAGACAGTTTGTCTGAGTAAACTGTGAAGACTCATATCAGACTACTGCAAACACAGATCCTGATGCAGTCTGATCATGTTCGCACTGAAATGTTATTTGGTGTTCTTTTTCGACGTATAAGAATTATAAGGACAGACTATAAAAGTAGTGTGGAGTCGGCAATATTTTCGGTCAGTATGGTACCGTTTTGCAATTAAGGTGTACAAATATTCTATTCTTATTACAGTTAAGACACTTATACTTAGACAAGTGATTTTGATTAAACTGTGTAGACCCTGATCAGAATGCAATCTGTAGAGAAGTGGAATAATCACGGTTTGCAGTTTTTGCCACTGATTTTTTCTCTCTTTTTTAAAACATCACCAAAAATATGAGGAAGGTCATTATGGTATTTCTACTGAACGGACAGACAAGAAAATGAGCCGTCCTTATGTTTTGGAGAAAAACACTCAAATCAATTTCATCACAATTGTATCTTCGTTTTGATCTTAAACTACCAAAAAGATTAAGTACCTTGTTGACAATCTAATCTCCCACAAAGTTACAAGTGTTTATATAAACACTGAAACATGATATGAATATGGCATACATTAACCTGCAGCTAACCTAAAATTTGAACAAATTTATAGATTTCTTAAGACATCGCAGACAGAACAGAGCCTGATCAGACTGCTCTTTTTGGCTAATACTCCTTCCGCCATCTTTACAAAGGGGAACAACTTCTGTGACTTCCTCTTCCCTAGTAAGAAATCGTTTCTTAAAGGGGTTTGCTCTTACACGAAAGAATTTGCTCCAAAAGGAGCAAAGTCTTTCCTTTAGGTGTGTTGTCCCTTACAGAGAAAGAAGTAAGAATGCAGTGTCGTTATTTCGTCTTTTCGCGTGGCGTTATTTCGTCTTTTCGTCTTTTCGCATGGCGTCTTTTCGTCTTTTCGCGTGGCGTCTTTTCGTGGCGAAAAGACGAAATAACGCCATGCGAAAAGACGAAAAGACGAAACAACGCCACGCGAAAAGACGAAAAGACGAAATAACGCCATGCGAAAAGACGAAAAGACGCCAAGCGAAAAGACGAAAAGACGCCACGCGAAAAGACGACAAAATAAGAGTTTCAAATGGCGTCTTTTCGCATGGCGTTTTTTCGTCTTTTCGCGCTGAAATTTCGTCTTTTCACGTGGCGGGTTTCGTCTTTTCGTCTTTTCGCATGGCGTTTTTTCGTCTTTTCGTCTTTTCGCATGGCGTTTTTTCGTCTTTTCGTCTTTTCGCATGGCGTCTTTTCGTCTTTTCGTCTGTTCGCCTGGCGTCTTTTCGCGGCGACAAGACGAAAAGACGAAATGGCACAAACCAGCCACCATATTTTACTGAGGTAGTTTATATCCCATCAGATGCCAGATTTCATCTTAACAAAGCAACATGCGATTATCAAGATAATTTCAATTTTACTCAAAACTTTCTTGATTTCCTATAAAAGAAGAGATAATGTGTTTTTTACAATTACAGTAGAAAGTGTGACCATATATAATAAGGGGGTGGAGTATTTTGACAATTTTATTGCTATGGCTCAAGTTTGGTTTGAAGCGGAAAATACGGACGTTACAAGGGACTGAATCAGTGATGGCAAGATGAAATTAAAATAGTTAAAAGGGGAGGGATCTTCATTTAAATATATAATTATTTTTATACCATTTTCTAAATTCTTTGTGAAATAAGCGCCAAAACCCAGTGGAATGAAGTCAGATGGGTTGTTAGAAATAATTAGCTGATGTAATTTAGCGTAAAGTGATCGTAAGTCGGACAGGGTTTAATTCTTCTCAAGTCCATTATACCACTTTTCCTGTCGCAAGAAATTTTCTGATATAAAACTAGTTCTGTGTAAAGGGCAACGGCTGCAAAAATCCAGTATCCCGGTGTAGTGGGAGCATGCGGTTGTTGTTATAACGTTATTTAAGCATTTTAAGCGATTTTCTGTGCCTACTCACACTGACGTTTTTCCTAGAAATGTGCACGCGCAGAAAAAAAAAAAATGTGCGTTAAACTTTAAATTCGGCAAAGTAAGGCAATTCTGGACAGAAGCCCCCTCCCCCCTCCCCACCCCGCCCCCAGCAAACAGCTGTTAAATCTGAAACATACACAGCTCCATATTATAAACAATTTATAACCCCGGTTGGTTGGCCAGAATTACATTATTCAACCCTGAAAGTGCCAAAAAGGCAGATGTGCAAAATCTCAAAAATGCTTCGTCCTAAACTAGATGGAAAAACAGCGTAGATGCAGATCAGGCGGCTCGTTCAATTTTTATAATATTTGGCACTTTAAATGCTTAAACTAAGTCAGTATATATATTCTTCAGTCTTCTCAAGCCAAGGAAACTAAGTCAACTTTGTTCCTTACGTACTTACGTAAGGAACAAAGTGAACTTAGTACTAAGTGCGTAAGGAACAAAGTGGACTTAGTAACCTTGGCTTGCGATGATGATATTTTCTGACAAAATCACTGAATTAATCGTATCACAACTGGCACTGATCGGATCTGTTAGTATGAATGCCAAATAGTCAGTGAAATTTCTGGACAATTTAACATAATTTGATTTTCTGCAAAGCTGCTACTTGTTCATTAAGATCCCGGTCTGTGCCTATTATAATCCATTAACAGCTTCTGGGATAGATATGGTTAATCTTTAGTTAGTTGAAAAATTAAGGATCAAAGGATCACTTCCTGGTGGTGCGGTAGAAAGCAAGCTGGACCCGAGATGGGGTCCAATTTAATACACATTACCTAATTAGCAAAGGTACAGTAAATTATTTAAATGGGTACACACCGACCACATGGGTGAAGGCGCGGATGATGTTTATTGTATAGTTTTATAAAAACTACTATTTGAGCCGCAACACGAGAAAACGAACAAAATGGTTGTGCGCTCAGCGTAGACTCAGATCAGCCTGGGCATCTGCCCAGTCTGTTCAGAGTCTTCGCTAAGCGCTTAAAAGATAGATAAGAGTCTAAGCTACCTCCATGCGGACAGCGAAGACTCTGATCAGATTGGGCGGATGTCCAGGCTGATCTGAGTCTTCGCTGGGCGCACAACCACTTTGTTCGTTTTCTCGTTCGCGGCTGAATTTTCAAGAAGCCGTTCCAGCACTACATGTCATCTTGGCCAGTAGACTGTAAGGTAAGAACAGAACAACACAGAACGCAACACTTCTGCAAACGTATGTCACAGAAAAATCACCGTGACACACACAAAAAAAAAAAAAACACGGGCAAACATTTGAGTCAGTTGTCTTGGGAATGAAAGATGAGAAGATAGGTATGAGGCAGAGCTTCAAGAGAGGGCGCTGATCTGGAAGTAGACTGGCATCAGTCTGTTAAATGATAATGTGACAAAAATGCAAAATATTACAAACAATTTAACAATCATACTAATTTTACATCTTCTGATAGCTGAATTTAATAGACGGGCTCTTATTAGAATAGAACAAAATCTGATCGATTATGTCTAACTGGCTCATAGTCATTACTGCAGTCTGCAGCCAGTCTAATCTGGAAGTACTTGTCTCTTATTGTCTACGTCCATATTGTATACGCCCATGGGCGTAGACTATTTAGTATTTGCTTTCGACACGGAAGTACAGCCATTAGTTACCCACAATGCAGCTTGAACTTTATGCCGGTGAGCGCTATTTGCATAGATGTCGTGAGCAGTCATACGCTATTCGCATGTATGTCATAAGCACTATTCGCATAGATGCCGTGAGGGGCGTAGACAATCTTAATTGCTTTCGACACAAAAATACAGCCATTAGTTACCCACAATGCATTATGACCTTTATGCCAGTGAGCGCTTTGCATTGATGTCGTGAGCAGTAATAAGCTGTTCGCTTGTATGTCATGAGCGCTATTTGTATAGATGTCGAGAGCGAATTGCATGTTGTATCACAAGGTAGCAGAATGTATCGCAAAGTACAGATTAATGACTGACTTGTGCTTTTACGGCCTTTAAAACTGTATTTCAACCATGGAATGGTATGAAACCCCCAATGGAGATTTTGTGTCGGCTTTTGAGATATAAACAAAAGTTTTATATTAGATTTATGTGGTTGCAATGGTTTATTTGATATGCATCAACTATTAACGGTTGCTAAGCCTAGACCAAGCTTTTTGTGAAAGTTACACCTGTAGCACACAGAGGGCGGCTTTCAACCTTTCTGTTGAAATTACAGCAAGCTAACTTCAGAGCCCTAGATAAGAGGGAGTATTTGGTGATAATTAGGGATAATTTTTGTTAATTCTGGACAAAAACGTATGTTGTGACCCCTCATCTGAACCGTCTCATTGAGACGGTTCAGATGAGGGGTCACAACATATGGTTTCAATGAGAAATAAAGAAAATTATCCCTCAATTATCGTCAAATACCCCTCTTATCTAGTGCTCTGTAACTTATCAGGTAGAACATTAAATGCCACTGCCAATTCCAGTATTGACAATTTGGAAAGTTTTGCTGATTGTCAAACCCGTATAAGATAATTATTTTGACTTATTTACAGTAAGTCTTGACTGCAAGACACTTTTATTACGTTTAGGCTGCATGTATGGATGCATGTAGCCCAGCCACTTAGCTAATATTTTTTTCATTTCTTCGCAGGCCAATGGTATTAAGTCCACTTTGGTCCTTATGTAAGGAACAAAGTGTACTTAGTACCCTTGGCTTGCGGTGATGGCACTCCATAGACTACACGCTCATTTACATCATTTGTCTGCAGAGCGCTGACTCTAACACATTAAGCCTCTCTACAATGTAGGTTCGAGCCTCGGCAGAGCCTCCTTAGCTTAAACGATCGGCTCGTCTTAAAACCGTTGGCTGGTCTACATATGGCAAGTCTGTAGTCACCGCTGTTTGTTTGTTTTTTGTTGTTTTTTGTCGGCAAGAGCCAGGGGTTCCAGGTTCGATACCCGGTCCGGCCACTTACTTTCGCGGAGATTGATTCAAGAAAGGCAGTTGTCAGCTACTGGCGAAATATGTGCATTTAATACTGGTTAACCGCTTAGGGAGGTCTAAGCCTGCCCAGGAATAGTGTGGTGAGGCTAACTGACCGTCCCGACATGATCAAAGCTGTTTACCGTGGACGTAAAGCAACATATCACAACGATGTCAAGGGAACGAATCCATTATACCGCCGTAAATCACCGCCTAAATTGATTCTTTATGGACACCAGCATGGAATGGATGCAGTTTATTATTATTATTATTGCTGATGTTCTTTTTTTATTATTAGTTTTACAATCACGAGGGATGAAATATATTATGATGTAAGGGAAATAACTACTACATTGCGGACATTCAGGGCCTGCACCCATTACTTCCCGTTTACCACGCCTGTTTATCGTCAACACACCCAGTTAACTACATGTATGTATGTATATACAATGGCTGTTAAGAAACGAAACAGCTGTTACGAAACGAAAATATTATTAGTTTTACAATCACGAGGGATGAAATATATTATGATGTAAGGGAAATAACTACTACATTGCGGACATTCAGGGCCTGCACCCATTACTTCCCGTTTACCACGCCTGTTTATCGTCAACACACCCAGTTAACTACATGTATGTATGTATATACAATGGCTGTTAAGAAACGAAACAGCTGTTACGAAACGAAAAAGAGTCGTAGGAACCAAACGACCTGATCATCACTCTTTTTCGTTTCATAACAGCTCTTTTTCGTTTCGTAACAGCCCTCATATATACATAGTTAACCAGGGGTAGGTAATGGGAAACGTTTGGGGTAAACCTACATGTTTTCCCGCCATTTTTAGAAAGGGAAACACATTTTGTGACTTCCTGCTTTTTGCCCAAGAAGTGAAAACGATTCTGAAAAGGTCCACTTTGCCCCTTTGTTATTTGACCCGCCTATATTTCCGCCTCCTCCCACCAAATCCACCCTCTAGGTTTGTTTGACTTATATAGAATTTTACTTACGGAATAAAGCGAATTTGCATATTTTAAACCTAATTTGCATATTTAATTACCTCCCTTTACATGTGGTTTATTCCGTCCGGATCAAATAACAGGATATTGCCCAAATACTACATTGTAAAAGGTGATTCCCATTGAGAAGGAGAGCAAAAATGAAAATGGCAGAGTTGTTCCCATGGAATGTGTACGCGCACTCAAACTTCGGCCTAGTGGCATAAGGGAAACAACTAGCTAAAACCGGGTGCTTGTTTCTGATAGAGTTACGTACCTCTTAATGTTAAAATCAGACAGCTAGGACGTCGTGAGAAAACCTGTACTCGGACATGGTTGTTACGAAATGGATCCGATCGTCGACTTTGTCGTCGAATTATTTTAATCCTTTCAATCAGTAGGGCTACAGTTTTTAGGGCAACTGTGGTAATAAAACGTTTACGGAAATTGTGACTACGTTATGCATGGGTTGTTTGTGAATACCTCTCGTGGACAGCGTATTGCATGATTTTAAGGTGAATACCTGCACGAGTCTTTTGATTGTGGACAGCGTGTTGCATGATTTTAATGTGAATACCTGCACGCTTATATTCGAGTCCCATGATTTAAATGTGAGACGCATACTATTTATATGCCTATCTTTTATTGAAAAGTTAGACGTGGCTGTTTAATTCTTATACTGAGGATGTTATATTGTTGTGTGCCCAGATTCTGAGTTTAGACCTAGAAGGGTAAGATTTTATTATATTTATTTAGAATAGTTTGGCTAAGAATGAAAAATGTGACTTCTGATTGATATGGTATGATTATATGTGTCGACTGATTTGATTTTGTTGGCAGTGATCAGGCTGCGCATGTGTCGACTGAATTTGTATATTAGGAAGTTTTGTAAACTACGGAAATAGTTTATATCACTGATGTTGGTTGCAATGGTGTGCGTCTATTTGACGTCCAGTGACGTCAGTTGCATTCATGTTATTCATGTGACGTCAGTTGCATCATGTTATTGCGACGTCAGCACTTTTTATATTAGTTTCACGTATACGTGGCTTATAGAAGTAGATTGATTTGTAATGGAACTAATTTATGTACTCGTGACGTCAATTGACGCCATAGCATGCACTGCATTAAGGGTTTTTCCATAAGTTATAATGGTAACATTTGGTCGTCATGCGTTTGATTTGCCTTCACTAGATGACGTCATATGGTATAACATCATTGGCGTCATGATGTCAGATCAAACGTTATGATCCCAAATGTGTTAGAAACGCTTATTCAGCTATTATATTCTATGGCAAATTGTATTACGCTTAGTTTAAAGAAATGAATTAATACATATGCGAGTTAGATTTTGGTCCATCAATTTAATGTAAATAGGTCATTGTTTAGATTCATTCATGTTTTATGTGGGACATGTCATGGTAATACCTGTTGACGTCAGTATACTTCTCGACAATGTTTGGCGTCAGATCCTTCGACGCGCATGCGTGGTAGGATCTACGTTTCTTCATTGGCGGAAGTGGTAAGCACACTTTTAGCTTTACATCGTGAGCGCGAGTCGTGTCTACTGACACGGCTGGCGTGTGCACGTTATGCTCGGCATTCGCCGAGGGCGTTGTATGGTATTTCCAAGACAGGCCAAAGTCTTACGTATTATTATTATGTAGTTACAATGTATTAAGTGTAAGTTCGTTATTTTTAGGCACATCAAGTCCGGCAGTCAGCTGTTAGGACTTAGAGCCACGTCTCACCTGGAGATTCGATATACGTCTCCAGGTTAATACCAACCCGGGTAGAGGCAGTTACAACGCCGTTTGTGCATGGTTCCTAAGCAGAGGCGGGAAGTACAAAATGTAGGCGGAAGTGGTTAGCACAGTTTTGCCAGATTCTGTGATAAGATCTGAAGGTCACATCAAGTGTGGGACAGTGTTCGTCCACTAAGGTGTGTTAATATATATAGACTGGTCCCTGGTACGATCCAGGGAGCGACCAGTATATAATCGTTCACGTGTTAATATAAGTTGGTGTTCCTCATGATATATGGACTGGCCCATGACATGATCCAGGGAACGACGAATTGAAGTCTACCAACACAAGGCCTTGTTTTTTTGTATGAGCTCAAACTAACGTTTTTTTGTTCTTTGTGTTTTCCTTTAGTTCATGGCGCTGAGCCGAGTACGGTGTTGACGTCACACGGTAATTTATTTGCGTATTGTACGCAAATCGATTACAGATTTGAAACAAACACCTTACTTGGGCCAGCGATATGAACTGATATGTGTTGTATATTATTGTAATTGTGATAGTTGTAAATTGTATTGTTGTATATAGAATTTACATCATATATAAACTTCAAAAATTCTAACGTTGTTAGAGTTTCCTTGTTAGTGTAATACACTGGTAGATAACCCTTTAACCGGAAGTCACCCTCCGCCGTCCTGGCGACGCATAAGGCTCTACACCCGTGTCGACCGAGTGTAAAACCTTCTGCGTAACAATGGTAAGCCCGAGTATCAGGGCCCAGCCGGTATATGAGGTCGAAATGACGGCGTACTAACGTCGATGCGACGTACTGACGTCGCATCGACGCTAGAATGACGTCAGTTCAACGTCATGTGCCTGCTAGGGTTATACGCAATTCCAAATACCCCTCCCATCTCCACCTTCTCCTCCTCTAACACCCTGTCCCGTCATGGTATGCTTGAGTGGAATCATACGCATGCCATGCCCATTGTCATGTGTAATCTAGCAAAAGCGAGCGCAGGTCGCGTTTGAATTACGAGTTCCGTCAATGCTCCAAATAAGAAGGGATGACAGGGATAATTTAAGGAAATTTTCCATATTTCTCCATAAAAACTAATGTGACCCCTAATCAGAACCACCTCATGTTTTCGTTGAGAAATACAAAAAAATATCTCCGAACTGTCCCTGTTACCCCCTTTTCTGTAGCTCTGACTGGTTTGCATGCCATGGTTTCTCTCCCTGAAAGCATATCCTCTCACCTTAAAATGCAGCGTTTTTATATAGCTGCACCATAAACCTTTAGTGACGAGTGGACTCTTCTGTCTCGCTCTTTGGACAAGTCCATCTCAAATTTAAGGGGTGTCAGGTTTACTTTATTTTCACTGATTTTTCTGTTTAAAAATCCAATATTTAAGACAAACAGTGTAGACCAGGCCCGGATCCAGACCATCACGTACTGGTGGGGCTCTGGATAACTGGTGGGGCTGGAAGGTGCCGAAATGCATTTGTGTGGGGAGGGGGTTTGAAAATATGACATATTTATGGTTCAATTTCAAGAGAATTTTTTAATGTATTTTTTCCTTGAAATATATGTTGTGATATCTCATTAGAATCGCCTCCCCGAGGCGATTCTAATGAGATGTCACAACATATTTTTGAATATTTTGATCTAACCACATTGGATATTTTTCTCAAACTGTCATATCAGATACTTATTATCTGGGGGCCTATACATTATGCATAACACAGAGGCCAAATGGCGGGGCTGCAGCCCCAAAGCCCACCCCCTGGATCCGGGGCTGTTAAGACCCCGATCAGACGCCACATTTGTGGTGTCTTATCTGGTTCTATATAGTTTGTCAATGTCCCTTTTATGGGTATCCGGACATGAATGGGATAAACAGACAACTAAATTAATTACATTCTGAACATGTTTATACATTCAAACAGATATCAATAACACCAGAAATATACAACACAATGAAAACTCTCTCTCTCTCTCTCTCTCTCTCTCTCTCTTACAAACACTTTATTCGACTAGTCGTACTTGATCATTTATAGTATTTCTTCTCTCTCTCTCTCTCTCTCTCTCTCTCTCTCTCTCTCTCTCTCTTAGATGACCGTAGTTCCGCCTAAGGTGCTGTTTAATGACAATGCAGAGATATTTTTTTCTTATTTCTCAAAAACCACACATGTTCACATGTTGTGACCCCTTATTAGAATCATCTTCGGGTAAGACGACTCTAATGAGAGGTCACAACTTATGTTTTATGCAAAAAAAAGGAAAATTATCCCAGTTTCCTTTCCACTTTGTACATTTACTATATATATCTCGCTCTCTCTCTCTCTCTTCTCTCTCTCCCAGCACATCATACAAACCCACCCACTATCGGCATCTCTCCTCCTCTCGTTAGACTATTTTTTTGCAACTGGACTACCGACCATTTTTGTCCATCTCAAAACATGCATGTCTTTGCGAACAACAATAACCGAACAACATATGAAATTTGGAAAACAAATTCAAATTTTCAAATAACGTCGTAGTTTTGTTTATACATGTATATGATGTCACATTTTGTATTTCAATGTCTTTTCTTGCGTTTGAAACTTTGCTATAGTCTGCGTGATTCCGTCAAACTCCCGTCACAAGCTCTTTTTTTTGCAAATTTTGCCATCATTCCTTTTTATCAGCTTTCTCAAATTTTATTTCTATTTTCTTCTCCTCCGCTTTTTCAGCACCTTTAACATTGGCTCGTAATGTCATAATCCCATCATCAGAAACTGATGACTCGAAAGTGTCAAGATCTACATCCTGCAAATAAGATAATGGGAATATTTTGGTTTAAGTATGTAGAAAAAAATATTAAAAAAAAAAAAAAGATTAAGTTGAATAAACTTCAGTTTACAAAGCGTTGCAACGTGGTGAACGTGCCCCGTGTCCTTGATGTGGGTCATTCCCTTAATGAAGGCGGCGCTTTCTTTCTTCCGCAAAATTTTATGTACCCAATACACACCGGGTATGCGGCAATCGAAAATGCTCTTAACAATTGATTAACGCGAATCAAAAACAGCCTCTTCGATTGCAAAACAGCGTTTTCGACTGTAAATTGTCGCCAATTTGCAAAGTTTTCGATTGCAAAACAGCGTTTTCGATTTGTAGATTGTCGCCAATTTGCAATCGAAAACGCTGTTTCTGTTTCTGATCCGCGTTCGTCGATTACACGAACATTTTCGATTGCCGCCTACCCAGTGTGAAATATAAGCATTTAACGTAAAAATCTAAGTTGGCAATTGTTGTGCATTTAGTACTTGGAAACAAGGTAGGTGAAGAAGAAAAAAAACCGCGTTGAAGAAAAAATACTCATCGGAAGAAATGGCAAGTGGCCCGACGAAAAGAATGCATCTGAGAAAACTATAAAAGGAAGATTTGTCCTCCTTGTCTACTGCATTTTGGACTGCCTGTTATACAGCTGAAAAACTGAATTTGAAAATTGTATCTGTAAGATACATCTGATGCCCCGTGCCTGTCTTCCCGCTCCACCCACAAAGTCTGTATGACAGAAACTCATCTTCAGTTGATCAAATAAGCTTGCTATATTCCAGTACTTTAACCAAAATAATGTTTTTGATCCTTAAAACTCATGTACATGTGCTATATGACTGTAATATGTAAGATTATGACCCTCCTGTGAACACCTCCGCTCTTTGATCATGGCCTTTATTAGATGACGGCATTTCTGTGATCACGGCCTCCGATGGTCGCGGCCTCTTTTTTCTCTTTCACTGGTTTCTTTTGTCCAGGCAAAACTTTCTTTGATCACGGTTTTCATATGAACATTGCCCTTTGTCGACCATGGCGTTCTTTAGTCATGGCCCTTCCTTTACATGATCATGGTTTTCTTGAAGGTAATCTTGGTTGAAACAATATTTCATTCAGTGTACATACATATAAATAACACAATGAAACAATCCAGGTTCTGACAGTAAGCGTAACGCTTATATTTAAGTCATTTCTTGATCGTAATACGTGTATTATGAAGGCCCCGATCACAGAAAGATCGCACACTTATGAAGGCCCTGTCAAAAGCTAGGCAACGACAACAAAAAATCGGTTTGAAGAGCGGCCGCAATCATATGGATTATGGAAAAGTGTGCTCAGTGAAAGAAAAGTCGTGAGAAGAGGAAGGCTGTTCATGAACTAAGGCAAAGGAACGGCCATGACAAAAGGTAAAGAAAGCCGTGATCAAAGATAAGCCGTTATAAGACGGAAGCTGTGATCAGAGGATCGAAGGCCGTCGTGGAAGGTCATCATCAGAGGAATTAAGGCCTTTATCAAAGGAATTAAGGCCTTAATCAAAGGAAGGCCAACATCAGAGGAATGAAGGTCATCATCAGAGGAATGAAGGCCGTCATCAGAGGAATGAAGGCCATCATCAGATGATTGAAGGTCGTCATCAGAGGAATGAAGGCCGTCATCAGATGAATGTTGCATATAAATTATGTTCCGACTGTAGATATACATGTGAAAGAAACTGTATGTGAAACGCTACGAGTGGAATAAATTATATTTTTATCAAAAACTTACCTCGGGGACCACAAATTCTCTGCTGAACCGTCGTGAAACGTATCCATGTTCGTCTTGTTTCCGTTCGAGTGTACCAGTGATGGTCAGATCATTACCAACCAATTTCACATTTAGTTCTTCTGGCGCGTACTCTTGAACGTCAATTTTCACCTCAAAAACCTTTCCATTGTAGCGCACCTAAAATAAAAGGATCACAAACAGTAAGCATTCGTTGCTTAACGTCCACGGTAAACAACTATGGTCATGTCGGGACGGTCAGTTAACCTAACCACACTATTCCTGGGCAGGCTTAGACCTCCTTAGCGGTTAACCAGTACTTAAGTAGAGAAGTGCACATACTTTCGCCAGTAACTGACAACTGCCCTTCTTGAAACAGCGGAAGGAGAAACGAAAGTACGTGGCCAGACCGGGTTTCGAACCCAGGACCTCTGACTTACGAGTCATGTGCCCTACCGATTGCGTTACGCGGCCCGCCAGTAAGCATTACCTCAGGGTAAAATCGATTCCGCCAATTTTCGCTTCCTGCAGAGACTGTCCGTCATTTTCGGCTTCCGCCGAGACTGTCCGCGAACTCTAGCTTCCTGCAGAGACTACTGTCCTCGAAAAGTGGCTTCCTGCCGAGACTGTCCGCGTGACGCTGCTTCCTGCCGAGAGCCTCGGCAGGAAGCAGAATCACGCGAACAGTCTCTGCAGGAAGCCATTTATCATGCACAGAAGTCTCGGCAGGAAGCAAGAGATCGCGGACAGTCTCGGCGGATGCCAAATATGATGTACAGTCTCTGCAGGAAGCGAAAATTAGCGGAATCGATTATACCCTGTGATTACACCCAAGGAAAACAACAATTCTTCGGAAGCCGTGTCTCGCCTGCGTGCACATTGTCTTAAAACAGAGCAGCGGAGAGCTGAAATAGACAACAATAGACACAATGGTTGCGTTTAACTTCCCTTTTCTAGATGTAAGCATGCACCAAGTTCCATGACTACAGCTCTTATAGTTCCAAAGAAGAAGAGCTTAACCGGCAGAAGACTCCACAAAAGTAAAGACGCCAGAGCCAGACATAGGTTTTACTTTTCCGGTTTTGATGGCGTCGTAGTTTGCGTTAGCAGACGAAAACTGCTTAGTCATGTCGAGTGCCTGTGGTAAAAAAACGAGTATACGAAGTCCGACTTGCCTCGAGCTCGTATCAATCTGTTAATATTGTCGGAGAATGTAACCCATCGGGCACACAACAGTGAACCAACAATGGATCTACGTTGATCCGACAAAATGACGTTAAATCAAGGTTGATTCAAAGTTGATTCAACACTGTATGTCAGCTGGGTGAACTTTTACATGAAGCATTTAGTGAATATGCGTCAAGACTATTAACTTTGTATTAAAGCACAGGGAGAGACGTCTTCGCAAGTCAAGGGTACTAAGTCCACTCTGTTCCTTACGTAAGGAACAAAGTGGACTTAGCACCATTGGCTAAAATGTTAGGAACAAAGTGGACGTTGTACCCTTGACTTGCGAAGATTTGGTAGAACATGCATTGTTAAATACCTGTTCAACGTCTGGCCTCACCCCCGACTCAGCAAAGTGACTCGGTCTTCCATAATAGAGATGACGGTCCGAAAACATGCGCCTCATCATTCTGTCCATGTTTCTCGTCATTTCTTCCAATTCTTCGAAAGGGCCCCTGCCCCTTCCCCAGCCAAACGGCCAAAAAGAGTCCTCCGACGGAAAGAGTCCTCTGTCGCCCCAGCGGCCATGTCTTCTCCAAGGCGTGCGGATAGGTATCGTGCACAAACCTCGGCCAAGTCTCAGATAGAGAGGCCGACACTGTCTGCCAAATTTCGGAACAATCTGATTAAACATGGTCACAGTTTTACTTATTCCACACAACAAAAGTGTTTAAGACAAGTCCGTTGCAAAAAATTGATTTTGTGACCCTATTTATACTTTTCTGATGTAAACAACTGGTATTCCTGCATCATCTCGGGTTAAGGCGAAATTTCTAGAACGTTTCACGTAACAAATCAATGGTCCAAGGGAAGTAATACATTGTTGAATTATTGGTTTCGAATATCAAGAGTAATATATCTTTTTACATGCCCTGTCGCCCTTGAGGGCTCTAATTTAACTGCGCAGATATCAAAGATATGTTCAGTTGATTAGGGAGGGCTCTGATTAGACTGCGCAGATATGCAAGGAAAGGCTGACGGCATGTTCGGGTGATTAGGGAGGGCTCTGATTAGACTGCGTAGATGTGCAAGAAAAGGCTGACGGCATGTTCAGGTTATCAGGGAAGGCTCTGATTAGACTGCGCAGATATGCAAGAAAAGGCTGACGGCATGTTCAGGTGATCAGGGAAGGCTCTGATTAGACGGCGTAGATACGCAAGGATAGGTTGACGGCATGGTCAGGTGATCGGGGAGAGCTCTGATTAGACTGCGCATACTATACATGTAGTATGCAAGGAAAGGTTGACGGCATGTTCAGGTGATCAGGGAGGGCTCTAATTAGAATGCGCAGACTAAGGCTGACGGCATGGTCAGGTGATCAGCGAGGGCTCTGATTAGACTGCGTAGATATGCAAGAAAAGGCTGACGGCATGGTCAGATGATCAGCGAGGGCTCTGATTAGACTGCGCAGACTATAGTATGCAATGAAAGGTTGACGGCATGGTCAGGTGATCAGGGAGGGCTCTAATTATAGTATGCAAGGATATGTTGGCGGTATAGTCAGGTGATAAGGGAGGGCTCTAATTAGACTGCGCAGATATGCAAGGAAAGGTTGACGGCATGGTAAGATGATCAGGGAGGGCTTAGACTGCGCATATATGCAAGGATAGGTTGACGGCATGTTCAGGTGATTAGGGAGGGCTCTGATTAGACTGCGCCGATATGCGAGGAAAGCCATAAACTAATAGATGTTTTGCCCTTTCAATTTACAGACTCCTAGATTTAAGTTTCCATAAGTGTTTCTTATTGAAAATCAACATTTGCTTATTAATCCTACTATATTCAACACTTGAGGATAATCATTTTGCAGAGACTTGAATGCTTTCCCTCACAGGGTATATTCGATTCCGCTAATTTTCGCTTCCTGCAGAGACTGTATATCATATTTGTGATAGAGACTACTGTCCTCGAAAAATGACTTCCTGCCGAGACTGTCCGCGTGACTCTGCTTCCTGCCGACAGCCTCGGCAGGAAGCAGAATCACGCGGACAGTCTTTGTAGGAAGCCATTTATCATGTACAGATGTCTCGTCAGGAAGCAAGAGTTCGCGGACAGTCTCGGCGGAAGCCAAATATGATGTACAGTCTCTGCAGGAAGCGAAAATTAGCGGAAACGATTATACCCTGTGTCCCTGATCGAGTAAACGTTGACGATGTTGTCATGCTGCTTGCATGGTTATTTAATAGCAACACGATCATTTGCGCAAAAATACCCATTCTCGCTGGTC